>JANAVB010023800.1:42063398-42228398 GCA_029216955.1 Iris pallida | reverse complement strand
TCTATTCTCTAATCTTGTATGGCAGCTTTCAGTCTCATCTTCAGTTTCGAGACATTATTCCTATGCCTCTTTGAAGTGAAGCCCTTATATCGAATGATTCAAGACATTTGATTTTCTAATAGAAATGAGACAATCTTGGGACAGCCGAATTGACAGAAAATAGTCTGAACTTGTTGATCAACCCTCTTTGTTGAAGGTCCTACCTTAACAGTCGATCATGCGCTCACACTTGATCATGTGACAGTCGATCTGTCCATCCGACTACATTCACTGGGGGGTAAGGTTGTCCAATTTCAATTATGTGCCGCTCGTTGACATCTAGTTTCCATTGCCTGCTTATAGGTGTGAGAGATCTTCCTTCGGTTCTAGTCAAGTATGGCAGCTTGAGGTCTCCTATTTTACTTTCACCAGCCATTGGGAACTCTAATCAACTTTCATTTAACGGCAGGCGAGAAAGGATAGCAAGAAAGGTAGAAGGGGGGTTTGCTCCCGTTTCGGGGTTCTCTTGTGGACTGGTTGTTGACTGGCCTTTGCCTGTCGTTGGAGTTAGCGGGATTAGAGGTTGGAAAAAACTGGTGCTTTTAGCTTAAATGGATTTTCACAGGTGAGTGAGATCGGAGCGATCCAACTTTCGGAAATCCTCCCTTTTTGGCTTCACTTGAGCGATTGACGCAATCCAAGAGGAAGAGGAAGTCAAACCGTGATTGGGGTTTGGAAGAAGAAAATGAAAGACGAACAACCGTACTGGTTCCTGTTGTTGCTAGCTGTCCAGTTGCAGCTGATGTTGCTTACTTTCCTGTTGCTAGCTGGTTTTGAGTTGCTTTCTGTCCTGTTGCTAGCAGTTGAAGCGGGTAGTTGTTGCTAGCAAGTGCAATGAGGTAAGCAGGGTTACTGACCGAATGCAACGATCAGTAAAAGTGCAGGGAGGTAATGGACGAGGAGGCGACCAAAGGCGAGAGAGAGATCCCGCTATTGATTATGAATTCCAAGGAACTCCAAGAGAAGAGCAAAATGTAAAGTACTGACTATAGTCCTCAAAGCAAGAGCGGAATTCGACATACCTTGCTTGAACTTTCATTCACTATCAGGCTAGAAAAGGCCAGCAGCATAAAGAAAGGAAGAAGGAGAAGGACTTCTTTTTCTTTGGACACAGGGACTAGAAAGAAAGCACAAAGAAGGAAAAGGTATATAGGTCTTTTTCTTGGGTTTCATAATTATCTTATATGAGGGTCAGGGCTTGAAGCGGGATAGTTGAATAGGAATCCGGCTAATAAGCTTGAGTTCAGATAGTCAGGTGAGAATCCAATCCTTTTTGCGTTCTCGATGGAGTTGGTCTTCTTTGCACCTTAGTACAAGTAAAGCTCTGACTACAAGAATGCAAATGCATTGGATGCAAACTCATCACTTAAATCCCCAGAGATGGCAATCTCACTTCAGAGAAAGTCTGATGTGCTATTTGACTGATCCTTAAGACTAGGATTTCGGATTCTCTTAGAACAAGGGCGCCCAATGAGCCAGAAAGAAGAGCTCATTCTTTAGATAGCGCGGCAGGTAACCTACTGCTGCTAAGATTCATTCCACGCTTTAGGAAGAAGGAAGATCTCACATAAGCTGACTCATAAGTAGAGTGAGGATTTATTTCACATTTCTCCAGATCGTCATCAAAATGGTGAACAAGGACTTCAGTTCACGCATCTGCCCTAGGACTTTGCCAAATCCCGATCCTAAATAGTAGGTCAAACTACTGAAGGAGCACGGCCTTGGTGGCGACGATTTGAGGTGCGGCCGTCTTACCTTTAACTACGAAACCTTTGATTCTCCCGATTGCCATCACCAGCACGGATGCCTTCCCTTCCCGCTTTGCATCTCTTTGAATCTGAATCATATCTTGATTGAGAGTGATTAAAAAGTCTTAGTTGACATTCTGGTGCGTCAAGATAGATCCTCTTGGAGCATTTTGTATTGGTTGAATCATATTTATGAGAAGATGCAGGGAATTCAAGTTATTTTCCAGCACTCCTTTAGAGAATGTAACTCGGTTGTAGATGGATTGGCAAACCTAGCATGCCAACACAGAACTAATCAATCCTTTTTTTTGATCGTAATGACTTGCCTCGTGAGATTAAAGCTAAGCTTCTTCTGGATAAATCTGGGATCTTCAACATCAGAGAGTGAGAGTTTATGTATTTTGGGGTTGGGAATTCTGATTGTAATGTCCAGACAGATAGAGGCGCCTATAGCCTTGCCTCTGGCTTTGCCTCCTTATTCACTACGGGTGAATCTCTTCGATCCGGAACCGTTCAGGCTTTGCTGCTGCTAGCTCTGCCACTGGGCTGACTCAAACTATTGCGTATTGAAAGTCTTGCTTTCTCAGAATAAGATTGGAAATTAATGTGTCTGTCATGAGAAAAGAATCTCTATCTTTGCTACTTTGTCACCAAGTTGGTATTGTGTATAGGACAGGACTTCTTCTTTATTTAACAGTGAAAGCATGACTAATGAAAAACTGACTAACATCCTGCGAGCTGTCTTAGATGGAACCTATCGTCCCTAGGAAAATAATACTTTTCAAGAATAACGAAATCCCACACCTGTGGGTGAGAATACTGACTTCTTGGCATTGATGCAGTTCGTTGAAAACCACTATATGGGAATTTATATCGAACCTGGAGATAGACTAGTTCTGATAGCATTAGGAGAAGTTTGAGTACTGCACTATGGGGAGTCATCGGAGTTCAAAAACTCTAATATCAGTTGTCAAACACATGATTCATTCATTAATAGGATATTATGCTTGAGGGGTGTAGAAAATATAGTGAGAAACCATTCAAAGCAAGTTAAGAAAAAACCACCGCTCCGTGGGCTAGTTGAGAGACGTAATGCCAGAAGATGAAGAGGTCACTTTGCTTTTCGACCGTCAAAGGACAGGTAGCACAGCAGGAAAGAAAGCTCAGAAAGTCAAGCAGCCTGTGAAGAAAAAACAACCATATGAGAGATGGAGGTCGTCCTTGATTATGTTCCAGCACTGCCCCTGAATTAATCAACCAAGTAGAAGTTCAGTTGGTGGAATCCATCTAATCTAGTAGCTTTTGACTATGAACACCCCCCTGTTTTTGATAGATAGCTTACAATATTGAAGAATTTCTTTTGTGCCCCCGGGGACTCTTTCAAATATTTGATAGACTGCTGCTATATGTTGTTGGCTCGATAAGATAGATAAGTGTGAGAACAATTTCATAACTTCTATCCTTATCCCCTCATGCTATGCTGAACCAGAACCTGGCCTGTTGGGCATTTCAAATTCTTGGGAGTTTCATTCCTCAATCAAAGAAATTGTATACATTCTGCATTCAGAAGCCATTGTTGATCCATCCTCAAAGGTATAGGGCTTATCCTTGGTTGTCATTAATATAGGTCTATGATCAGCCCTCCGGTAGAAATAGATTCAAGTAAGACAGATTCGTTCTCCATGAATCCTTCCCGGTCCTCATGATTGGCAACTGTACTGTTCTTTATTTTGACGGTAGTGAATAGCAATAGTGAAGACATACCTCCACTGGATTGATGTCCTCCTACAGCTTCCACGATATCTCAAATTCCAATCAATCCAATCCACTAACTCCAAAGAGAAAAAAATATTCCTTTCCGTCCAAGGGACTAGACTACGCCATAGTTGTGATACAACAAAACAATCTCTAAGGGCATGCATGAGAGACTCTGAGTGAGTAGAGCAATTTGGACATGAATCATCATCTGAGATATGCCTCCTCACTTTCTCAAGATTAGTTAGCAACCGACCATGTCGAACTATTCTCGGGGTGCCTCTAACCAAGAGCGGAACCTCCCTTTACATATGTATTTATTGGTTCGAGAGATGCCACCTCAACCCATACATATTATCAGATTCGTTCTTTGTGTCAGCTTCTGCGAACCCAGTCTCATACTCGAAAAAAAGCCTTTAAGGCCCGATACTCTCTCTCAGCAGCAACATAACATCCACCACAAGATCCGATACAACAAAAGCAGTTCCTTCTCCAGATACGAGAGCTTTCTCCGGATTCAGTTGATGATTCTCTTTCAGTGTAATCTCTGTTTGAAAGACCTTTCCGTTGTCAATTAGTCGGTTCCCACCTCCACTCTAATAAGCTTTTCTGTCCTGCTTAGGTCACATTCTTAGCCCACGCACCGGTCTTCAGCTATCTTTGCTTGTTGAGTCTCTGTTGCCATAATCTCTATATGCATTGTTTTTTTATTTTGCCGAGTGTAGTGGGGGAGCTCCTTCATCAGCTTCATTACAGCGCCTTGAGTACTAAAAACGGTTATGAGCGGCTCTCCTTTAGGTAGGCATTTCACCGATGACCTTGAATCAAGTCCTCACTCTGTAATGATCGTTTCATTCGGGCAGGCACCTGCCTTCCCTTATTCCACTCTGCTAGATAGAGTGGTCGTTTCAGTCGGTCAGTTATGGTTGCACTCGCTCTCACTAGGGAGAACCCGCTCACCTTCTTTTTGGAATACGGGGAGATTCTTCCCCTTCGCTCCTTTGCAACCCTGCCTTCCTTCCACTCATTAATGGTTCTTATGTGTTATGCAGCTAATCCGGACATATATTTATAAACCAAATAGCCGTATGTGTATTTTTAAGCTGGAGTTCTTATTCGAGTGAGCCGGGTAGTATTAGTTCATAGGCTAAGTGAACGGGGAGCTACGGCTGATCGAAAAGCGAAGATGGGCGCATAGTTCAGTAATCTACGGCCGAAAGAGGGAACTCGGAGAGGTCCCGATCAGGTTGTTTTAACAAGCTAGGAGAAGTGAACGATAACTACAGTTCGAGTGAGCGGGTAAGCAAGCAGCCGAGTTATGTAATAGAACTACTAATCAGTCTTCTGATCTCTAAGCCAGCGAATTCCTAACAAGCTACGCACCTTCTTGTACTTCCAGCCAAGTAAGGCAAGGCAGTTGCTGTTGTTTTGTTAAACAAACGGTAGTCAGATAATAGACGGATGGAGGGCTTATTCTGGACCAATTATAAACCATAATCCCGATGCGCTGACATTGTTATGAATGAGTTTATGTCTTAAGAGAGCGTCTAGTTATGAGTTCGTAGCGGCAGTCAAACTGGAGCTAGGAATGTAGCAGTGAACGCAGTGAACGGACGGGTAAACGAGTGAGCTTAGCCCGTAGCCGGGTAGGGAACAGTTGTTGCAGTAGTTGCTTAGGCCGGGTAAACTTAGGCTTAGGAAAAGTAGTTTACTTGCTTACTTGTTAGAGTAAGGCAGCTCAGCTATAGCTAACTTGCTTGTTAAAGGTAGCGCTAGCTAAGTCAGGTTTGCTGCTGCTAAGGTAAACTTGAGCAACGAACTTAGGAAACAAGCCAGCTAGTCACTTAGCGGAGCTCGTTCTATGGACAAGCTTGAGTTAGGCATCGAGTGAAGAGCAAACAAGAAGCCAAGACTATTTCCCGGCTGACACCCTGGCTTTGAATAGGAACGAGATGAAGAGAGGTAGCTCGCAAGAGGGCGAAAAGCGAGCCAGAAGAAAGCCAACTACGAAGCTGTGCCGATACGAAGCGAGGAAGATAGAGACTAGAGAAAGAGGTCTTAGGGCTTTTAGTTAGAATGACTCTTCAAACCCGGGAAAGGATCATCATTCTTAGAGGTTTTCAATAGTGCTTCCCATCATCTAACAATGCGGTAGAATATGAGGCCCTCATAGCCGGTGCTAGAATGGAACTCAACCTAGTAGGAGTCGACTATCTCGAAGTCATAGGTTCTTCTTGCACCCTATCGGTCACCTCACTGTCGCTCGCCTCACTTCGACTCACTTTGCTCGCCTTGCTCTCCCCACTCCAATCCTCGTGGGACCCTGACTCCTCTGACTCCTTATTCAGCCGAGCAATCCGAGGCGAGATATATCGAAGATTCCTACGTATATAAAGTGTATAAATCCTTTCTTTCCGTAAACCGCTTTAGAGATCCCACCAGCAAACAGGAATGGGTGCTTGAGACAGGCATACCCCCATATAACCTGTCGGTCCTGTTCTATTCAATTTCGCGTTAGATGACGTGGATTGGGCCCTCGAGGCCTGAGAAATGAACATGGAAATTGCTTTCGCACAATATGAATCGACCGTGTTCATCGCCCTCCCCCGCCTAGAGCTAGACAATGAAATTGCCCTGGTTCGGCTAATCAAAGAATTGGGGCTTTCGAGAAGGATCAGTCGTCGAAGCCCTGGAAGCCCGCCAATCTACTGGTCGTCCGGGCCAATGATCCTTACGTTGACCCAGGGAGGAACAATACGAATATCTAAGGAGAATGAACGATAGGGCTGTGGGTACGCCACCTTCCACTTCCCGCTCTCGTTCTCGCTCTCCTTAGGACGGACAAAAAATCAACTCCCGTAATCACCACGGTTACGTCAGCAATGAAGGCGATAATAAATACAGAAGTTGCGGTCACCCACGGAGCGGTAGGGCAAAAGACCGAACCATCCAATGTAAGGTTTTCAGTGCTGGTTATCCAGTTGCAGAAGCGACCCCATAGGCTTTCGCTTTCGCCTCTCTCGTCAATGGCAGTCATGGTAAGATCTTGGTTTATTTAATTATCAGGGACTCCCAAGCACGTTGATAGGGGGGCTCAATGCCCGATATTTACCTCTGGAGATCCTTCTCTTCCGAGTTGGCCTGAAGTTTTGTGGCAGTCGAATTCTTCCTTTAAAGAGTCAATTCCCCATCAATGGCATTTTTCTTCTTTTTTGCTTTGCCTAATCCGGTAATCAGCTAAGGGCAGCCTATTCTGATTCAATTGTTGCTAAGAGCTCCTTCTCTGCATCAATTGGCACTCTTTTAAATGTGCACTATGAAAAATGAGTCGGATGGTTACTGCTGCACGAGATTCGGTAGAAGTAGGGATTTAAGCACAGTTATGATTCCGCTTTCACTAAAAAATAGTAAGAGCAAAGAGTTCCACAAAAGAAAAGAATTCGTCTTAGGTCGATCTATCTCTTTTTCTCACATCTCAACTCATTCTTTTTTCTTTGCTTAAGACAGAGGATCGATTTCTCGAGGATCGACCATTCAATAGCATGGCTTATTCCTAGACCTCAAAGACTTGTGACTTCGCCTTTCCCTCTGCGATCTTGAAGAAAGAATAGCCCTTCTTTGAATCCGCCACTCACTCTCTTTCGAGTAGGGTTAACAAGAAAGTCAAATCAATCTCCTCAACCGAACTCGCTTCTTTTTCTTCTTAAGAACCCGAAGGCGAGCTAATCCGTCTTGGTGCAGCTCCTAGTCCTGATTGATTGGCTACCAGGTGTTCACTCAAACTCAAAAAGAATGGACTCTGTTTCCTCGGGTTGCACTGCACGCCCTTCTCATGGCGCTCCCGGAGATCGAGGATCTCTTCGTGGAAATAAGAAGTTGGTCTGGTTGGCTTGCCAATCGATGGACGGAAACGAGACTGTAGCTCCAGTTCCATGTCCCAGGGATCATCCGAAGAATGGAAAGACGGCTGGCTTGACTCTCGTTCCGTCTCACAAGATCTAAGACAAAGTTTTGGCACCCGGAGACGGAGACAGTTATAATCTGACAATCGTGTCGTGATCAGTCTTTCGATCATGGGCCACCTTATGAGCACAGACCCAACAACAGGTGTTACTGAGCGTGGACGGAGTCCGTTACAAGTCTAAGATTTGGAAGTTAGGGCTAAACCACTGAGCGACTAAAGCCGGGATTTCCAATTTCACTCCACCCGAAGGGTCGAGAAAGGACTTATGTATGGCCCCATTGTTCAAGTAAAGGCGGGATTCTTGCTTGCTTGACAACTCACGAAAAAGGATATAGGTATAGTATCAAGATTGACTCACTATCATGACTTTCATTGGTCGACGAAAGCAATTCTTTCCTTTCCGGCTTGCAGGTCAAGGAGAGCGGAGATTGACGGCTCAACTGGTAACTAAAGTAGCAGCCCTTATATTCGGCTACAAGGGAAGGGTCCCTTTGCCTACGAGGGAAAGTACTCCAGCGGTGTCCGGTGGTTGGTTCAACTAGGTCGGTGGAAGGCTTTAAGTTAAGCTCTCCGAGCAGAGTTAAGCAACAAATGCCTCGCCCCGAGGGCAGTTGCGAATGTGATATAGTGGCATATGAAGCTTTCTCAAATTTTGGCGGGTGTGGGAAAGTAAAAGCACGACTGAAAGCCGGAGTTCACTCTCTAAGGCATGTCAGGGATGAAATCAATTCAGCTAGTTAAGTCTCGAGATCTAGTAGCTTCTAGGGCAAGTAAGACTAATGTACGTAGACTGAAAGACCACTCTTTTCAGCCACTCAAGGCGAACGAAGTGAGGCGAACGCCAGTGAGGGAAGATTTGTAAGGCGACCGTGTCGGAAGCCGAGAGCTTAGTGAGGCGACCGAAGGGAGGTGACCGTTAGGGAGGTAATAGAAGGGAGTGAAATCAATTCTAGTAGCGGTTGGCTGGCTATTAATCAAACTCGTCTCGAGTCGTTTTTCAAGTTGAGTTCGGAGTTAAGCCCTTATCTCTATCGCTAGGGATAAGTGGACAAGGGCTTTTCCAACTCATATGAATCTCATTCGAAGCTTTAGACAAGGGTACTATTGAGATATTGGGCCCTTATGGTATCTCGTACACATTCCAACGATTGGCCGAGCGAATAAGTCAACTTCAAAGTGGATCTGTTGTACGAAGAGTGCGTTATGAACCGTGGCCGCCTGCCTGGTGGGGGCGGCTCCTCCGTTGTGGGTAAACGGAAAACCCTACTCTACGAACCCGAGGAAAGGCTGCACAGCTTCCGTAGGGGCGTTAAGACCGGAGCTTTTTGTAGTGCTAGCAGGAATGCAAGTGAATGAATCCTATCCCCTAGCAAGCTTTAAAGTCAGCGAGGGCGTAGCAACAACGCCTTATTGAAGTAGGGCACGCTATGGCAACACATTACTTACGGGGTGGGGGCTTGCTGTCTACTTCGCGAGCCTTCACTGCCCCGTTCTGTAACTTCCCTTCTTTCGTCCGTCCACGAGGCAGTCAAAAGAAAGAGAGAAAGGGACAGCTATAACGCAGGAGTCGTGGCGGTTGTATGCCACGAGGTCCCTATGGACAAGGGGACAAGTGAATCATCGCTTTTGGGCACATGCAGCCCTCTACCATCCATCCCATTGCATTCCTCTCGTAGAGTACTGTACCGTCTCAGACCAGATATATCTATGGAAAGAAAGGATTGATTATATAATCATCTTCGTTTTGATATTGATAGGGATCCCCATTCATTCCGTTATTCCCGTAACTACGGATTGATTGTCCCTACCTAAATGGTAGTGGTCTAGGGAGCGCAATTGCTAGAGCACGGGAGAATGAATAGTAATGATTTAAGCAAGAGCAATCGGACGGACTACTATAGTGAGTCTAGTGACTACTAAAGTCTTTGATTTCTTTGTAGTTTAGTAATAATGTCTGGTATAGCAGCCTATCTGAGCGAGCCTCTGGGATCTTCTGTAAACCCCCATAATGTGGTAAAGGGAGGATATTAGGGGAAGCAGTGAGTGGAGATTCCCCTGCAGAGAGCCGGATGAGGGGAGACCCTCACGTCCGGTTCGGAGGGCGGGGATATCCCGACCCTACTATCATTATGCCTTTGCAATGTTACTTGGTTCAACTCCATTTGTGACCTTTTCTCGTATGTGGGACTCTCTATCTTCTTGGGTAGATTCTAGATCGTCTTTCATTTTCATAGTGAGTTGTTTTCTTAATAATAAGTCAAGTCAAGAATAATAATCAAACTGGAGGAGCTTGCCAGGATGGCTTGGTAAGCAAGCAACCTATTATGTAGGAGCCAACTCCCAGTTCTTTCTCTTCTTTCTTTTTGAGTTTAGTGACAGTTCATCAAAGCAATTGTCCAAGATTGCTAGACCGACCACGAGAAAGATCAAAAATCGGGGTCATCTTCACGCTTTTGAGGGAAGATGATACGCGGAAATAAGAAAGAAAAAAAAGATGGGGTTATGTATCTTGATGCCCACTCGAGGTTTTTCGACTGAAAGGGCCAACATCGAGACCGACAATCAAGACTTCCGTCCGATGTCGCGCCTAGGATAGTTGACTTGTCTGTCTTAATATGGAAAATCATTCCCATATTATACGATGGAACGGGCGACAGAGAGCATCTTTAGTCCGCCTGACGTTAGAGTCATAAACAGACGAAGACATCCACATAGGTTCCCATCGTAACCCCACATCCATGGAGATTTCAAACAGCTTAGAGACATACCGTTCAGCCAACTCGACACAACGTGCTCGAAAGTCGGTTAATAATTCGACTGGAACAACCAACGGCTGGAGGCGACCGTGCCGGGAGGATCGATTCCAATTCAAAGTTTTTTTGCGTATTAATCTTTATTTTGAAAGTGAAAATAGTGAGAGGCGACCGGAGGGAGTCCAAAGAACATTTGAAAGCCTGGAATAAGGAGGTTGTCGGTAATATCTTTAGAAACAGCCAACAACTAGAGAATGCTATACGGGACATTCACGTTGCAACATTGGCCTTCTTTATGTGCTCTAGTTGAATTAGCAAACAAGCCTAGCTTGGAGAGAAGGTGACGAAACAGAGGGCGAGGCGACCGACGGCGACCGACAGGGAGTAGTAGCCAACTGAGATACAGTAGGAACATGCTGCAAGAGAACCTCACGAAGCTTAACCTTGTCCCGAATGAAGTGGCAGTCAACCTCAATATGCTTGGTGCGCTCGTGGAAGACTGGATTCTCAGCAAGATGAATGGCGGCTTTGTTGTCGCAATAGAGAGAGGCAGGAGAAGCGAGCGAAACACCAAGATCAGTCAAGAGGCTCTTGAGCCACGTCAGCTCAGAGACAGCATGGATCGATACTCAGCCTCAACAAATAAGCGAGATACAACCGTCTGCTTCTTGCTACGCCATGTGACAAGGTTGCCTCCGAAGAAGGTACAGTATCCACTAGTGGAGCGGCGATCATCAACAGACCGGGCATAGTCCGCGTCAGCAAATACAGTGAGAGATAGTGAGGAGGAAGGTCTATAGAGAAGCCCCTGGCCAGGAGAGGTCTTCAAGTACCGGAGCGGAGAATACGCTCAACGGCACGGAGGTGAGAGACCGTAGGAGACTACATGTATTGGCTGACACTACTGACGGCGAAGGAGATATCAGGGCGAGTGACAGTCAAGTAGATGAGCTTGCCAACAAGTCGACGATACATGCCAGGATCAGGCAGAAGTGGATCAGAATGTTCGGCTCTCCACCCTCTTCTGCTCTTTCCCCCGAGTCCGGGCCATCCACTGCTCAGGCTCGTCAACACCGAACCTATGGGTGCAACTACAAAGATTTGTCCTGGTCCGCCTAGTCCAGTTTTCCCGATCTTTTATCCTCAGCCTCTCCTGGCGAAGCGTAACCCTCCGTTTATTTATCAATCCCAATCTCCCCACCCGATTCCACTCCGGGAACTACCGTGCCCATTAGCGAAGGAAAGACGAGGATCGAACCAGGTAATCAGTTGCTGTTATTAATATTATAAAGAAATGCCCACAGATCCCGGGCCCAGGAAAGCAATGGAACCAACAATGTATTCTCAATCTTCCGAGGGCCGGCATTTAAGCCTTCAGATTCATCTTATTTTCCCCAAGTGCCAAGAACCGGCGAATGAAGGCTCCGTGGCGGCATCGGAGCTGCCAATAAGCTAATCCGTTCCCAGTGACCCGATTCGATCCAGTGCAAAAAAAAGCGAGTGAGCGGCAAATGATCCAATATCGGACCAAGCGAATATCTGTCTCTCAATCCCGGGATTCCAATCCAAATTATGTATGCATTTACTGACCGTACTAGATTTTATGATTCGCTGGGAGAGAAGAGTCAAGGTTTGTTGGCAATTACTTCCTTTCTATTAGTGCCACCGGAAAGGATGAAAAGAGATAAGATGCTGGTGGTTAGCCTGCCCCGGACTCATAATTTATAGTTTCTGATGAATGGAGATGGCTTCGAGCCTTCACTAAACGATGGAAATCCCAATCGAGACTAGGAGAGGTGACCTATCATCAAGCGAGCGGCATGGAAAAGCCTTAACCCCGGTGAGGAGAGATCGAGAGGTAGAATAGGTGAAATCAGACTCCCTCAAGCCCGACGTCGAGACATGAAATTGACTTTCTTTCTATGGCTAGTGGTGGCATATCTATTCTGTGGGGTGATAGTAGGTCAATAAAGGAGTGGCAGTTCTCTTCCAGCACACAAGCCTGCGGCATCTTCCCGCGTAGTAGCAATTGTTAACCTCCCACACACATCAACAAGAAGGGGCTCGGGCTCGTGAACAGTAGTGCTTCTTCGATAAGGGCAGGCGATCGGAGGGAGGCGACCGTTAGGTCGCCCACTCCGCGGTGTCAGGTATCCTTAAAAGCACACCAAGGAATCTTTCAATCCAAGTTAAGGTATCAATCCCAATCCCATGAACCGCGGAATGTACGGTCTAGTCTTCCACTTTCATTTCTAAAGACAATTCAAAGAAGGATGGTATCCCAAGAAAGGGATATGTATGGGCGAAACCTATCTAAGCACTACGGTAAGGGGATCGATCTAAGCACTGCTGGAATGGGATCTAATGTCAGGTATCCAAGGAGTCAAGGGAATGGTAGGTATAGGATTGCTTCTTTATCTAATGGAATGGAAGGCGCTTTCGTATACAAAGAAGTAGTGGATGGAGAGGCGAGCGAACCCACTCCGCGGTTCTGCAAGACCTAGTGAGGAGAACAAAGTGAGGCGACCGTTAGGTCGCCCAAGGGGCGGTAACGGGAGCTAATAGAAGGAAGTTTTGCATCCAGAAGAGAGGCCCGAGAGAGCGGTTCAGGTGACTACCAGAGTCATTGATGAAGCAGGTCAGATGGGCTTAGTAGGGCTCGAACCTACAATATCACCGTTATGAGCGGTACGTTTCAACCAATTAAACTATAAGCCCCAATTATTGACTGTCTCTACATGCAATTCCTTCGGAAGAGCGGACAGAAAGAGGAGGCCTTTGCTCTATCTGCTTCTTCTGAATCCCGGGGAGGCCGTTGATCTTTGGCAAGCCCTTCGTATGCAAGCCCTACTAAAGAAGCTAAGTGACTTTCGTCACCCACGTAGTGAGTTTGAGAGTGACCGCCAAACCTACCCATACTACTTTGACTTCTAGGCGTTGGCGACCTATAGTCTTGTTACGCAAGGCTTCACTCGATTCAGTATTTCAATAGGTTAAGCCCACTAATAGCTTAGATAGTGGCAGTGGCCCTTCCACTTTGGTGTAGGTCAATACTATCAATTCTCAAGGCACTGCTAAGCGGCAGAATCCCTCTTACTCAAGGCTCATAGGAACAGGGAACCCTTACGTAGTGGGATGTAGGCTTCAGTTGTTTTGGTACTTTTGAACTACGTCTTATTCTTTTTTTAGTAACCGGCTGTTCACCGTCAGTAGGCCTTTTTTTGAGAAGGCGAGCGAAGTGAGGGTGAGGTGAGGTGACCGATAGGGTGAGGGACGAAAGTTCTCCGCGGGCGCTAGCGCTATGTTGTTCACTTTTGTCAACTGAAGTCGCGCGTAGCGCCAACAAACGGATAGCTGATAGAGCATATAGAGCACGGAGCCCCGTTTGAGAGTCCGTCGACTCTTTCTAGAAGATTTCAAAAAATATCATCTTCCCAAATCAAGCCCATTTATATCTGAATTCATCTTTCTCACATCAAGCGAGGATTGGAGTGGGGAGAGCGAGGCGAGCGAAGTGATATTTTTGAAAGAACCATTCCGTTCCGTCAGGGGCATTTCCCCTCAGTAATCAAAGGCGTATTGTGCTTTCGAATAAGGAGATGAAGAAGTTATGGATCCAGATGAATGAGGAGCTGAATAAGGAGTCAGATGAACAAGGGAATTTACCTTTGCAACATCTAGATCACATCTTCAGTCCTGGGTCTCAGGCGCAAGAACCAAAGCAAAGGAAATCGCTCTATTTCATATTGAACCGGCAAAGAAAAAAATGACACTGAGAGAGGTTCCTAACCGTCCATCCGATGATAGGCTTTTCTCGGGTCATTACGACTATCAAAGGAAGAGAGAGGCGCTTGCGGCAAGCAAAGTGAGCTTTGGCTTATAATCGCTTTGACAGTGCTACCTCTTGACTTTTTCTCTGTAAATAAAGAAAAAAGGCGAGTACTGAATAATCGAAGTGAGGCGACCGAAGGGAGTAGTGAGAAGGGAGGAAGGAAGGTACTGAACTCTTTTTTGCTTTATTTAAGCGAATGTGGTCTTATCACCGCAATGAAAAATTCCAAGAAATGGGGCTTCTTCGCATTGAACGATGGCTTCTCTGTACTGATTTAAGCTGGATGACAAAAAAGAGGCTCTTCCTAACTTGGCCTTCTCCCTTTGTTTAGTACTCCCCACCGGGTGGATAGGTAGAAGAGCATGCTTTATAATATTGGTCAAATCCTAAAAAAGAATAGAAAAGAAAGGCGGGCGACAGTGAGCTAAAGACCGTCCCACATAGGAGCAAAAGCTCTCAACCCAAGCCACCCAGTCTTTGATCATCCCTTTTTCTTCTTCATTGGGCGATTAGGGACCGAGAGAAGTGGGGTAGAGCAGCTTGCGAGCTTAATGGAGGAGGGATCAAATCCCATTTCTCCAGATGATGAAGAAGGAAGGGCTTAACAGCGCCTATACTACTGTAAGGCCAAAACTTTCATTCTTTAATAGAGCTGCTGCCTCCAGGCCACGAGAGAGAGGTAGCCGGGGTTGGACTTGCAGGATCTATTCTTCTATTACCTTCCTAACGGTCATCTCACTTCGCTCGCCTTCGGGCGCCTTCTTTTTGATCTATTGCTTTGGATGAAAGGATGGCTACAAGGACTGACCCATGTCTCACGAAGAAAGAATGACAAATTCGGAATGAAGAATGTCTAGTTCTCCCTTTAAAATACCTCATATGGAGGTTCTCTCATTTTATAAATAATTATGCCGCGTTGATAGCTTCCCTCTCATGGGACCACCAGCCCCAGGTGCATTCACTCAAAGACAGCCTTTACTTTCGAAGTAGCGATTCGCTTAAGACACTCCCACTCTGTATAATATCTGCATCGGTCTATCCGATCTAATCCAGGCATCTGTCACCACATACAAGCACGTCATCCTTTTCAAATCGATTGTTGAGGATTCTATCTTCGATAATATCTGTTTAACACCGGATAAGCATCCCACTCAATCAGATCAGAAGGAATCGGTACTAGCGGTTCAATTCCCTAGTGATCTCTTTTTAATGCTGAATTCAAAGAAGAGAAAGAACGCATTATAGAAGAGCAAGCGAGGGAAGCGAAGTGCTAAAGACAGCAAGAGATCGGGAAGCAGCAGTGTCAGGAGGTAGTTCAACCAAAGTAGTAGGGTAAGCCGTGGTACCATAAGGCATAGTCGTTAGATATATGGGAAGCAAGGCAGGAAAGAGCATAGGCGGCTAGTCCTGATTTTCAGCAGTAAAGTAGTTCGGTAAGAAACGTAAGCTGAGAACACCCTTTTTCTAGGATATAAGTATCCCAGTAACTAGAGTTAGTAAATACGGCTAATCATCCCTATTTGAGTTGACCTGAAAGCAGTAAACTGTAGTCAGCGGTGAACAAGAGATAAGTAGCCAGAAGCTGTCAGCCAGAGTAGCAAACTAAGCGATAGGAAGGTCTAGTGCGGTCAAAGCAGGAAGCTAAGAGGACAGGTTTCGGTTAGCTCAACCAGACTAGTAAGACAAGCAGGTCTTGGGTGGTTCAACTAGAGCAGCGGAAGGCTAAGCAAGAGAGCTAGCATAGACCAAGCAGAGGTAGGTAATTTATTGGTAAGGCTAGAACAAGCAAGGGATTGAGCTAAGGATCTAGGGTTTTTATTGACCAGCGATCAGAAGTCAAAGTCAGGTCAGACCGAGCTGGTTGAACAGCAGGAGGAGAATCGGTCTAATCTCAGGTAAACTACAGTCGGAGTCATAAGGAAAATACCAGTTTGACAGGAAGGACCCACCGGTAAAGCCATTGGCTAAGGCCCGTCTTCTTTTCTTGCTTTCATTCTATCCTGAAAGTCAGTCAAAGTCTTTGGCACTTGACCATGCTTCCTCGAAAAAATAGAAAGAATTGGCTGAGCTGTCTCGGATGAGCATAGCTCGAATAGCTCGTCATAAGGGTCACACTTCCTTAAAGCACTTCCAGTAAACTAAGGAATACCCGCTCGGGCCCTCATCATCGTCGTAGGATTCCCTTCCTTGCACTACCAGCTGCAACTGAACTGAACTTTCACTGAACTGACCGTTAGGGAGGTAATAGAAGGAGGAGGAAACTCTCAAACTCAAACAACTCTCACACTCTTATACGAACTCTCACTGAAGCAAGAGGGAGAACAACTGATACCATCTGAAGCGGGGCTCCTCTTTTTATAGCCTGGCTGGGGAAGATTATGCTCTAGATAAAGAGTCAATTATACACTTTTTGGGGAATCTTTAGCTTTATGTCCCATCTAATATCTTTAAAAGATACGAATTTCCCTGTTCACCACGTCCGACAAAAGTAGAGGAATCTGCTTTTATAGTGCGATGCTTAGTCAGAAGATTCGTTCTTACCACTAACACCAGCAGTATTGATAACTTCATACGTCACTTCTGATATCAGCCCTTCGATGATCTTGTTGTGATGTGCCATATAGTATTCATCTAGGGTAGCTTGTTTATGCAGATCAACCCTCTTGGTAAACTCTATAGAGATTAACCTTTCCGTCTGCCTCATCAACGGTGAATTCCCACTTCCATCCCGATTTCTCATTCGCCATCCCTTGCCAAATGCAGTCTACTTTAATATTTGAAATATCTTCAAGTGTAGCGCAATGGCCATAACTTATCAGGTTGAAGATAGGCATTCTCTCCATTGTTGGACCAGGCCACCATGTTCTCCTGAACCATTCTGGAATAGGACAGGGGTTGAAGCACTTATCAAACTTGATAGTCCATGTGTGACTGTATTCTTTGTTATCAAACCTTAGGAGTTCGAAGAATGCATTTTTGTAGTCAAGATAGGATATAGGCATTCTTTCCAAATCCTTTGGTGTGTTCATACTTATGCTGAACTCGCTGCTACTTGGCAACCAAATCTCCCATGGGATGACCATCCTTATTACCAGCATAGTAGATAAGATCATTCCCTTTTCATTCATGTATCTATGCAGGTGGACTGATCTGGTTCGGATAAGTATCTCTTCAGCTCTTTCCCAAGGATATCTGAAACTTTCATTACTTGATTTACCTGCACCGAGAGTGCTTCGGATGACCGTAGTTATAGGGAGTTTCAGAAATAAACATTCACTGCCAGTTAAGAAAAAACTTCCATCAATGAATGATCAATGTTCCATTTGTGCGCTTTCAGCAAGTAGGGGACGCGAATCTATGGTAAAGATTTTCAATCGGATACCAACGGATGCGTTTGAAAGCCTCGAGTTGACTCTTGCAGAAAAAATAGACGTTGGAAAAGGTCTGTCTTGTGTCTCCGTAACAAATGGTCTATTTATTTATGGGCGAACGACGGGGATTGAACCCGCGCGTGGTGGATTCACAATCCACTGCCTTGATCCACTTGGCTACATCTGCCCCTACCCCCGCGCACTGGTTTCAGTCTCTATCTACGATCAGATCCTTTCTGAACCCTCCCTATGACCGCTATCAAAGATAAGTCCGATAGTTGCTGTGTGTTGTGTTTTTTGGAATTAGGGGAAGCAAAGCTTCAACAAGCAAGTCCTGGCTTTAAACAAAGCTGTTCACTTCATTGATTTGAGTCCACTTTACCAGAAGAATAGTTATCTTCCTCATGTCGACCAGGAGTCGGTTAACTAGTCATCGGTCTTTGGCACCAAAGAAAGTCGAGAAGCAAGAAGGTTGGAACGCAAGGTCGCTCAAGCAACTATGGCCGTGATTCGTGTGCAGCAAAGAAAGTAGGAAGATTGAAATCAGTTCTTCCAAAGTAGAGCATATGGTGCATAAAAGAAATGGAAGGGCTATCCTTGAACCTTCCTCCCATCACCATGCCCAGTTTGTGCACTGTTTGGATGAAAAAAGTGAGCAATGCATGGAGTGAGATCACAACCATATCTTTTTCAATTGCTCTAGTGAACATAGGCTTCGAGTGCGTACCAGTTGGTCGGCTAGACTATGACTGAGTCAAGCAGACACCTGCTAATCTGCGCTTCCATTCGCCATAACATAGACCTGAAGCCAAGCTATTGACGAGCCTCGTTAGCCTCCCTACGGTCGCCTCCCTTTCTTGCTTTCGAGCCAGAAGACTGCTTCGATTCGTTTGCTTTCCCTTTCTCACTCCGCCTCACTTCGTTGTATTCGCCTTCCATAAGGAGGTTGTCGGTAATATCTTTAGAAACAGCCAACAACTAGAGAATGCTATACGGGACATTCACGTTGCAACATTGGCCTTCTTTATGTGCTCTAGTCGAATTAGCAAGCAAGCCTAGCTTGGAGAGAAGGTGACGAAACAGAGGGCGAGGCGACCGGAGGCAACCGACAGGGAGTAGTAGCCAACTGAGATGCAGTAGGAACATGCTGCAAAAGAACCTCATGAAGCTTAACCTTGTCCCGAATGAAGTGGCAGTCAACCTCAATATGCTTGGTGCGCTCGTGGAAGACTGGATCCTCAGCAAGATGAATGGCGGCTTTGTTGTCGCAATAGAAAGAGACAGGAGAAGCGAGCGAAACACCAAGATCAGTCAAGAGGCTCTTGAGCCACGTCAGCTCAGAGACAGCATGGATCGATACTCAGCCTCAGCAGACGAGCGAGCTACAACCGTCTGCTTCTTGCTACGCCATATGACAAGGTTGCCTCCGAAGAAGGTACAGTATCCACTAGTGGAGCGACGATCATCAACAGACCGGGCATAGTCCGCGTCAGCAAATGCAGAGAGAGATAGTGAGGAGGAAGGTCTATAGAGAAGCCCCTGGCCAGGAGAGGTCTTCAAGTACCGGAGCGGAGAATACGCTCAACGGCACGGAGGTGAGAGACCGTAGGAGACTACATGTATTGGCTGACACTACTGACGGCGAAGGAGATGTCGGGGCGAGTGACAGTCAAGTAGATGAGCTTGCCAACAAGTCGACGATACATGCCAGGATCAGGCAGGAGTGGATCAGAATGTTCGGCTCTCCACCCTCTTCTGCTCTTTCCTCCGAGTCCGGGCCATCCACTGCTCAGGCTCGTCAACACCGAACCTATGGGTGCAACTACAAAGATTTGTCCTGGTCCGCCTAGTCCTATTTTTCCGATCTTTCGTCCTCAGCCTCTCCTGGCGAAGCGTAATCCTTCATTTATTTATCAATCCCAATCTTCCCACCCGATTCCACTCCGGGAACTACCATGCCCATTAGTGAAGGAAAGGCGAGGATCGAACCAGGCAATCAGTCGCTGTTATTAATATTATAAAGAAATGTCCACGGATCCCGGGCCCAGGAAAGCAATGGAACCAACGATGTATTCTCAATCTTCCGAGGGGCGGCATTTAAGCCTTCAGATTCATCTTCTTTTCCCGAAGTGCCAAGAACCGGCGAATGAAGGCTCCGTGGCGGCATCGGAGCTGCCAATAAGCTAATCCGTTCCCAGTGACCCGATTCGATCCAGTGCAAAAAAAAGCGAGTAAGCGGCAAATGATCCAATATCGGACCAAGCGAATATATGTCTCTGAATCCCGGGATTCCAATCCAAATTATGTATACATTTACTGACCGTACTAGATTTTATGATTCGCTGGGAGAGAAGAGTCAAGGTTCGTTGGCAATTACTTCCTTTCTATTAGTGCCACCTAAAAGGATGAAAAGAGATAAGATGCTGGTGGTTAGCCTGCCCCGGACTCGTAATTGATAGTTTCTGATGAATGGAGATGGCTTCGAGCCTTCACTGAACGATGGAAATCCCAATCGAGACTAGGAGAGGTGGCTTCATATCCCGTTCCTGGTTCCGGCTCTCCGGATGAGTTCGCTTAATCAGAATCAGATGGAGCATCAGAATCGGCATAAGCTCGGGTTGTTGGATCGGGTCTCAGGGAAGCAAGAGAGCACAGCTAAGTAAGCAAAGAAGCAAGACCGTGAAGAGACCAGTTCGTACACCTTTCATCCTGCTGGGGCAGGGCGCTTCCCTATCTGTATGGCCGGGCTGGAGTGGGAGATTCGTATGGCAATCTATCCAAATATAGATTTGCTATCCGGTGGGGTTTTATTGCTTGGCAGAGGAATACCATAGTAGGTGGAGCCGGATCGGATTTCCTTGAAGGAGATGGCTTAGCTGGGGTCTCATAGCCAGCTAGAAAAGGAGTAGTTTCGAGGTCGGATGGTAAATCATAGGGATTTCATTCGGATTTTTGAGAGATTCTTTAGGTGTGGTTGAATATCCGCTTATTGTCTTTCGGCGTGGCGGAATGGGAGAGGTTTTCTGATTCTTAGGTGTGCTTTCCGATCCATACTAGGTATGATAAGGGGAGGGCTGATGAGGTAGGGCGGGAATGGGTTTTTGAGGACGAGAGCTTTGTCTCAGGCTTACGAAACCTAACAAAAGAAACAAAATCATAGTAATTCAATGCACTCAAATTTCCATCTAAGGCCGCTAAGGTAAATTACTTTATTCGTCCTGTATCCCTCTTCCTCCCCTTCCGGTGCCTTTGTTCCTAACGCCGATAGTGGTGAACCCCCTGCTACTTCTAGGAGACTTATTGTGAAGGCTGGGTCGACAAGATCGACTGAGTCCGGTATGAGTCGAATCAGCAACAACCGTATGGGTTATGGCTTTCAATATAGTCATTCATAAAGGGTGCTTGCTGCCCGTGCTGCTGGTGCGCACGGAGACTCTTTAACCGCTAGTGAAATGCTACTGCTCATGATCGACACTTCAGTCCCCGCCCCGGAACGGGATGTACGACAACGGCGTGTCCAGAGCACGAGTCAATCGATCAATCTTAGGGCCAGGCTTGAAAAGAGCGGATTACTTTTGTTTTCATTCCGTTCCGTCAGGGTTAGACCATGCGCACTGCTCATTCGCTCACTTCCTTTCCTACGTAAGAAACTTGTTGGTCATCAATCATAGCATAGTTCACCCGGGCTTTGATTCCGCTTAAGTCCAACAATCAATCAGACGGGAATCGTGGGAAGTCTATGCATTACTTTACTGCCTTAGCCTTTTGGAGGCCATATGATTCTGACTGTCTGAGCGAAAGTGAGAGCGGCGTAAGTAGCGATCCATCAATAAAATAGAAACAGCTGTCCTCCTCTCATTCAATCTTTTATTCGGGGCTCGTACCTGTTTCACCGAATTCTTTTCCTATCCCATCAATCGATCCGGTTGTTTTGACCGAGGCGCCTTAGCGAAATCAGATAGATAGGGGGAGGGTGGAGTATCCCTCGGCACCATGTCTAATGTGCCCTTCATGAGCATTTGGTTGGAAAGTGGTTCGGCTAACTCTCATTTGGCCCGGTGGGACTGATTCCTACAGTGGGATGAGCCTCTTATCCCTACATGCGCTCATCAGGGAACCACTCGCTAGTGCTAAACGCTACGCGCCTGCTGCTGTTAAGCCAAGGAGGGGGTTGGAAAGGAATAAGGGGTGGGGAACGGGGGGGCTAGTTCCGGGCGGGTTTGGTTCCCGTAATTGCGACCCTCAATGGGACTTCCCTATTTGAAATGATAGCAATAGGGCCGACTTAGAATGGGAAGGCCCCCGCCTATCACCGGTGGAATGGGAATGATCGATCGGAAGGACGAAGCAGACTTGCTCGAGCTACCCGGACTACCCGAATGCATTGTGCGTTGGATGGGGTACACATCAATAGATCGATTCGTCGTGAACATTTTTATATAGCCCCGCCAACTGTTGATATGTGTTGCTCTGTGCGACAAAGACAGCTAGTTGGTTATCGTCCTGCGCAATTCCATTTCGCCCGTCGAATGTGCCTGCTTCTCCGTCAGTACTATACATAAGATCCCCAACCAAGGCGCTGTTAAGCCCGGTTGGTATAAGCCGGTCGGTGCAAGTCACGTCGAAGCACGCTAGACTTTGAATGCAATTAAGCACTTGACGCACAGATAGATGCCATACAGCCAGCCGATTACTGCGAAATGACATCATAGTAGATGAAACCCTTCCTTGACAATATTCATTTCTATGCTTTCTTCGCACATCTCCAAGATGGAAGTTTCGTGCCAGCGAACGCAATTCATTCTACACGGTCCAGTCCGAATGAACTTCGCAGAAGCAGGAATTCCTGGACCACGAGAACGACGATATAGCTTATAGCATGCAGCAGGTGGCTCACCTTGTGATTTCAAAAATATCTCAGGAAGGCGAATCTAAACTAGGGTAGACGAGATTTCATCAGCCTTGGCACGAAAGATTGGCTTCCATTTCTGGAAAGTGAGATAATATCCCAAAACAATCCAAGGACCATCCAAAAGCACATGGTGATAATCCTCCTTAGATTGAAAGCTGACGAGGTAATAATCATGGCCTATATCCACCGCTTCGAATTCCCCTTGCAAATTCCACCTTTGCTTCATTGCTGGTAGAGGACTCTGTAGCCCGCCGATCGCCCTAGGAGCGTGACAATTAGGGCTTTCTTCCAAGGGATCCATAACTTCTTCATCTCCTCATTCGAAAGCACAATACGCCTTTGATTACTGAGGGGAAATGCCCTTGTCCTCTTATCAAGCAGGGGAAATGCCCTTGTTCTTGAAATTTATCACTTCGCTCGCCTCGCTCAGGGGAAATGCCCTTGTTCAGTGGAGCAGATAGAGCGAAGTGATATTTTTGAAAGAACCATTCCGTTCACAATACGCCTTTGATTACTGAGGGGAAATGCCCTTGTTCTTGAAATTTATTATTGAAATTATAAGGTGATTTATTATTATGTTTGGATTTAAAAAAAAATATATCGGTTTCGAAAATAGTTTAAAAATCATGATTATTTTTGGAGCAATAAAAATATTTAGTAACTTATTTTGAATAAGATTTAGATTTATAAAATATTTTACCTTATTTGATAACATCAAGCATTATTTAAAATACTTATGGTGACTAATTGTGGCATTAAGAATTATCTAATCTAGATTTAAAATATTATTTGATTTAACGATTTATCTATTATATGATTTAAGTTGCTTTGATAAATATTAAATTTATCTTAAAGTTATTATGTTGAATTTGATTTGGATTTAGATTTGGATTTGAATTCATATGATTTGGATTTAAATAATTTATTTGATTTAAATTTATGGAGAGGCTTGTCCGTTAGAAATTCTAATCATATTTGAATCATATCTAGTATTAGATAGATTATTTCATATTTGAACTAATCATATTCCTATCCAAATTAGTTGGTAACCTAATCATATCTTTATTGAATGAGTTCTAATCATATCCTAATTCACTAATTGCTTTCCATTATCTATATATATTGAACCTATAAAATAAAATCATCTCTCATACCTTCTTTTCCAAAATTTCTCTCTTTTTTCGTCATAATTACCCCAAATTCGTCATAAATTCAGCTTTCCTTTTCAAATGTTTTACCAACTTCGAAGGGCCATAACTTCCAACTCCGGACTCAATTTGACCTCCGATTTTTTTTGTTGTGACCGTCTCGAGGTATATTTTTTGAATATAAAATTTATTTTCAAATAATTTTAGCTTAATTTCCTGGAAAATTCGTGGAGTGTCAGTTGTCCAAAATTTGACACGTTTCGGTGTTTTCGAGATTCCGAGAGGACTAGGAATCGGAATCACGATCCGTTTGAAGTTGCGAAACGCTGATGAAAAAGTACACATCATATATTTTTTCAACAATTTTTTAAAATATTTTATTTTTTATTTTTATTTTAGAGGTCCGTCTCATCAATTGAGATCATCTTGCATATTTTTGGCATCTACGACTATTTTTGCTAACACAATCATACCGTACGTCAACTAAAACCAACTCAAGGCAAGTACATATATTGATTGCTTTCGATTCTAATAGTTTTATTTATATGTTATACATATATCTTTTCTGCTTGTTAACACGCTCGTTACACGGATATTAGTATCATGCATTATTTATACTTCTTGATTATCATGCTTGCGAATCCATGAGTACTAGCTGGGTGAAAAAATGTCTTAGTAAACATGTGAACTACCCTTTCTATCCCTAAAATGTCTAATCTTGACTGATAGCAGCTGCACATGACACGTGTAGGGTGCCGTATTTATCCCTTAGCCGTTCACATGTCGAACTTGATATTTCAACACACGTAGTTAGGTATTTTTTTTCCTTTTTAGTTATTCATCTTATATCTTCACACTTCCAATGAACTCAAAGGTCCATCTTCAACCAGTCTTTGAATCCTTCTTAGGTTAATATGCCCCAATCATAAGTGCCAAAGATATGTTTGGTTCATACAAGAAGGTTCCTTTCTCTTATTTAAGTTAGATGACTTATTATTCATTTCCATAAGTTGTATTATGGGCGAAACAGGATTAATGACATATAAATTATCAACTAATGCACTAGAACAGATAAAATATTTTTTCTTTCTAATAACAATATTGTCATTAAAATAAACTGGATATCCATCCTTCACTAAAATAGAAACAGAAATTAAATTCCTTCTAAGTGAAGGTGCATAAAGACAATCTCTCAATGTCAAAGACTTATTTCTACCAAAAGATAAAGTAACATCTCCTAATGCAACGACCGCTACTTTTGTAGCGTCACCCATGAACAAGCATATCTCTCCATCACTAAGCCGCCTGGTTTCCTGGAACCCCTGCAATGTATTGCAGACATGATTAGAGGCTCATGTATCTACACACCAGGTGCCTGTAGATAACACCGCTAAATATGTTGTTAGCCCAATAACTATATCATGTTTTTGAATATGGCTAATCAATTAAGTTTAACATAATAACATCACTAATATTCATGTAATCATTATCTGTTGCAACTTTAACTTAGCATTATTCTAATGCTCTGTATCAGTCATATTGTTTTATTTGCCTAACATGTATTTGTAGACATGTTGTAAGCATGATCAAACATGATCAAACCAGGACATATGCAATGGAAAATTATTGATGGGCCAAAGACGGCATCATACAAGAAGATTTCTCTGAACCGCCTAACGACCTATCCGGGGCCTCGCATCGGGGTTTCCGCTGCCCGGTCAGCGGACAGGGGTCGAGGGGGCAGCACCACCTGTGGGGCTTCGGGGGCAAAGCCCCCGAAAGGTATTCAGATTTCCAAATCTGTTTATCTTTAGACGATTACCGTCAAGTGAAAAAGGCGTCTTCAAGTTTGCTCAAATATTTGAAGAAAGATGTCATCAAAAGGCTCTTGGTTTTCCTATTTTATTAATATATTTTTCATATTTATTGAGTTTAGGAATACAATGTAAACTGCATCATACTGACAAATAGGCTACCTAAGAAACGTTTTCAAAATACCCTTTCATTTTGAAAATAAACCCACTTACAAAAAGCCCAAACTACTTCCTAACTGTTTGACTTTTCGAAAAGCCCAAAATCAATTTGTAAAGACCCTGACAGAACTCCAGGCGAATTCGGCCCAAATTCGGCCAGAGTTCAGTTAGTGAACGTTGCTTTTTGAACTTGGTCTTCCCACAGTTACGGATCCCAACGAGATTTTCTCATAGAGTTTTGCCCGAATTCTGCCCGAATTCTGTCAGAATTCTGCCTTTGGAAAAATAATAAATAGAGAAGGATTTCGATCATTTCAATACACCAATTCACTTTCATATCTCTTCTCTATAAGCCTACTACTTTTTCCAAAGTATTCAGAGCTATTCATTTTCAAATCCCAAGCCAGTTACAATCCTCTAGTTGATTTGCCAGTGCGGTACGGTCTAGAAATTTTAGAGTGATTGTAATCAGAGGCTTGATTGAAGATAGACTCTTTAAAACTGAAGTTGGTCGAGTTCTTCGGATCAAAGCTCGCGTTGTAGAAGTTGCAAGAACTTCGGATGAAAACTTGTGGTGATTTACCACAGTAGATTCAACTGGAAGCTAGAGTTCTTCCGACTGGACTAGTCCTCACAAGAGAGAAACCAGTATACATCCTTGTGTTTGTATTTGCTCTCTACTCTCTACTTTTTATTTACATATCTGTGATATATATATTATGTGATCTTGTTACTAACATTTTTAAAATAGTTAATTTCTATTGCCTACTCTATTCTCCCCCTCTAGAGTATTGCGCTTTACAACTCGTTCCTACAATCGGTCCTACAAATGTTTCAACTACTAGTAAATGAGATATACCTTCTTTGTTCCCTTGTTTGAGAAGTGGACAGTCAATCTTCCAATGTCCTGACCCTTTGCACTTGAAATATTTGCCTTTCGGCTTTTTCACAGTACCTTGAGGTCTCATGCCCTTCTTTGCTGAGTTTGCCTGTTTTTGAATGTTATTCTTCTTCTTACCACCTTTTGGCTTAGAAGTAGAAGCCTTTTCAGAAACAAAAATATGACCACTCTGCCTAAAGAGAGATTCGGCATCCTGTAGCTCTTTTGTAAGTTCTGACAAACTATACAACCTTTTGTTCATGTTATAATTAAGGCAAAAATTGTCAAAACTTTTAGGCAGAGTCCTAAGAATGATATCGACCTGGGATTCCCCATCGATTTCAGCTCTAAGGATCTCTATCTCATTCAGATGACCCATCATCTTGAGAACATGATCCCTTATTGGTGTACTCTCAGTATCATGACCCGTACCCTATTTAGGGGCACGAGCACGTGGGTACGTCCAGCCTACGCTGCAGCATCGTCGGTAGAATGCTATAAAGGTCATCTAACATACAATATCTAAGACACAATAATATAATCTGTCATTTTCGCACGGAGGAATATAATCACAACTCAATCACATAAATCTAAGGAAGATAAGCACGATGATAACGATAACAATAAAGATGAAGTAAATAGTCTGAAATAGTGCTGAGCCACAATCACAAGTTCAAAATTTAAAGACATAACACAAGATCCCAAATAAATACTACAAGTCTCAAAGTATCAAGCTGTAATATAATCCAGACAAAATCTAGCTAAACTAAGTCACTACAGGTTGTGCATCCTCTATGAGCACCGGGTCCACAGGCAGGTCCTGGTCGTAGACTCCATCTATGCCAAACCCGTAGTAGGTCAGACAGTCTGCATCTAAATTCTCTGAAAAATAATGGAGGTTATCCTGTCAGGATATGAGCAAATACAAACACCAACAGCAGTTCCATGTGAATTGATAAATACTAGAAATAAATGATGGATATCAAAAACTGGAAGTAAAACTGTATAAAAGAACTCAAGAGTATAAGGTAAAGCTGGAATAAGCAGTAAATGTAATCTGATGTACGATATAAACCTATAAAGTAAGTGCCATGGGATATTAGAGCGTTATGTGATCGGCTTGGGTCAAGATCAGGCTGTTCCATTTGACCGGCTATGCACAAGTAGTATAATAGTGTAGGGATCAGGTCGGCCAAAATGAAAAGCTATGCACAAGTAGTATAAGGTCAGGCTACACCCTACGTGTAGTGAGGGTGGAGCTATGCACAAGTAATAAACAAGTAGGGGTAATGATCACATAACCTCTAATAACTCTCCATCCCCGAGTAGTATAATGATTCCAGACATGATAGGTCATGACACGGGATTCGAAGAGCAGGGGGCCAGCCCACTCCCAAATCGATGTCTATACAAGTACAGAAAATAATATCGAACAATGTACTCATATACCAGGTAAACCAGGAATGACATCTAATGACGAGATTCACATATACTAGTCCGTGTATCCTCGTGTCGAGAATCAAGTATAACACTACAACTGAATCAGATATAGTAGATATCAAAGCAATGAAAACTGTCAGAGAATGTACTTGCCAGAGGTCCTGAGCTGAGGAAATCGAAACTACAAACCACTCAATGAGCCACGAAAGGTCAACTCGTACAACAGTCTCCTATTGCTGAAACAGACATTACCATCGTTCTCAGAATGGTCAAATTAGCTAGAAATGCCTACCCATAAGTCCAATTCTGGACACAGTGATAAAACGGTAATTTCGGATCAAAACGATGTCCGCCGTTAGACCCGCTTTGCACCAAAAAGTGTGCTGGTATCTATGGTCTCTAAAGTCAATAAACTATATGTATACATGTACGGTTTGACGAGACGAACCCAACCGTATGTCCAAAGTGGAATTTCGATGGGCCGTGCACAAATTCATCTGTTGGATCGGGTCGCGGGCCCGCCAAAATACCGTGCCGGTCGACCTTTTCAAATTTGGACCAAACTTGGCATACAGGACCAGAAAAATGATATGGTCCTATAGGTGCAAGTTTCGTCTTGGTATGACGAGCGTGCACAAAATAATTGACAAATTTGCAAAAAGGTCGATACGATGAATTTTAACGGATATGCATCAAATTCGTCGCGCACACGCGACCAA
Source organism: Iris pallida (assembly GCA_029216955.1). NCBI lineage: Eukaryota > Viridiplantae > Streptophyta > Magnoliopsida > Asparagales > Iridaceae > Iris > Iris pallida. The sequence continues at coordinate 42,199,864 of JANAVB010023800.1, read as the reverse complement.
TTTAAAATCCGTCAAAACCCACACTTCCACGAAGTCGATACGCACCTTTCAATATTTTCGATTCGCGACCACGTCGCACGGATTGACGGAACGGACGGCATATTGGGACGATTTTTCTAAAAATTCAGTTTTGAAAACTAATTTTTTCTCAATCTTCGCAAACCAATAACTTCCTATATAATGCATGAAAATTACATCTACAAGAAGGTTTTTGATCTCCTATATGTTCTCTACAAGTGTCTTCAGAAGTTTTTTCAAAGTTCGCGATATTCTGGTCGCAAATCGACCGCAAACATAGAGTTTCGGGACAGTCTCTAAACGCAGAAAATTAAGTTTTTTCTCGATTTTGGAACTCGTTTTTTGTCTCACATGATACAAATCGGCACGAACTATTTGAAGAGGATTAAAGATGTATGGGTTGTCTACACGTAGAATTTTACGAATCTCGATTTGATCGAGTGTGCGTGTAGAAACGAGACGGAGAAGATGGGTACATTGCTGTTGTACGCTGTTTTGCGCTGTCAATTTCCCCGCGTGCAAGCGGTGATTCCGGCGGCCTCCGACGGTCATGGTGGCAGCGCTGGATCGTCGAGAAGGCGGGGAGGTGTGCGACTAGGGTTTGGGTTAGGGTTTTTGTGAAATTCCCTCTCTCTCTTCGAAATATATATATATATGGGGCTCGGTTTTGTTCTGAAGGGGCTCGGTTTGTTAAGGGTTCGGGTTGGTATAGCTGCTGCTGTGTGCTGTAGGTGTGTGTGGGTGCTTTATGTGCTTTGTGTTTAATTTTGACTTTCTATTATTCTTTTGATTTACTATTATTTATTTATTTACTTCTTTCTTTCTTTATACTTAATACTTTCTTTAATACTTTATATATATATATATATTTTTTAATACTTTATATATATATATATATATAAATATATATATATATATATATATATATATATATATATAAATTTTATGTATACATACATACATACATTTTTATTATATATTTATTTATTATATAAAAACTAACCACTTATACATATATTTTTATTTAAAAATTCTTTTTTCCTTCTTTATAAATAAGTATTATATATATATATATATATATATATATATATATATATATATATATATATATATATATATATATATATATATATATCATAAAATAAAATAAATACCAAACAATTCTAAAATTATTTCTAAAATTAAAAATAAATATTACGTATCTATATTTTTAATATATTAAAAGTTTTATAATAAAAACTTATTGAACATATATATATATATATATATATATATATATATATATATATAAATATATATATATATATATATATATATATATATATATATATATCAACAAAATACCTATTTAACTAACAAAAAAAAAAATATATATATATATATATATATATATATATCAACAAAATACCTATTTAACTAACAATGTAAAAACACTAACAATAATAATTTAAATAATATTAAAATAATATAAATGACTATATTAGTCCTATTTTGGAAAGTGGGGGTGATACTCAGCCATTTTTGTATTCATCAAACACTTCATAGCAAACTGCCTAGTTGCTCTACTCTGATGTCCGAAGGGTTCCGTGAGGTTATATATCATGTCATAAGCTGTGGCCATGGCCTGATGCTGATGTTGCAGTACATTTGACATAGATGCCAGAATGTAACACCGCGTCATCTCATCTGCCTTTTTCCACTTCTTATAAGCCTCTTTGACCTCTTCATCAGAGTTAGCATCAGGCTTAGATGGACATTCCTCAACAAGTACATATTTGTACTCCTTAGCAGTCAAGACAATGTCCAGATTACGTTTCCAGTCAATATAATTAGGTCCAGTAAGTTTGTTTTCTTTAAGAATCACCATAAGTGGACTGAAAGAACCCATTTTTAAAATTCTAAGAATCTCATAACCAAAAATTATGTAGGACAATTTTTTTGAATTAATTAAATATTAATTCCCTCAAAACAATAATAAAAAATTTACCAACACCTTGAACATCATGAATTTAGCATGCCACGATAGTGTGGACGTATACAAATTCAACTTTGTTCAAGTAGGTACTACCTATTAATTTTACTATCATGTTAACATAACTTTATGACAAATAAAATTAATATGTTGGCCTTGCTCTGGTCATACAAATAATAGCAGTGACTCCGATGGGGAGGATACCATTATTTGTATCTAAGTGTATGTTGGCCCATTGGTCATATGGTCAACCTGATTTTAATAATTGATAAAATTCTGTCTAGATATACAAAGCTAGTTGGGACATCTCGGTTTCTTGGACATAAGCAAGATTGGCTATCCACTCCGTTCAAGACTGAAGATCTGTTTGCCTACTCGAGTCTGTATTTCTTATGCAATGTAATTTTCATTTTATTTGAGTCTAGGAATATGTTGTACACCGAGTCGTACTGGCAAATAGGCTATCCCCAAAATAGTTCAAAATGTTTTTAAAAATGACCTATCAAAATGTTTACAAAAAGGTTTTCAAAAAGGTTTTCAAAAAGGTTTTCAAAAATCACCAAAACATATTTTTAAAACCCTAACCTAACCCTGACAGAACTCGGCCAGAGTTCGGCCAGAGTTCGGTTAGTGGTCGTTGTGATTTTGAAACTCTGGAACTTGGTCCTCCTGCAGTTGCGGATTTGACCGTGATTTGCTCATAGAGTTCTGCCCGAATTCTGCCCGAATTTTGACAGAAGTCTGCCTTTGGAACTCCTATAAATAGAGAAGGATTTCGATCATTTTAACTCACTCATTCACTTTCAATCTTCTCTCTATCTAAAGCTTTCAGCCTTCGAAAGAGTTTTCTAGAGCTTACAATTTCAGATCCCAAGCCAGTTACAATTCTCTAGTCAATTTGCCAGTGCGGTACGGTCTAGAAGTTTCTGAGAGATTGTAATCAGAAGGCTTGATTGAAGAATACCTTTTCACATTTGAAGTTGGATGAGTTCTTCGTATCAAAGCTCGCGTTGTAGAAGTTGCAAGGACTTCGTAAGAAAACTTGCAGTTTTTCCAAAAGTGGATTCAACTCGTAGCAAGAGTTCTACCGACTGGATTAGTCCTCAACAAAGGAATACCAGTATACATCGCTGTCTTTGCGTTTGCTCTCTTAACTTTGCCTTTACATTATTTCAGTTGTGATTAATATTCTGTGATTGTGCTGCTAACATTTTTATTTAGCATTATTCCGCTGCCAACTCTATTCACCCCCCTCTAGAGTATTACGCTTTACTATTTCGTTCCTACAATTGGTATCAGAGCGGGTGTTACAGGTAAAGCAAAGGTAACAGTACAATTATTTATTCATTTTAATTAACTGTTATATAGATCACAGCACAACATATGGCAACTGTGAAATTCACAAGTGAAGGCCAGGCCACAAACAGACCCCCACTGTTTGATGGTACAAATTATACATATTGGAAAACACGGATGAGTTTCTTCTTGAAATCTCTTGATTTTGATTTGTGGTCCATTGTTCTTGATGGCTATCAAAAGCCACCTCATATAAATGTTGATGGAGTTTTAGTTGAAAAACCCCATAGCAGATATACAGAGGAAGAAAAAAAAAGGGCCAGTCTTGACGCACGTGCCATTAATGCTCTCTTTTGTGCTTTATACAGAACAGAATTTAACAGGGTGTCTATCTGCACAACGGCCAATGAAGTATGGAAGCTACTCGAAGTCACACATGAAGGCACGACTCAAGTCAAGAAATCTAAAGTCAGCAGACTTACTCAAGAGTACGAGGCGTTCAAAATAAAGCCCAACGAAACAGTCACACAAATGTTCGAGAGATTCTTAGATATTGTAAATCCTTTGTCCTCCCTAGGCAAAGATTACAGTAACCATGAAAAGATTTGCAAACTCCTGCGAGCTCTCTCCAAGAACTGGATTCCAAAGGCTACTGCAATCATTGAAGGGAACGATCTCACAACTATGTCCCTTGAAGTACTCATGGGTAAGCTACTCACTCATGAACTGGAGCTACAAGATTTTGAAGAGCCTGCACCAAAGGAGAAGGCTATCGTCCTCAAGGCTCAGCACAGAAAAGCTGCTGAAGATGACTCAGACAGCAGTGGATCTGACACTGAAGATCAAGCTCTCCTAGCGAGGAAGTTCAAAGGATTCATGAGACATGAGAAGAGAGTCAAAGAGAACAACAGCAACAACTGGTACCAAGAAGATGCTGTCTGTTATGGCTGTAAGAAGAAGGGACACATGAAGAAGGATTGTCCCACAAACTCATCATCGAGCAAGAAGAACAACAGGTATGAAAAAGGGGACCTGAAAAGATCAACTTTTCGGAAATATGCCAACACCAGCATATGGCATGAAAGTGAAGCCAGCGACTCAGAAGACGAACACTCAGAGGACGCTGCAAATATATGCTTCATGGCAACCGATCAGGTACCTACTGAACTTGTAGAAACTTATGATGACTTCACCTTTGAGCAATTAGGAGATGCCTTCAGTGACCTGATGACTGATTACAGGAAACTGCGTAGTAAGTATCAGACCTCTAAGAAGGTACTCAAAGAGTACAAAGGTGAAATAGGTTGACTTACCGACCTACTAGCTGAGGTTAGAAATAATGTTAGTGAGTCTGGTGAGCTTTCTTCAATAAAGCTCTTATTACACGAGACTACCAAGTCATCTGAAGAGAAAGACAAAATTATTGACCAACTCAAGGAAGAACTTTCTATAGAGAAGAAAAGTCTTCAATATGCACAAATCAGAATGGAATCACTCACTTCTGATTATACTAAGTTGTATGACACTTCCAAAAGATTAGAAATTAGGCTAGGAAAACAGCCTGAGCCTGCTGCTTCCTATCCTAACACGAGTCACTTACCGAGAAATCGGAACATTCCCAAGCCAAACACTGTCAGACATAACCCTATCAAACCTTTACCCCAAAAGGTTAAGCCCAAACAAGATTATAGGTATGCTTTCTTCTATACTAGAAAACCCAAACCTACCAACCATGCACACCACTCAGCTTTCAACACTCGACATGCACAATATCATTATTGTGGCCTCATTGGTCATATATCATCTGCATGTAGAATGAGAAAGCTTATTGATTTAAATGTTTATGCTTGGATACCTAAAGCTAACAATTCAGGACCCTACAAGAAATGGGTACCAAAGGTTTCATCTGCAAACTGTTTTGTAGGTGGAACACCCTTCACATGTTAGAAGCAAATGGATCCTCGACAGCGGTTGCTCACGGCATATGACCGGTGATGCTACCCTATTTGCAACACTGTCGAAGAAAAAGAAGGAAGGCTATGTCTCCTTCGGTAATAATTTGAAAGGGTATATTATTGGTATCGGTGATGTTGGTAAGTCTCCCTATCCTGTAATTAAGGATGTCTGTCTGGTTACCGAGTTGAAACATAACCTACTCAGCATAAGTCATCTAGCTGATCATGGTTATAGCATCAACTTTGGTAAAGACAAATGTACTATAGTTGATAGCTCAACTGGTAGTACAATCTTTGAAGGTATCAGGGAAGACAATATATATGTTTTCTATTTGTTAGAAGAAACTAACATTTCAGGTAGATGCTTAATGGCCAAGAGTGATGAGAGTCATCTATGGCATATGAGACTCGATCACGCTAATATGGATACAATATCAAGATTATCCACAAAGAAGCTAGTACGCGATTTATCGGATATTACATTCAAGAAGGATTCGGTATGCAGTCAATGTGAAAGGAACAAAGCTACCAGATCCACTTTCAAATCAGTAAACACAGTATGTACTACTAGACCTCTACAATTGCTTCATATGGACTTATTTGGTCCTAGCAGAGTTGCTAGCCTCGGAGGTAAACTTTATGCTTTCATAATTGTAGATGATTTCTCTAGATACACGTGGGTATATTTCTTGACACGCAAGAATGATGCATTATCCGAATTTGTCGCCTTTTGCAAGAAAGTACAAAATGAAAAAGGTTACATGATCACTCGCATAAGAAGTGATCATGGTGGCGAATTCGAGAATGCTGATTTTGAGCACTTTTGTGACACACACGGTTTTATTCATGAGTTCTCCTGCCCTAGGACTCCACAATAAAATAGAGTTGTGGAACGTAAGAACAGAACTCTAACCGAAATGGCCAGAGTAATGTTAAACCAGTTTAGTCTACCCAAATATTTCTGGGCTGAAGCTGTCAACACAGCTTGCTTTGTTCTCATTAGAGTTCTAATTCGACCCAAATCGAAGAAGACTCCATTTGAGTTATGGTTTGATAGAATTCCTTCAGTTTCATACTTTAGAATTTTTGGTTGTAAATATTTTATTCTTAACACAAAAGATAATTTGGGAAAATTTGACGAAAAGGCCGATGAAGGTATATTTTTAGGTTATGCGGCCAAGAGCAAAGGATACAGAGTCTTCAACAAACGTTCCATGATTATCGAAGAGTTAATCAATGTCACCTTTGATGAATTAAATCAAATGACGATTGATGACAATGACGAAGATACATCTGTACCAAGCTCAACTCCAGCTGATTCTCAACCAAGCTCTGCACTAGCTGAACCTCCTAGAGAAGATCCAGGAACCAGCTACCTTCAGAATGAAGCAAAAAGGTTGAAATTTTTAGCAAATCATCCAAAGGATTTGGTAATTGGTGATATTACCAAGGGAGTAAGTACTCGTATATCCTGTAGAGATATTGTTTCTAGTGTTGCATTTATTTCACAGCTAGAACCGAAAACTATTGATGAAGCATGTAGTGATAGTTTTTGGATAGATGCTATGCAAGAGAAATTAAACCAATTTGAACGGAATCAAGTTTGGGAACTTATTCCCAGGCCTGTTGATCATCCGGTCATTGGCATCCGTTGGGTATTCCGAAACAAACTGAATGAGAATGGTTTAGTGACTCGTAATAAGGCTCGACTCGTAGCTCAAGGATACAATCAGGAAGAGGGTATCGACTACGATGAGACTTATGCCCCAGTTGCGAGATTAGAATCCATTCGCATGTTATGTGCATTTGCATGTTTTCATGATTTCAAACTTTTTCAAATGGATGTCAAGAGTGCTTTTCTAAATGGCTTTATAAAAGAAGAAGTTTTTGTAGCACAACCTCCGGGTTTCACGGATTTCAAAAATCCTGACCATGTTTTCAAGTTGAAGAAAGCTCTATACGGTTTGAAACAAGCCCCTCGTGCTTGGTATGATCGTCTAAGCTCTTTTCTACTTGACAACGATTTTTCAAAAGGAAAGGTTGACACTACACTATTTATTAAATCTTTTAATGGCAAGCTACTTTTAATTCAAATCTATGTTGATGATATCATATTTGGATCCACTGATGAATCTCTTTGTCAAGAATTTTCTAAGTGTATGCAGAATGAGTTTGAAATGAGCATGATAGGAGAGCTGAAATTCTCTCTCGGATTGCAAATCAAACAAACTGATAATGGGACATTCATAAATCAAGCCAAGTACACAAAAGACTTACTAAAGAAGTTCGATCTGGACAATGTCAAACCTATTGGCACTCCAATGGCAACTTCAACAAAGCTTGATTCAGATGAACAAGGCAAGCCAGTCGACACACGTAAGTATCGAGGTATGATTGGTAGTTTACTTTATTTAACTGCTAGTCGTCCAGATATAATGTTTAGTGTTTGCCTGTGTGCACATTTTCAAGCTAACCCAAAGGAATCACATCTGTCCGCAGTTAAGCGTATCTTCCAATACTTTAAAGGCACTTCTTCTGTTGGCTTGTGGTATCCCAAAACTAAGTCCTTTGACCTTATTGGTTATTCGGATGCAGATTTTGCTGGATGTAAAGTTGATAGAAAAAGTACAAGTGGCACATGTCATTTCTTAGGCAAAGCTTTAGTCTCTTGGTTTAGTAAAAAGCAAAATTCTGTAGCCCTATCAACAACAGAGGCTGAGTACATTGCCGCAGGACGTTGTTGCGCTCAGATTTTGTGGATGAAACAAACCCTAGAAGACTATGATTTATTTTACACACATATTCCCATTTTCTGTGATAACACGAGCACTATTAATTTGACTAAGAATCCAGTATGTCATTCTCGTACTAAACATATCGAGATTCGACATCACTTTCTTAGAGATCATCATCAAAATGGAGATATAAACCTTGTGTACATAGATACTAAAAATCAATTAGCTGACATCTTCACTAAACCTCTAACGGAAGATCGTTTCAATTATTTACGTCGAGAATTAGGAATTTTGGACGTCAATAATATTAATTGATTATGTTTTATGATAATATCTCAATACGCAAAAACTGTGTTAGAGACAAGCCAATAAAGAGTCTGTCTGTCACCACAACTACGGTTGAAGCGAAGCGGTATTTAAGAGTTCTCCGGTGAACCTCCGCCAGCTGGGACAGTACTCCTACAGCTAATCTGAGACAGTCGCTGTGTAAAGATATTTAATTCATAAAATATTATTAATTATGTTATTTGAAGGCTAAAATAACTAATCTTTGAATTAAATATTTGAAATGAGACAATGAAAAAGAAGTGGCAAAAAATCAACTTTGAAGAACCCTAGGCGAATTCGGCCAGAGCTCTGACCGAATTCGGCCCGAGTTCGGTTGAGGGTATCTGTGTATATATCCAGAACCCGAGAGCTTCTTCTCTTTTATTGCTTCCAAACTAATTCAAACAGCAGCAGCAGCCGCCCAAGTCTTCAAACCCTAGCTTTTTCACCAATCCTTTCCTTCCAATCTACTTGGTGAAATCTCTCCAAAATTTGGAATCGTGCGGAGATCGACATTCTCTACAACATATCCAATTTTCGTGAGGTATAACTCCCTCTTTCTCCACCTTTTAATTTGTGCTTTTTATTCCAATGGCACCAAAATTTAATCCATTCAAGAGGAAGAAGAAGACCACTCCGAGTGAGGAAGGGTCATCTTCGAATCCACACACGGATTTACTCTTTTCGGCGATCCAAACGAGCGACGGCGCTTTCGATGGGTTTTTCTTCCAAACCCTCGATCAAGCCCTATTATGGTACGGTGACTTTTCCACCCGATCCATATGCGGCGGCGCTTCAATCAATTGGACGGTATTTCTCGATCATCGTCACTTATTTGAGGCATTAGGGTTACACCTATTTGTTAAACTCTGCTTCCCAATAGCTACTAATGCCATTCGTTTATTCTATTGCAATCTCGTAGTTAACACTTTTGTTGTGAGCACACGTGTTGGAGGCATCGACATCGAGTTCGATGATGTCCTCCTAGCGGAGATTCTTGGTATTCCCAATGAAGGTGAACCGCTAGTAGACATCACGGAATTCGAGTTTCCCGAAGGCACGACACTCACTAGTTTCAAAGCGGAACTCTGTGCTCCTGACAGAGTACGCTCTGGAAAGTTCAAGGCTAACAACCTGAACTTGTTCAACTACGAACTGCACCGCATCATCTACTCTACTATCCTTCCCAAATCCACTTCCAAAGATGATGTGACCTCACTTGAGCTGTCCGCCATGTACCATATTCTTAAGGGGATTCCTTTTTCCACCCCTAAGACGATCATTCAGATGATGGGACGATGTCGTGCTAGAGATCGAAATCTCTCTTACGCGATGATTCTTCCTCGTATCTTTCAGCGATTTGATATCGATCTATCGACTTGTACTCAGGACTCTGAGCCCAAGTTGCTTCAGCTATCTCGTCGCAGTCGGACTGCTTTAGCTCCACCTACTGCTCCTCCTACTATACCTCCTCCACCACCTCATCAGTATGCCATGACATTTGAGGGCATACATCAGCACTTATCTGCTTTGTACGTCTCGTTGACGGACATGGCTCGCAAGCGTGAGTTCCACGATGTCACCCGTTATCAGGCGATGGCAAACTCCTTGGCCGATCTGCGTTTTGCCCAGACTGGTCACTCTGCTGCATCCATCCCTCGAGATCCAGCTTTTTTGGGTTACCGCTGTGAGGATGAGGCTGTCCATGCCTACTTCCAGCCAGGTAACGCCTATGACTGGTATTGTGCACCTCGTGACTACGTTGGTGAGTTCTATGCTGGCGCCCCTACTCATCCTTCTGGCGCTGGTACCTCTGGTGTTGGTCCTTCCGGTCATGCTGGCCGAGCTGCTGATAATGATGACGAGGATAGTGATGAGGAGACGTGATTTGATTATTTAGTGACATTCTATTGTATACTTGGAAATGCTCCAACATTCCAAGTTTTTATCATTATTTTTCTTTATCAGTAATTTTGATATTTATCAGCACTTTGTAGTATGTTTTCAGTACTTTTATCTTCATGGACATGCTTATGGTGTTTCATTTATCTTTAGAGACAATAGCATGCATGTGATGATAATTTATCGAAATTTTACATGCCTGTGATGATGTATTTCACTTTTTATGTTTTATTTATTATGTTTTCTCACTATTTGTTTCTTATGCATTAATTGCGGGGGAGCCTACTGCTTTAAATGTGGGGGAGCCTTCTCTTGTGCAATTATTTTGCTAAGTGACAAAGGGGGAGAAAATTAAAGATCTAACATATTTTTTGAGTTAAATACAGGACAATTTCACGTTTTGATTCTTTTTGAACAAGCTTAATGTTATATCATTCATAGTTTGTCAATTATCAAAATGGGGGAGATTGTTGGCCCATTGGTCATATGGTCAACCAGATTTTAATAATTGATAAAACTCTGTCTGGATATACAAAGCTAGTTGGGACATCTCGGTTTCTTGGACATAAGCAAGATTGGCTATCCACTCCGTTCAAGACTGAAGATCTGTTTGCCTACTCGAGTCTGTATTTCTTATGCAATATAATTTTCATTTTATTTGAGTCTAGGAATATGTTGTACACCGAGTCGTACTGGCAAATAGGCTATCCCCAAAATAGTTCAAAATGTTTTTAAAAATGACCTATCAAAATGTTTACAAAAAGGTTTTCAAAAAGGTTTTCAAAAAGGTTTTCAAAAATTACCAAAACATTTTTAAAACCCTAACCTAACCCTGACAGAACTCGGCCAGAGTTCGGCCAGAGTTCGGTTAGTGGCCGTTGTAATTTTGAAACTCTGGAACTTGGTCCTCCTGTAGTTGCGGATTTGACCGAGATTTGCTCATAGAGTTCTGCCCGAATTCTGCCCGAATTCTGACAGAAGTCTGCCTTTGGAACTCTTATAAATAGAGAAGGATTTCGATCATTTCAACTCACTCATTCACTTTCAATCTTCTCTCTATCTAAAGCTTTCAGTCTTCCAAAGAGTTTTCTAGAACTTACAATTTTAGATCCCAAGCCAATTACAATTCTCTAGTCAATTTGCCAGTACGGTACGGTCTAGAAGTTTCTGAGAGATTGTAATCAGAAGGCTTGATTGAAGAATACCTCTTCACATTTGAAGTTGGACGAGTTCTTTGTATCAAAGCTCGCGTTGTAGAAGTTGCAAGGACTTCGTAAGAAAACTTACGATTTTTCCAATAGTGGATTCAACTGGTAGCAAGAGTTCTATCGACTGGATTAGTCCTCAACAGAGGGATACCAGTATACATCGCTGTCTTTGCGTTTGCTCTCTTAACTTTGCCTTTACATTATTTCAGTTGTGATTAATATTCTGTGATTGTGCTGCTAACATTTTTATTTAGCATTATTCCCCTGCCAACTCTATTCACCCCCCTCTAGAGTATTACGCTTTACTATTTCGTTCCTACAGTGTATACCATTACTTAATACTAAGTCCATTACCTTGTAATAAGTTCCTTCAGATGGAGAAGTGAACACATACTAGGTGACTTTCTACAATCATCCCTAAGGAAGTTTGCACTGGTGATCCACAATTATACTCATCCGATATGGAGGAAGGCACTAAAGCCAACGCACAAGTATAATTACATCACATACAAACCAGTAATGGAGACCATAGAATTTATAGTAAATAAATATCCTCTCCCACTTAGTTATTTAACAATGAGAGTTTTTCTACTAGTTGATATTATGTCCATGTTGTCCATTATTAATGTAGGCTTAGTTTTTCAAAAAAAATATCCACACAATAATAAACATGCATAATCAGAAAAAGCAAAATGACAACAAATAAGAGAAAAATATCCAACTATTATGGTCATCTTTCCTGCTCCGTCCTCAACTATCCGAATCCAAAATTTGGCGCTGTGCAGATCTATTCGAGGTTCGACTTGCCCGGTCAGGTCGTGGGGTTCGGGGCAGCGCTCCGATTTTTTATTTATTTAAGGTTTTGGCTGTCGATTCCTTCATCGAAAACCATCAGTCTGCCTCTGGACTGCTTAAAACCGCATCTCGTCCGACGTCAAAAACAGCCACCACCGCCATCACGATTGATCAAAAATAATTAAGATTACATCAATCCTATGCCTCCAAAAGGAGTTCACACATAATCTAGATTAAAAAATAAAATTATAAGCACGATCAACCCTTATGATTTTAATTACATCAACAACAACAACAACATCCACAACATATCCATGGTTTAAACAACACAATCAAAAATATGTATTGGACCATAATAGTTAGATCTAAGATGCCTGCAAAACCGAGTTAGAACAGATCTACATCTACCGACTATTACATAGCGCAGGTTTTATTGGACAACATGGACGTATAAATCAATACGCAGATCCAAAGTGGCTCTACTACCAATTGATAGAACTGGAAATTTCGAGGACCCTTACTTTGGTGTGCGTATTGATCGATAGAAAGTTAAACAGATTTAATAAGTGTTATAACACTTCATAGATGGAAACTAGGGTTCATGAATTATACCTGTGATGGAAAGAAGACAAGTAGTTCATGGCAATCTCGAGTGGACGACCCTAAGATCTTCTACACGTATTCCTTTCTCGAGTTGGACGTCGTGTGGGCGACGATCTCCCAACCTTTTCTTCTCCTTGGCAGCCCTCTCTTTCTCTCCTTACGTGAATCACGAATTTAGAAAAAGTTTCACATTTCTGATCAGTAATTTGGCGGCCAGAGAATAGAGGATATATATAGGCTACGGTAGGGACCATGAGGAAAAATTAGGGTTATGCCTTCTAACGGATCTGGATATCTCATGTTCAGTCCGAACACAGAATCCAGGCCCATTAACAATAGCCCGGTCCACTAATGAGCTATTGTTGCACTACCTCCCTAATCCCAAATTATGTAAGTGAGTTCCTTTTATTATATGCTCGTTTGGCTCCCCATGTTAAGATATCGAATGTCTGTCGATCAAATTAAGTTACTGACAACTATATTGATTCGACATCTTTTATCCTTAAGTAGTACCGTTCAACTTTATTTGTCATGTCAGATATAATCCACCTACAGGTTTACATGACAATCCTTATGAGCTTCTTAAGGGGACATCATCAACCCGATGTATCGGGACATGGATTCCATTTATAATCAACAGTCCATCATACATACAAAGTTATTATCCAATTCATAGAGGTTGTTGACCCATAATAAATCTCACTCTTTCAATAGTCAAAGTAATGCACACTGCATATACATGTCTGTTATTATATCCGGATTAAGAGCACAAGCATCCATAATAACAGAGGTGTTTGTTCTCTTATGTAGTCAGTACAAAGAGAACAACCTCAAGTGGTCCTGTTCAATACACACAAAGTGTACTAATAACGAACCTTGGAGGAAGTTGAGGAGTTTGTGGCATGGCATCCACTTGTAATGAACCTATTAAATAAGATCCATTATGCTGACTATTAGGTTCATCTACATTTATTAGCCAATATGGCCTATAAAAAGGGGTTTCTTAAGGAGCAAACTCCATCATCTTCATAGCATTCCCATCATGCACGACCCTGACTTAGCTTTAAGAGGACCCTAGCCTGGCATCAGTTGACTGTTGGCTGTGGATCTCTTCGTTCAAAATAGTTATGTCCTTGTAGAAGAACACGTAGTAGTAAATCTCGAGATGCATTAGAACACCTTGTTCGAACCTGAACAACATCTTGGCAGTCCTTGTGCTTTGTCGAAAAGTTGGAGGTCATGCTATGCCCTTCTCGGTAACGGTCTAACAGCCCGTTATGCTTGAAGAGCCACAGGTTGTGCTCTGCCCTGTGGAGGAATACGCTACGATGGAGATCAATCTTCTAGTATGTGCACCAAGAAGAATAAGGGTTGCACTTTTGTGAGGAATAACCCTATTCTAGACTTCTTTAGGCCTTTCTGAATCTTTCATAGATCCTTTGTAGAAGAAGAATATGAGTCTTTGTAATAGATCCTTTGTAGAAGAACAGTATGAGTCTTTCTGAATCTGTAATAGATCCTTTGTAGAAATAGTAATAAAAGAACTTCTTTCTATACCTTCTGTTTGAATTTTATTTTTCTGTGTCTGTATCTTTTGTAACAACTGCGGTGTCTTCTATAATAAAATCACGGAGAATGGCCATTCTCCGTCACTCTTTCACGGAGAATGGCCATTCTCCGTGTTAAATTACACGGAGAATGACATTCTCATGCGTTAAAACGCATGAGAACGACCATTCTCCGTCTTAAATTACACGGAGAATGCCATTCTTCGTGTTAAATTATACGGACAATGGCATCCTCCGTATTAAATTACATGGAGAATGGCAACGCATGAGAATGACCATTCTCCGTTTTAAACTCCGTGTAATTTAACACGGAGAATAATTTAAATTACACGGAGGATGCGATTCTCCGTGTATAAAAATACGAAGAATGTCATTCTCCTTGTTAAATTACACGGATAATAAAATTCTATGTGTTAAAACGCATGAGAATGACTATTCCCCGTGTAGTTTAACACGGAGAATATTATTTTTTGTGTTAAATTACACGGAGGATGCCATTCTCCGTGTATAAAAATACGGAGAATGTCATTCTCCTTGTTAAATTACACTGATAATGATATTCTCTGTGTTAAAATGCATAAGAATGACCATTCTCCGTGTAATTTAACACGGAGAATGTTATTCTCCGTTTTAAATTACACGGAGAATGGTCATTCTCAGTGTTAAAACGCATGAGAATGGCATCCTCCATGTTAAATTACATGAAGAATGATCATTCTCCGTGTTAAATTACACGGAGAATGGTCATTTTCTGTGACAAGTAAACGGAGGATGACCATTCCAGTCATATTAGCACGACAAATATCATTCGCCTTCATATTCACACAAAAGAACGAGATTAAAGATCTCTCTAATCGTTTCTCAGTTTTAAATTTTGATAACAAATTCAAATTCAGCAAAATTTTGAGATATGCGAAGATGATGAATGAATTTCTACATATCTGAACTCTCATCTTGTTTTAAGATCTATAAAAAGATAAGAAGAAGATATTCTCTCCACAATTAACTTAATCGTCGAAAAACTTCAAATCTCTCCTCAAAGATGATGATGATGATGATGATGATGATGATGAGCGATGATGGTGAGCGATGATCAAAGTTTGACTGAAGAAAATCACAGTGAACTACGAACGATCTTTGCGATCTCTGCTGAAGATGAGAGCAATGGAATTCAGATCTCTCGTGAAGAAGAAGAAGACGAAAATTGCAATTAAAATCTGAGTTTTTAATTCAAAATCATATATATATATGACCAAATTTGCGCGAAGGGATATTTTTGGTACTATGAAAATGTCAATTTTGTAAATACATAACATCTAAAGGAATCTTGGAATATTTAATGTGGAATTATATAATTCTAGACATTTCATAAAAGCCATCCTGCGGATGGATTTTTCATACAAACCTATTCCGAAATTGGGTTTTTCAACAATTTTCAGATATTACTATAGTTCTTTACTATATAAGTAATTTTATGTTTACGTATCCAATTTTGGTAGTTTTTGAAATATTTTTAACTGCTTTCTCATGGCTCACTTCTCATTGTATCTAACGAAATAAGTGCTGCAGTGCATTGAAAACTACATACAAACCAATATAGGCCCGGCGCCTATATAAAGAGAGTAATTCTGATTGCTATTTGAGAGGAAAACAAGAGGTGGTTTTGGTTGGAAGAAGAATTCCATCATGAATTTGGCAGCAGCTGCCCATTGTGTGAATACGGACTAGTGGTTGCAACTACGCATAAATCTAAACCTAATCTGTAAACTCAAAGACGCTTACAATAAATATGTCTTGATATACACAGTGTGTGGGTGCTAGCTCTTCCAAATTCCAATTGCACCATTTCCTCAAGAGTAATCAAAAAAAAAAATTCAAACTACCGCTTGTATCATGACTTCTTGGTCCTTCTGGTTGCTTTTGTGGCTCTCTCTTCTCTTGACTTCCACCAGTAGTGGAGAAGTTCACTACCATGACTTCGTTGTAGGCTCTCATATTTCACGACCTCTTTGCTTGCACATCTATTTTTCTTCCTAATTCAAAGTTCTTGATCTTGGTTTATTGGATTTGGAACTGCAGGTTCAAGCGACATTGGTGAAGAGGCTGTGTAAGTGGCACGAGATCATCACGGTGAACGGGCAACTACCTGGACCTACGCTTGAGGTCAGAAATGGAGACTCTCTCGTAGTGCTCGTTATGAACCGGGCCAAGTATAATGTTACCATCCACTGGTAAGTACATATTATACATATTTTTTTTTTTTTAACAAGAGTTCACTTAAAAGTTTTATTTACCAAAATAGCGGAGTTAACAAAGTTATGAAATAAATACATTAACCCCGATATGTTGAAAATATTTATAGGGAGTATTGTTCTTCTTTTATTTTTAAACTATAGCTGGTTAGTGTTATAAGTTTCTATATAAAATATAAAATGTAGGAGTGGTCAATAGAAATAATTTGTTTAATAAGAAGGAAATATAAGGATAGTTAAAATAAAAATTGTCCAAAAATTATTTATCAGAATAGCTTCATGGAGTTCTAATCATGGTTTCTCCTTGGTTTAAAATATTCATCTTAAATAAACGAATATATTCAAAGAAACCACACACAGACCAAACCAATCGTGAAATTGTTTTATATTTTTCTTTGGAAAAATTTATGAAATGCCCAAAAACTAAAACAGTTTCATGAAAAACCCACCGCTAAAATAACTTTCATCGCGTGCCCAGAATTAGAGAAACTTATCCAAAGCGGGTTCCAAATGACCCTTTTACCCTTCTAATTTATTCAAAGCACCCGCGAAACATGCTCTTCAAAAAAAAGGTTTCGATTCTTCATCTTCTTCGTTACGCTGCTCACTTTCTATTCTTCCTCTTCTTCGATAAGCTGCACACTTTCGAATATAGGTTTTCTTCTCCAAAATCTTTCCATGTCAAAACGGAGGTCAAAATATTTTTTTTTTTGCGATTCTGAAATTTCGAAAGTCCGTCTAACGAAAAATTCGTTACTTTCAGGCTCCTCGAAAATACGCTCGTTTTGCGACAAACCGGGCCTCGTTTCGATCTTCCAGTCAAAAGTTATGACTTTCTAAACTTTCAACTCACCATTTTCCATGGTAAAATCACGGAGAATGGCCATTTCTAGTGATATTAACACGGATAATAATCATTCTCCGTGATCTTTACACGGAGAATGGACATTCTTCGCCATTTTTTACAACGGAGAATGGTCATTCTCCATCTTTTTCGACACGGAGAATGATCATTCTCCGTGATATTAACAAGGAGAATGACCAATCTCGTGTTAACATGGAGGAGAATGGTCATTCTCCGTATTGAAAAAGACGGAGAATGACCATTCTCCGTGTTAAAACCACGGAGAATAGCTATTCTTCGTACCGTCACTTTACCACGGAGAATGGTCATTCTTCGTGATATTAACACAGATAATAATCATTCTCCGTGATCTTTACACGGAGAATGGACATTCTCCGTCATTTTTTACAACGGAGAATGATCATTCTCCGTCTTTTTCGACAAGGAGAATGGTCATTCTCTGTGATATTAACACGGAGAATGACCAATCTCGTGTTAACATGGAGGAGAATGGTCATTCTCCGTATTGAAAAAGACAGAGAATGACCATTCTCCGTGTTAAAACCACGGAGAATAGCTATTCTTCGTACCGTCACTTTACCACGGAGAATGGTCATTCTTCGTGATATTAACACAGATAATAATCATTCTCCGTGATCTTTACACGGAGAATGGACATTCTCCGTCATTTTTTACAACGGAGAATGATCATTCTCCGTCTTTTTCGACAAGGAGAATGGTCATTCTCTGTGATATTAATACGGAGAATGACCAATCTCGTGTTAACATAGAGGAGAATGGTCATTCTCCGTATTGAAACAGACGGAGAATGACCATTCTCCGTGTTAAAACCACGGAGAATAGCTATTCTCCGTACTAAAATGACGGAGAATGGCCATTCTCCGTCACTTTACGACGGAGAATGGCATTCTCCGTGTTAAAACCTATAGAAAATTGTCATTCTCCGTGGTTTTTAACACGGAGAATGCCATTCTCCGTGGTTTTAAAACGGAGACCGTCATTTTAGCACGGAGAATGCTCATTCTCCGTGGTAGAGAATGGTCATTTTCCGTGGTTTTAACACGGAGAATTTTTTTTTAGAAAAATTTTGTCAGGAATAAAGAGTTTCGTTCTTGTTTCAAAACGATGATAATTCTTATTGAAAAGAAGAAGAAAGATCTTCTCTCCACAATTGACCTAATCGTCGGAAAACTTCAAATGTCTCCACGATGAAGATGATGATGATGGTGATGATGATGACGAGCGATGATCTGAGTTCGACTGAAAAAAAGCACACCGAACTTCGAACGATCTTTGCGATCTCTGCTGAAGATGAGAGCAATGGAATTCAGATTTCTAGTGAAGAAGAAGAAGACGAAAATTGCAATCCAGATCTGAGTTTTTTGAATTCAAATACATATAGATGACCAATTCGCACGGAGGGGTAGTTTCGATATTATAAAAATAGCAGTTTCTAGCGAGTGGCATCTAAAAGGGAATCTTGGAATATTTAACGTGAAAATACTTAATTCTGGGTATTTCATAAAACTCATCCAGCGGGTGGGCATTTCATAAAAGCCCACCCCGAAATTGGGTTTCTCAACAATTTCCAGTTGTTAAATATATTCTGGAAATTGCTGAGAAACCCAATTTCGGGGTGGGCTTTTATGAAATGCCCACCCGCTGGATGAGTTTTATTAAATATCCAGAATTAAGTATTTTCAGGTTAAATATTCCAAGATTCCCTTTTAGATGCCATCCGTTGGAAACTGTTATTTTAATAATACCGAAACTACCCCTCCGCACGAATTGGTCATCTATATGTATTTGAATTCAAAAAACTCAGATCTGGATTGCGATTTTTGTCTTCTTCTTCACAAGAAATCTGAATTCCATTGCTCTCATCTTCAGCAGAGATCGCAAAGATCGTTCGTAGTTCGGTGTGCTTTTCTTCAGTCGAACTCAGATCATCGCTCGTCATCATCATCACCATCATCATCATCTTCATCGTGGAGACATTTAAAGTTTTCCGATGATTAGGTCAATTGTGGAGAGAAGATCTTTCTTCTTCTTTTCCATAAGAATTATCATCGTTTTGAAAGAAGAACGAAACTCTTTATTCCTGACAAAAATTTTCTAAAAAAAAATTCTCCGTGTTAAAACCACGGAGAATGACCATTCTCCCCCACGGAGAATGACTATTCTCCGTGCTAAAATGACGGAGAATGACTATTCTCCGTTTTAAAAACCACGGAGAATGGCATTCTCCGTATTAAAAACCACGGAGAATGACAATTTTCTATGGCCATTCTCCGTCATTTTAGTACGGAGAATAGCTATTCTCGTGGTTTAGAATGGTCATTCTCCGTCTGTTTCAATACGGAGAATGGCCATTCTCCTCCATGTTAACACAAGATTGGTCATTCTCCATGTTAATATCACGGAGAATGACCATTCTCCCTGTCGAAAAAGATGGAGAATGACCATTCTCCGTTGTAAAAAATGACGGAGAATGTCCATTTTTCGTGTAAAGATCACGGAGAATGATTATTATCCGTGTCAATATCACGGAGAATGACCATTCTCCATGGTAAAGTGACGGAGAATGGCCATTCTCCGTCATTTTAGTACGGAGAATAGCTATTCTCCGTGGTTTTAACACGGAGAATGGTCCTTCTCCGTCTTTTTTAATACGGAGAATGATCATTCTCTTCCATGTTAACACGAGATTGGTCATTCTCCGTGTTAATATCACGGAGAATGATCATTCTCCATGTCGAAAAAGACGGAGAATGACTATTCTCCGTTGTAAAAAATGGCAGAGAATGTCCATTCTCCGTATAAAGATCACGGAGAATGATTATTATCCGTGTTAATATCACGGAGAATGACCATTCTCCGTGATTTTACCACGGAGAATTACAATTCTCCGTAGTTTTGACACGGATAATGACCATTCTCCGTCATTTAATTTAGTATGGAGAATGACTATTCTTCTGCGTTTTAACACTAGAAATGGCCATTCTCCGTGATTTTACCATGGAGAATAGTGAGTTGAAAGTTTGGAAAGCCATAACTTTTGACTGGGAGATCGAAATGAGGCCCGATTTGTCGTAAAACGAGCGTATTTCCGAGGAGCCTGAAAGTAACGAATTTTTCGTTAGACGGACTTTCAAAATTTCAAAATCGCAAAAAATGATGTTTTGACCTCCGTTTTGAAATGGAAAGATTTTGGGGAAGAAAACCTAGATTCAAAAGTGAGCAGCGTATCGAAGAAGAGGAAGAATAGAAAGTGAGCATCGTAACGAAGAAGATGAAGAATCGAAATCTTTTTTTTTAAGAGTATGTTTCGCGGGTGCTTTGAATAAATTAGAAGGGTAAAAGGGTCATTTGGAACCCGCTTTGGATAAGTTTCTCTAATTATGGGCACGCGATGAAAGTTTTTTTAGCGGTGGGTTTTTCATGAAACTGTTTTAGTTTTTGGGCATTTCATAAATTTCCCCTTTTTCTTTTATTAAACAATGGAATAAACCATTGACTTAAAATGGACATATGCTGATTGTAACCTAAAACATCAGAAAATATTTACATTTTTTACTTTTTAACATTTTAATAACTTAATATGTTGTGATGAAGATCAAATTATTGAGATGAGCATGTAACACACTGGCAGTAATACTTGCAACATGCCGAGACAAATGGAAATTTAAATACTATATTAAATTTTAAATTATGTTCGACCAATCTAATTTTTAAGTTAATTAAATCTAAAACAGATTAAATTTTCAAATCAATTCTAAATAACAAATTAAATTTAAATAGTAGATTAAAGTCCAAACTAGAGTCAAAATCAAATTAGATTAGATATTTTCGAATAGATTAAATTTTATCTAACTTGCATTATATAAGTTTAAATTAAATTTGAAGTTATTACTGTCAAAAGAAAATTTTGAAGTTATAAATTTTTAGATATAGAAGAAACATATATTCATATCAAAATTTAAATAATAGATTTAATATTATAATTAATTACATTTTAAATTAGATTAAATAATTTAAGTTTATTTTAAAAACTTAAAATTTAAATTATATGAAATTTAAACTTAAATGAAAAATAATAAGATATCAAAAATTAAAAAACTGGATATCACCTAGATGAGTTTACTTCTATGATGATATACAAATAAATAAAAAGAAGATGGTTGTTGTTCATTTTTGGGCGAGAAAATAAATAAATAAACAAATAAATAAAATAAATAAAATAAATAAATAAAGTCGGTGTCAAAATAGAGACTACATTGTGAAATAATTTTAAATATATTATTATGCTCTAAGGCAAGCTATTTATAAGAGAACTACAATAGGCAAAAAAAGGTTACATTGGATAAAAAAAAGATATAGGAGATCTAGAAACTAAAACTGATCTAAACTAACTAATTAAACTTATCCTTGAAGTACATTGAATGTGGACTACTTGAATAATCACAATAGGCTTGATCTCAGTCTTATGTTGATAGTTCTAATTTCCCATTTGAAGGCCCAACTTGCTAACAAGTCAACGAAATTGGTCTAGATGCCTGAAGGAGCTGCAGAATCAACAACTAAGGCCATGGAGATGTTAATCTCCTGATGCTTTTCCTCTTGATACACTACGTTATAGATGCATTGGACTGAAGGAAATAGCTCCATCAGAAGAATTAATCTCTGAATGGCAGAAAATCGATCATGAATTGTCCCTCCATGGCACGATCTTGTTCCTACGGGTCGATGACAACCTTAGCGCATTGCCATATATACATGGAGTGATAGAGACAATTGAGTTGAGCTCGTCCCACAACGATTTGAGTTGCATGAAATATAATGAGACACTGAGTCCATCATCCTTGAGTACAGAAATATGGAATGCTTTAGCTGATAGATTTTGGTGCATTAGACTGAAAGAAATGATCATGTGATCCATCCATATTTTGTTAGTATCGAGACTGACCAAAGATGGTGGAACAGAGGCCAGGAGCAAAGATTCACGCAAACTTTTCAATCTACTCTCTGTTTGATCCTGAGATGGTAGTCGAGACTCAGAGATTGACACAAACGAGTTTGCTCTATGAAGAACTCGATTCCAATAAAACACATTAATAATTTCATATTGCAACTTCTTTGGATTACAAGCTCTCAAGAATCAGAACAAGTTCTTCCTTGCAAACGTAGTTGCAATTAAGGCAGAACGTTTATAACTAGAAGAAGGAAGGAGAAAAAGAAGACATAAATCGTTGGCTTGCTGGGGTGGTGAGGATCACCTTTGGTCAAAACCATATTCGCCATAACACTATCTCTTCCAGGAACCAGCAAGTTAAAAAGAGAACTTCTGGAATGCTCGCTATACACCTTTGTTGCTGACTCGAGAGGACTCCTGGAATCCAATGACAGCAACAACCAAATACCCTCTTCTGCCTCTCAATTTCAAAGTAAGTTTTCAAAGGAGGCACGAAGAAAGTATTTATAGAGTAGGGAACCTAACCCTAAAGAAAAAGATAAAATTCAATTAAATTTAAATTCCATAAAAATTAAATCTGAATAATTGACTAAATCTTTCCATAATTTTCTAAATCCCCCAACATCGTTGTCTGCGTATGCGCACAACAGCAGAGTTGCAACTTCTCTTATGGGTATAGACCCAGCAGTGTGGTGACTTATGCACGCACAAATATAATTGTACGGCAGCGCATGCACACATACGCACATACGTGCTTACTTGCATAGCCCGTACATAGTTCATGCATAGCCCGCTCATGCACCCGCGATTGCTCCTGTGCATGTTACCGTGCTAGCAATTCGCGCATGCAACTCGTGCATAAAGCTTACGCATATGCGCACAAGCGCCATGCGACGATGTTGACATGCTAAGTGCAAAGTGCAAAGTGCACCATCAGAACGCTACTTTGTGCCCTTGAGCCCGAGTTTGGATCCAATTTGTTAAGCTCTTTGGGGCATAGCTCCTAAGATAATTTTTCCAATAAAGTGACAAAAATTATGAATGCTTCCTTGAGAAGTCTAAACTAAATTCTACTAATAAAATATCTCACATGACACTCACTTGGGCTACCACACCCATGTGCATACCTCAACACAAGGTATGGTAATATATTGTGATAGTCACTTGAAGTATTTTCCATTGTAGAACTATCTTTCTAGATTTGAAAGAAGAAAACCTCCCACATGCATAAGATAAACTCCAATAATTTCTTACATAACTCAATATATGGGATAAGCATTCCCTTCAGTGACTGTCCATCATGCAGTAGGATAGATATCGTATACGACTTAATTCTTCCCGTATGGGTCAAACAACAGTATGATACATAAATGAATTAAGCCTTGAATTCAGTACCATCGCAACTATTCTTTTCACTCACACAATGACATCAGTTGTACCTTTGGTCAGAAAGCAAATACAAAGACGGCGATGTATATTGGTTTTCCTCTTGTGAGGACAATTCTAGTCAGAAGAACTCTAGCTTCCAGTTGAATCCACTATTGGAAAATATCGCAAGTTTTCATACGAAGTCCTTGCAACTTCTACAACGCGAGCTTTGATACGAAGTACTCGACCAACTTTAATTGTGAAGTGTTTTTCTTCAATCAAGCCTCTGATTACAATCTCTCTGAAAAACTTTTAGACCATACCGCACTAGAAAATCGACTAGAGGATTGTAACTGGCTTAAAATTTAAAAATGAAAGTTTTAGAATACTTTGGAAGACGTTTAAGCTTAGGGAGAAGAGATAAGAAAGTAAATGAGTGAGTTGAAATGATTGAAATCCTTCTCTATTTATAGGTTTTCCAAAGACAAAATTCTGGCAGAATTCGAAAAGAACTCTTTGAGAGAATCTCGACAAATAGTTGTTGCATCCGTAACTGCAGGAGGACCAAGTTCAAAAATCAAACGGCACTAAACGAATTCTGGCCGAATTCGGGCCGAACTATGGCCGAATTCGGGCCGAACTCTGGCCAAATTCTCCTAGGGCCAATTCTGATTTTTGGGACATTTTATAAAACTGGTTTTTGAGTTATGGCTTATTGAAAAAGTTTAAACAGTTAGGAGCTTTTGTAAAATGGGCTATTTTAAAACATAGGATATTTTTAAAAAATTTTGGGGCAGCCTACTTGCCAGTATGACTTGGTGTACAAAGTATTCATAGGCTCAATAAATATAAAAATTATATTGAATATGAAATACAGACTCATACGACAAAAATAGCTTCAGTCTTGAACAGAATGGTAGCAGTTCTTTAACAGTTGTCTAAGGGTTAGATCAATTATTAAATTTAGGTTCGACCATGACCAATGGGCCAACGATCTCCCTCATTTTGATAATTGACAAACTTTGACCGATATAAGAACTCGATCGTTTGATTTAAAAAGAATCAAAATATGTAGTGTGCTTGTTCATGCAGTGGTATTGTACTGTATCCTGAAAAACAATTATGTATCCTGCAATAGATGTTAGATCCGTTTCCTCCCCCATTGTTACTTAGCAAAATAATTGCAATGAGAGAAGCTCCTCCGCAAATTATGCGTAAGAAACAAGCTTTGAAGAAATACAAAAATATAAAAGAATAAAAATGTATTTCACAGGCAGTTTATATATTGAAGCAAAAGCTAAAAGAGATAATGTTATACATAAACATAATATGAAAAAAAGTAGAGAACAGTACTAAGCTGAAATAAAAAGCATAAAAGATGTTCAGAATACATCATCTCAGCAATAAAGTCTCAGTGCAAAGAAAAAAATGATAAAGTGCTATCTTGGACCATCGGAGCATTTCCAAGTAAACATAAACAAATAAAAGTTTAACTAGATAATATCTAGACAAAATACATCACGTCTAGATCAAAAGCCCTCTGAGTCATCATCATCATCAGCGCCAGCAGTGCCACCATGTCCAGATGGACCAGCTCCAAATGTGCCAGCTCCAGATGGGTGTGGAGTAGCACAAGAACCACGGTACCAATC
The DNA here is from genome assembly GCA_029216955.1 of Iris pallida. NCBI lineage: Eukaryota > Viridiplantae > Streptophyta > Magnoliopsida > Asparagales > Iridaceae > Iris > Iris pallida. The sequence goes on along the minus strand of JANAVB010023800.1, from coordinate 42,174,376 downwards.
ATATGCATTACCGGACTGAAAGAGATGATGCACCACCTCATGCTCATAGCGGTAGCCACATACAGCTGGATCTCTGGGAAGGGAACTGGAAGAATGATCTATTTGAGCAAAATAGAGATCGACAAAGGAATTGGCGAGAGCCTGAAATCGACTGGCATCACGGAACTCGCTTTACCTAGATGTGTCAGTAATAAACACTCGCAAATCCGAGACATGCTGATGGACACCCTCATAAGACATAGGGTAGTCTTGAGGAGGTGGAGCAGTAGGAGGAGCAGGAGAGACAACTGCGTTGCGACGAGACAACTGAAGATACTTGGGCTCAGACTCAAGAGCGCAAGTGGATAAGTCAATATCGAAATGTTGAAAGATGATTGTGAGAATCATCGCATAAGCAAGGTTTCTGTGCCTTTCACGACAACGTCCCATCATCTAGATAATAGTCTTGGGGATAGAAAAACGAATACCCTTAAGAATGTGATAAAGGGCATACAATTCAAGGGTGGTAACATCGTCTTTCGAAGTGGATTTGGGTAAGAGAGTGGAGTAGACGATGCGATGCAATTCATTGTTAAATAAGTTCAATTTAGCAGTTGAACTTACTAGAACGAACACGGGCAGGAGAACGGAGTTCGTTCTTGAAACTGTTTAAAGTTGTGCCCGCGGGAAAATCAAATTCCGTGATATCATCTAGCGGAGCACCTTCATTAGGGACATTAAGGATTTTCTCTAAGAGAACATCATTGAACTCGATATTAATTCCACCGACACGACTTCTTATAGCAAAAGTGTTCAAAGTAAAATTGCAATAAAATAGACGAATGACATTAGTGGCGATAGGATATTGGTGGATGACAAGTTGGTGCAACCCTAATGCCTCAAAGAATGGACGGTGTTCAGGAAATATAGTATATTTGATCGGGGTGCCGGTGCATATTTTGCGAACAGAGAAATCCGTATACCATAATAAGGATTGATCATGAGTTTCAAAAAAAAACTCATTATATGCTCCGTCGTCCGATTGGACCGGGGAAAAAAGTGAATCCACCTGAGGATTCGAAGATGAGGCCTCTTCACTAGCCACAGTCTTCTTCCTCTTGGAGGGATTGAAGTTCATAGGCATTGTGTCTAAAAAGAATAAAATCTACGAACTTGAAAGAGAGGAAAGGAGGAGATTATACCTTCCAAGATTGGAGTATGTTGTAGAGGACGAGAAACTCCACACGAATCCAAAGTTTGGATTGATTTCTTCAAGGGATTGGAAGAAAAGGCTTGGAGAATTTCTAGGGTTTGGAGGGTCGGGGCATGGTTGCTGCTGTGATATGAGGATTTGAAGAAGATGAAAGGAAGGGGGCCACTCGGTTCTGACTTAAAAATACATACCACCAACAGAACTCGGGCTGAACTCGGTCCGAATTCGGTCAGAGTTCGCCTGGGTTCTGTTGAGGTGTTTTTCAAACAGAAATAAATGCAGTCCATTTTCTTTTCATCATTCTCTTTTCAATTATTTAATTCCAAGTTTGGTTATTTTAAATTTTAATTAATATAATTTTATGAATTAAATTTTGTTTCACAGCGACTGTCTCAGATTAGCTGTAGGGGTACTGTCCCAGCTAACGGGGGTTCACCGGGGAACACTTAAATACTGTTTCGCTTCGATCTTGGTTGTGGTGACAGACAGACCCTTTGTAGGCTTATATCGAAAATAATGTTTGCATATTGAAAGATATTCAATAAAACAACATGAATTGATATTATTGGCATCTAAAATTTCTAATTCTCGACGTAAATAATTGAAACGATCTTCCGCTAATGGTTTTGTAAAGATTATCAACCAGTTGATTCTCTGTGTCTACATATATAAGGTTTATATCTCCATTTGTTTGATGATGTCTAAGAAAATGATATCGATTCTCAATATACTTAGTGCGAAAGTGACATACAGGATTCTTAGTCAAATTAATACTGCTAGTGTTATCACAGAAAATGGGTATATGTGTGTAAACTAAATCGAAGTCTTCTAGGGTTTGCTTTATCCATAAAATTTGTGCACAACAACATCCTACAGCGATATACTCAACCTCAGTAGTTGATAATACGACAGAATTTTGTTTTTTGCTAAAGCAAGAGACTAGAGCCTTACCTAGGTAATGATACGTGTCGCTGGTACTTTTTCTATCCACTTTGCATCCAGTAAAATCAGCATCCGAGTAATCTGTTAGGTCAAAGTACGTGGTTTTGGGATACCATAAGCCGACAGAAGAAGTGCCTTTAAGGTATCGAAAGATACGCTTAACCACGCACAAATGTGATTCCTTAGGGTTAGCCTGAAAACGTGCACACAAGCAAACGTTAAACATTATATCTGGGCGACTAGCAGTTAAATAAAGTAAACTACCAATCATATCTCGATACTTACGTATGTCGACCGGTTTGTCTTGTTCATCAATATCAAGCTTGGTTGAAGTCGCCATCGGAGTGCCAAATAGTTTGACGGTTTTCAGGTCGAACTTCTTCAATAAGTCTTTTGTATATTTAGCTTGATTAATGAACGTGCCATTGTTGGTTTGTTTGATTTGCAGTCCGATTTCAGTTCTCCTATCATGTTCATCTCAAACTCGTTCTGTATACACTTTAAAATTTTTTGAGAAAGAGATTCATCAGTAGATCCAAAGATAATATCATCTACATAAATTTGAATTAAAAGAAGATTTTTATTAAAGATTTTATAAACAGTGTAGTATCAACCTTGCCTTTTATAAAACCGTTATCAAGTAGAAAAGAACCTAAATGGTCATACCAAGCATGAGGGACTTGTTTCAAACCGTATAAAGCTTTCTTCAACTTGAAAACATAATCAGGGTTTTTGAAATCAGTAAAACCTGGAGGTTGAGCTACATAAATTTCTTCTTTTATAAAACCGTTCAAAAATACACTCTTAACATCCATTTGAAATAATTTAAAATTATAAAAACATGCAAATGCACATAACATGCGAATGGATTCTAATCTCGCAACTGGGGCATAGGTCTCATCGTAGTCGATACCTTCCTCTTGATTGTATCCTTGAGCTACGAGTCGGGCCTTATTACAAGTAACTAAACCATTCTCATTCAGTTTATTTTGGAATACCCAACGGGTGCCAATGACCGGATGATCAATGGGCTTGGAAACAAGTTCTCAAACTTGATTCCGTTCAAATTGGTTTAATTTCTCTTGCATAGCATCTAACCAAAAAGTATTGCTACATGCTTCTTCAATAGTTTTAGGTTCAAGCTGTGAAATAAATGCAACACAGGAAACTATATCATTACTAGAGGAACGAGTACTTACACCCCTGGTAATCTTACCTTTTACCAAGTCTTTAGGATGGTCTGTCAAAAATTTCATTCTTTTTGGCAAACTCCTAAGGTAGCTGGTTTCGGCTTCTGGTTCTGTATGTAATCTGCCTGGAGGATCAGCTGGTGCTGTGGTTGAAGGTTCTACAGGTGTTGTACTTAGTGTACTGATGTCTTCGTCATCATCATCGATTGTCTGTTGATTCAGTTCGTCAAATGTATTTATTGATTCTTCGATGATCATGGTTCTTTTGTTGAAGACTCGGTATCCTTTGTTCTTTGCAGCATAACCTAAAATGATACCTTCATTGGCCTTTTCGTCAAACTTTTCCAAATTGTCTTTAGTATTGAGAATAAAACATTTGTAACCAAATATATTAAAATATGAAACAGTGGATGTTCTATCAAACCATAGCTCATAGGGAGTCTTCTTCGATATAGGTCGAATTAGAACCCTATTGAGAACATAGCAAGCTGTATTGACAGCTTCTGCCCAAAAGTATTTAGGTTGACTAAAGTAGTTTAACATTACTCTAGCCATTTCGGATAGAGTCCTGTTCTTACGTTCCATAATTTCATTTTGTTGTGGAGTCCTAGGACAAGAGAACTCATGCAGATAACCATGTGTGTCACAAAATTGCTTAAACTCTGCATTCTCAAATTTGCCACCATGATCACTTCGAATACGAGTGATCATGAATCTTTTTTCATTCTGAACTTTCTTGCAAAGGAGATGTGCATCGTTTTTGCGTGCAAGAAAATATACCTACGTGTATCTAGAGTAATCATCTACTATTACAAAAGCATATAATTTACCACTTAGGCTAGCAATTCTACTAGGTCAAAATAAATCCATATACAGTAATTGTAGAGGTCTAGTGGTACTTACAGCATTCTTTGACTTAAATGTGGATCGGATAGCTTTGTTTTTTTTTACATTCACTAGATATCGTATCCTTTTTGAAAGTAATGTCCGGTAAGCCTCGTACCAACTTCTTTGTGGATAGTCTTGAAATTGTGTCCATATTTGCATGACTGAGTCTCATATGCCATATTTAACTCTCATCATTCTTGGCCATTAGGCATCTTCCTACTTTGTTAGCATCTTCTAACAAATAGAAAACATATATATTGTCTTTCTTGATACCTTCAAAGATAGTACTACCAGTCGAGCTATCAACTATAGTATATTTGTCTTTGACAAAGTTAATACCATAACCATGGTCAGCTAAATGGCTTATGCTGAGTAGGTTATATTTTAACTCGGTAACTAGACAGACATCTTTAATCACAAGATAGGAAGCCCTACCAATATTGCCGATACCTACTATATACCCTTTAAGATTATTACCGAAGGAAACGTACCATTCTTTCTTCTTTGATAGTGTTGCGAATAATGAAGCGTCACCGGTCATGTGCCGTGAACAACCGCTGTCGATGATCCATTTGCTTCTAGCATGTGAAGGGTGTTCCACCTACAAGAGAATTTACAGATGAAACTTTTAGTACCCATTTCTTATAGGGTCCTAAAATATTAGTTTTCGGTATCCATGTACATATTTTCAAATCAACTAACTTTCTAACTTTACATGCAAGAGAGATATGACCAATGGTGCCACAATAATGACATCTATCATGTTGAGTGTTAGAAGAAGTATGTTGTGCATAATTGGTAGGCCTTGGTTTTTTAGTATAATAGAATACATGCTTATTAGTCTTCTTGGACAAAGGTTTGGTTTGGTTTGGTCTGACAGTATTGGGTTTGACAGTGTTCTGATGTTTCGGTAAGTGACACATATTGGGGTAGGAAGCAGCAACCTCACGCTATTTTCCTAACCTAATTTCCAACTTTTTGGAAGTGTCATACAATAAACTATAATCAGCAGTAAGTGCATCATTCCTAATTAGTGCTTGCTGAAGCCTCTTCTTCTCTTTGAGTAGATCATCCTCTAATTGGGTAATGGTCTTGTTTTTCTCTTCGGATAGTCTTGTGGTCTCGTGTAGTAACAACTTAACAGAAGAAAGCTCACCTACCTCACTAGAATTATCATTACATCTAACCTCAGCTAGTAGGTCAGTAAGTCTTCCTATTTCACCTTTGTACTCCTTGAGGATCTTCTTAGAGTTTTGATATTTACTACGCAGTTTTCTGTAATCACCTAAGAGGTCACTGAAGGCTTCACCTAATTGCTCAAAGGTAAAATCGTCATATGTATCAAACAGGGGGTTAGTATTTACCTGATCGAATGCCATTAAGCATACATTTGCAGCGTCATCTGACTATTTATCTTCTGAGTCGCTGACTTCACTTTCATGCCATATGCTCATATTGGCGTACCTTCTGGATGTTGATTTCTTCAGGTAACCTTTGTCATATTTGTTGCTTTTCCTGGTTGATGATGATGTTGTTGGACAGTCCTTCTTCATATGTCATTTCTTCTTGCAATCGTAGCAGATAGGATCTTCTTCGTTGTTGTTGCTGTGTTCCTTTGTTCTTCTATTGAATCTCATGAACTTCTTGAACTTTCTTACTAGGAGAGCTTGATCTTCGGAGTCAGAATCACTGTTGTCGAAATTATCTTCGACAGTTCTTCTGTGTTGAGCTTTGAAAGCGATCAACTTCTACTTCGGTGTAACATCTTCAAAGTCTTGAAGTTCCAGGTCGTGAGTAAGTAGCTTACCCATGAGTGTTTTCAAAGACATAGTTGTGAGGTCGTTCCCTTCAATGATTACCGTAGCCTTCGGAATCCAGTTCATCATGACAGCTCGTAGAAGTTTGTGAATCTTCTCATGGTTATTTTATTTTTTACCTAATGAAGACAGATGATTTACAATATCCAAAAATATTGTAAACATCTGAGTGATGGATTCGTTTGGCTTCATTTTGAACGCCTTATACTCCTGAGTAAGTCTGCTGATTTTTGACTCCTTTACTTGCGTTGTGCCTTCGTGAGTCACTTTGAGAAGTTTTCATACTTCACTTGATGTTGTGCACGTAGGTACCCTGTTAAATTCAGTCCTGTCTAAGGCATAAAACAAAGCATTAATAGCACGTGCGTCAAGACTGGCCTTTTTCTTTTCATCCTCAGTATACTTGTCATGGGATTTCTTAACCAGCTCCCCTTCAACAAGAATACGTGCATGCTTTTTATAGCCATCAATAATAATAGACCATAAGTCAAAACCTAGAGATTTCAAAAAGAAACTCATCCGTGTTTTCCAGTATGTGTAATTTGTACCATCAAACAATGGGGGTCTGTTTGTGGCTTGGCCTTCACTTGTGAATTTCACAGTTGTCATGTGTTATAATGTGATATATGTAACAACTGAAATAATAAAGAATATAGTAGCAGTGTTATCTTGCTTTACCTGTATAATCTAGCTCTGATACCAATTGTAGGAACGAATCGTAAAGCGCAAAACTCTAGAGGAAGGGGGGCGAATAGAGTAGACAACCGAATTTAGCTAATTTTAAAAGTTAGCAACAAGATCACAAATAATATATCACAAGTATGTAAATGTAAAGACAGAGATCAGAAAGCAAATGCAAAGACGGTAATATATATTGGTTTTCCTCTTGTGAGAACTATTCCAGTCGGAAGAATTCTAGCTTTCAATTGAATCTACTATTGGAAAATGCCGCAAGTTTTCATATAAAGTCCTTACAACTTCTACAACACAAGCTTTGATACGAAGTACTCGACCAACTTAGAAGTGTCTTTCTTCAATCAAGCCTCTGATTACAATCTCTCTGAAAAACTTCTAGACCGTACCGTACTGGCAAATTGACTAGAGGATTGTAACTGGCTTGGAATTTGAAAATGAAAGCTTTAGAATACTTTGGAAGATGTTTAAGCTTAGAGAGAAAAGATAAGAAAATGAATGAGTGAGTTGAAATGATTGAAATCCTTCTCTATTTATAGGTTTTCCAAAGACAGAATTCGGGCAGAACTCTTTGAGAGAATCTCGATAAATAGCCGTTGCATTCGTAACTGCAGGAGGACCAAGTTCAAAAACCAAACAACACTAAACGAATTCTGGCCGAACTCTGGCCAAATTCTCGTAGGGACAATTTTGATTTTTGGGACATTTTTTTAAACTGGTTTTTGAGTTATGGCTTATTGAAAAGTTTAAGCAGTTAGAACCTTTGTAAATGGGCTATTTTCAAAACATAGGATATGTTTTAAAATGTTTTGGGATAGCCTATTTGCCAGTACGACTTGGTATACAAAGTATTCCTAGACTCAATAAATATAAAAATTATATTGAATATGAAATACAAACTCATACGGCAAAAATAACTTCAGTCTTGAACAGAATGGTAGCAGTTCTTTAGCAGTTGTCCAAGTAGCCCTTATATCGAGACAAGGTTAGATCAATTTTTAAAATCACGTTCGACCATGACCAATGGGCCAGCAGCTATAACATGGCCTAAACCCGAGGCTTTACCCAATCGTGGTACCTCCTCGTAGTGTCATACACTGTAGCATAAGGTCACCGACCACTTTATAGTGTTGTACTACCACCCTCCACCTCTTTGGCATTAGGCAGGATGCCTATATACATGCTATTGCCGCAATAAAATGGCCCAAGGCTGACGTTCTTACTTCATCGTAGTGTTATGCTACTATAGCATGAGGGTACCGTCCTCTTTGTAGTACCGACCCACCCGTGCTTCCTGTAAAGTACGTCGAACATTCAAAATATTGAAAACTCATTAAGGCACATGGCCATCCTTCCACGTGACTTTTTTATACATTAATGAACAACTATTATACCATATTGTAGGGTAATATCCCTTAGAACTAACCATTGTCCCAGATATTTTCCCAGTCAATGATCCTTCTATGAACCAAAAGCTAGATAGGTAGTAGATTTTTTTTGAACTAATAACATAAAACTTTATAGTAGAATTACAAAGACACAACATCAGAAAGCCTTAAAGCCCAATTTTTTATTGTGTCCTCGACCAACTAGCATTTGAGGCCTTTGGTGAACGAATCTGCTAGATTCTCCTAGCTCCGAACATCAATCACTATAGTGACTCCAGCCTTGATGCAATTATTTAGTGCTTTGTGCCTAAGCCGTACAGTTCTTTTTTCACTATTGAAGAGATTATTTGATGCCACCGCTGTAGTCGCATGGTTATTATAGTAGATCGGTATCATCATTATCTACGTACCAACCAGAAGAAGATCATACATGAGCTTCGAAGCCATTTTGCTTCATCTACTGCAGTCGCCAATGCAAAGAAGTCATATTCCATAAAGGAATGAGAGAGTATCATTTGCTTCATCGACTTCTACGATATAGCAACTCCACCCATGGCGAAGACTTAAACTTATGTGGACCTTCCGCTCTCTACTTCTGAGTACCAGCTTGTATCACTGAATCTTTCCACTACTGTCGGATAACCAATGTAGTGCAATACATACAGTTGAGTCCTCTTGAGATATCCCATAACTCTATTCACATCTTTCTAGTGATTAACTCATGGCTTGCTTGTGAATCGGCTCAGCATCCCCAAGACAAAAGCTATATCAGGTCTAGTGGCACTCGTAGCATACATCAAACTCCGATGACTCTCAAGTACTTCAACTATCTAATACTTTTTTCTGTATTGAGCATCAATTCTTAGAAAATCCTGATATCTATAGTAAATGAGCATCTTCTTAATGTAATGAGATTGTGACAGTGTAAGTCCAACTTCTGTCTGGATGATGTTTATCCCAAGGATAAAATCAACTTCTCCCAAGTCTTTCATATTGAACTTGGATGAGAGAAACTTCTTTCTATCTATAACATATTCTAAATCCGTGCCCAGGATTAGCATGTTGTCCATATAAAGACACTCCTCTTCCATCAGCGAACTTAGTGTAAACACACTTATCCGTCTTGATGACCCTATAGCAGTTTGATCTGATGACTTTAATTATTTAACTTCTTATGCCACATCTTGGGAGCTTTGTCACGACCTGCACCCAGTGTAGGGGCACGAGAAGTGGGTACGTCCAGCCTACGCCGCAGTGTCGGCGGTAGAACGCTGTATAGTTCGTCTATAACATCTAACAACAATATGATATAAACATATCATCTCCGCACGGAGGTATAATATAACATCTCAACTCTATATCTCAATCACAAGTCTAGGAAAGATAGAGCACGATATGGAATCAAATAAAAGAAAGGAACTGAATATAAATAGAGTTATCACACCACACAAAGTAGATGTCCAACACAAATAAATACAAGTCCTGAAATATAACTAAGTCTCAACTAATAATTGGAACAATCCGATACAAACTGAAAACTATAAATACTAGACTAGACTAGGCACCCTCTACTGAGCTAGATGCTCCTCAGGCTCCTGAAGGTCACCCTCATGTGCCCCATGGAAGGTAGGGCAGTCACCATCATCATCTGTAATATTTTCAACAGGTCCAGTCAGGACAGGAGCGAGCACAATACATCTCACGCAGTTCATAACATGTTAGGAAATATAAAGCATACAAAAGAGTAAGATATATGAACTGTAAGAAGATGTACATAAAAACGAAAGAGAATTTATAACTGAAAATATATACAGAATAAGTAAAACTGCAATACTAGTGATTTAGAGCACAATATGGTTATGTAAACGGGTTAGGTTTATACAATAACAATAGGTAGCTCCACCATACGTGAGTGTACAATGGATGCGCACAATAGTCGTACAATAGGATTTGATTACATAACCATTTCTTACTCACCCTCCCCAATCAATACACAATGATCCAATCCAGTTACGCTACCTTGTACAATAGTTCTCCATGAAGCTCATGTGATCATGAGAGTACAAGATGCACAATGAGTATACATGAATAGGGGTGTACCATAAATACAATATGTTCGTGAAACGTATATCACAATATGTATCTGTTGAACACAATAGAGATAACATCGCAAGAAAAGATCCATATAGTACCAATCCGTGATAACAATCGTGCCAGTATCAAGTAAAGTAATCTAGAGCAAGAATATAAGTCCTGACAAATATAAAACGATCAGAGAATGTACTCGCCTGTTACCCTGTATGACTGATATAAATAGATGTCCGAACTGGTGTCACAGAGTCCTATTTAGAGTAAAACAGGTTATTTAAGTACTCAAAATGAAATAATAGAAATCTGCAATGCAAACTACATGATTCTAAGTCGACTAGGTCAAAGTCAACTCTTGGTCAACTTTGGTCAACTGTCTAGGTCAAACTAGGTCACACTTGGTCCAATCAAGTCTAATCTAGGTTAAGTCAACTCTTGGGCCTAACCAAACCTAGACTAGCACTCACACACTATCACAAGGCTATACAAGCCATCAAACATATATATATATATATATATATATATATATATATATATATATATATATATATATATATATATATATATATACATATATGCATTCAATACACACATAGCCTAGGCAACTAACTATACTACACACAAAACTAAACCATAGTCTAGTCACATCTAACTAGCTAAGCACACACAACCAAGTAATCTTGTCTAGTATCACATTTATATTTACATTAACATATATAAATCATATATATACAAGGTATATATATATATATATATAGGTTGTGTGTGTATAAACATTGTAGCATTTGGTAAAGTAGAACCTCTAGCTAACATATGTGTATACATTCATATATACATTTATCTACCTCCATAAAAAAAAAAATTTATCTACCTCCATATATATATATATATATAAATATAGAGAATGAAAATGGCAAGAGTGTGTGTGTGTGGGGGGGGGGGGGGGGGGGGGGGGAGAGGGATGTGTGAGTGAAAGAGAGTGAGTGAGTGAAAGAGAGGGTCTGATTTCAGTTTTTAGTTCAATCCAAAACTCAGTTAATATCAAAATATCATATTAAGTTAACATTATCAGTTTTGAGGTATCATTCATGTATCATTGCACAATAACATTCATGTATATATTTACCTACATATATACAATCCTAAAAACCAAAACCAAAATCAGTTTTACATAAAGAATCTCAGTTTTCTTCCCAAAGCCATTTCATTCTCAGGTTTATACTTAAACTGAAAATTAGTTTCAAGTTAAGAGTTAAATATGTTCAGTCTTGAACATATGGATTGGGAATGAGCTTATCTGTGAAGAACCCCAACCAACAACAAATGAATCCCAGGTTTTAACTTATGAAAACCATAGGTTTTACAGTGCATAATCTCAGGAATTAGTATGTACATAATATGTCAAAGGGGAAAATGATTTTCAGGAATTTTAGAAGGTAAGTGCATAACAGTGTAATCTCAGTTTTAAACTCTAACCCCAATGTGGCCTGCTCGAAATCAACCAAACCTATAGTTCTCAAACTGAAACAACAACACAACATGTAACCTAGGAATATAACAACATACATATATAAATCTCAGAAAAATGAGAAATCAAAATCAATTCTTCACAAACTTGAAATGGAAAAAATCAGGAAAATAGGAACACGTATCAGTAAGAACCAATTCGAACTCATAATGAAATCAATTCTCAATGAAACCCAAGGACAGGTGTGTAGAAGTGTTCTCTATATGTTGATGTGTCAGGGGGTCCATACGTGTCCAAGAAACTGGACACGATCGTGTCTAAATGACCACACGAACACGAACACAAAACTGTGCACAGACTGCATCGTGCTGCGATGCAGTCGCCTTGTGGACACGACACGTGACACTTCATGCCACGTGGTCACGTCCACATATACGCCTAGCATAGGACTACGTGCACAAGTGCCTGCAACGTGTCCAAGTGACTCGTGTCCAAAGATTTTACAGCGTATCAGTGTCGATTTCTCGACTGAGCGCGCAAGGCTCGATTCAGTACACACGCGATTTCTTCGTGCATACTGATCGAGGACTCACGAAATTTCTTGGACATTGTGTCAGTAACTAGGGCCACGTGTCCATGAAGTTTCGTGTCAAACCATTGCGTGTCGTGTCCGCAATCAGTGTCGAGCAGCAGGGCACACTGTGACAGTGTCGTGCTGCGAGTCCGACCATGTTTTGGACACGAAAAACTTCTAAACTTTGACTCAGTCACATGGATTATTAATATATATATAATAACCTAATTTTTTGTTGAAATTAATACAATTAATTTCTCACAAATATTTTATCGAACACCTAATTAAAAACACCGATACGTGTCCGATACGGGTATCGAACGGACACAAAATTATACCAAACTTGGGCTACACCTAGGGGAACCCTAAATGAATGCATCTATGAAGAAAAATCATGATTTCAATGGGTGTAGATAGGTTTACCTATTGAGAGTTAGAATCTCAATGTAAAGGGCCTAGTATCGATGTCTTCCTCGATTTGCAACGATCCCGAAGCTTCCAAACCCTTGCTAGCTAGCTTCCAATGGTTTCTACTACTGTATGGGAGCCTAATGCAAAAGACTAGGCTAAATTTGGACTTAATTTGGATATTTGGGGAAGGATTTTGGGAAGGAACAATTAGGGTTCTAAGAAGTTGTAAAAGAGGCAAAGGTTTTTGCTAAGGGTGTTTTATAGAAAGGGCGGATCCAATTGTGGCTGCCATTAGATGGATTAGGGTTAGGTTTTAGGTCTAGATGAGTGCTTAGGAGTTGTCCACCCAATTCTAGGCCTTCCTATTGGTTCAACTTGTCATAGGCTACCTTTTTCACAAATATCCTAAGAGTAAAATATCTTACCTATAATTATCTAGATATTAATAATCATGACATGACTAAGTTAACCTAACCAATCAAGGCTAATCTAGATTAGGCTAAGTTTCTAGTTCAAGTCTCAACCTAACAATTAGCATATATTTAATTAATACAATTTACAATTTCACAAAATTGTCAAAATGACCAAAATACCCTTAGGCTAAAAAGTTGTAATTAGTTATCCTAATCACATGACTAGGCTCCCTTGGTCATGGTTAGTCTCTAGGCTTAGCCAAACTCTAGGGTTACACTAGTCAATCATCAAAATCATAAGTCGTGATTTTAAATAGTTTTAAATTAACTAAAAATTATATCATGGTTTAAATATCATTATTAAATGATTAAAATTATAAAATTTCAAAATTATCCTCATTTTAGAAACTGGGTGCTACAAGCTTGCTTCAGACCATATAATGATTTTACCAACTTGCAGACTTTGTCTTAAAAACCTTTGATGACAAATTCTTCTGGTTGTTGAATGTAAATCTATTCGGTCATATCTCCATTCAGGAATATTGTTATGATATCCATTTGATTTATCACTAGCTTGTGAATTGCACCCAAAGCAATAAAGCATCCTGATGGTTGTCATCCGTGCCATTAGATCATACGGGTCAAAATAATTGATCCCCTACTTATGAGAAAACCCCTTGACAATCAGTCTTGCCTTAAACTTGTCAACGGTTCCATCAGCCAACATTGAGATCCATCTAGATTTTATTAGTATCGAGGCTGATCAAAGATGGTGGAACAGAGGCCAGGAATAGAGATTTATGCAAACTTTTTAGTCTACTCTCTTTTTGGTCTTGAGATGGTAGTGGAGACTCAGAGATCCACACAAACGAGTTTGCTCTTTGAAGAACTCGATTCCAATAAAATACTTCAATAATTTCTGATTAGAACTTTTTTGGATTACAAGCTCTCAAGAATCAGAATACGTTCTTCATTGCAAACACAATTGCAATTGAGACAGAACACTTACAACTAAGAAGGAAGGAGAAAAAGAAGATAGAAATCGTTAACTTATTGGGATGAGGATCCTTTGTTCTATCTTTGTGATCCATCCAAATTTTATTAGTACCGAGGCTGATCAATGATAGTAGAACAGAAGCCATGAATAGAGATACATGCAAACTTTTCAGTCTATTCTCTGTTTGATCCTGAGATGATACTCGAGACTCAAAGATTCATGCAAACGAGTTTGCTCTTTGAAGAACTCGATTAAATACTTTAATATTTTTTTGTTACAACTTCTTTGGATTACAACCTTTCAAGAACCAGAATACATTATTCCTTGCAAACACAGTTGCAATTGAGACAATGTTTACAACTAGAAGAAGGAAGAAGAAAAAGAAAACAAAAATCATAGGCTTGATGGGGGTGATGAGGATTACCGTTGCGCAAATCAAGATTCGCCCTAACATGATCTATTCCCAGGAACCAGCAAGTTCACAAGAGAATATCTGGAATGCTCGTCGTCACCTCTGTTGCCGACTCTAGAGGACTCATGGACTCCAATGGCAGCAGCAGCCGAATACTCTCTTTTGCCGTTAAATTTCAAAGTAAGTTCTCAAAGAATGAAAAAAGAGAGTATTTATATAGTAAAAGGATTCCCTAACCCTAATCCTGGCAGAGTTAGACGCATATTGCATGGTCATGGACTTGGTTAATCTATGCACAGGTTTTGTGTCCCTCAAACGAGATCGTCGGACAATTTTTTTCTAAAATATTTATATTTTATTTCTCATTTTTTTAGAAGATTAATTTGTACCTAATAATATTGACCCCTAGATTTTACATTATATTTTATTAGAATAATTTATGTATATATATATATATATATATATATATATATATATATTTTATTTATATATATATATATATATATATATATATATATATATATATATATATATAATATATATATATATATAATATATATATATATATATATTTTCTTGGTCATACATATATAGTATATGTATTTTTAGTAATTAGATATATGAGTTAAATATATAATTTTCCTAATTATGTACTTGATATCAAATTATGGAAAGATAACAATCAATTAAATTCAAATCCCACAAAAAACGGATCTAAATATTTAACTAATTTTTTTCATAATAGTCTAAATCTTGCAATTAGTGGAGATATGCCCCTAATAGTGTTGTCTGCGCAAATGTTCACAGCAGCACACCGGCAGCTGCTAATGCGCATAGAGCCAGCAGCGTAGCCACTCATGCGCGCATACGTGCAATAGTGTGGCAGCACATGCACGTATACGCACATACGCGCATACGTAAGCCCGTATATAGCCCGCTCATGCACCCGTGCGCATGAACGCAACATAAGCGCACAATCGCCATGAGACGGTGCTAAGTGCAAAGTACGCCATCAAAATACCACTTTGCGCCCTTGATCCCGAGTACGAGTCTGAGTCACTAAGCCCCTTCAGGACTTAGCTCCTAAGAAAATTTTTCTAAGAGAGTGATAAAAAACATGAATGCTTTCTTGATGAGTTTAAACTTAATCCTACTAATAAAATATTTCACATGGCACCCACTTGGGCCACAAAACTCCATGTGCATACCTCAACACCAAGCATGTTAATATATTGAGATACCCACTTGGAGTATTTCCAATGTGGGACTATCTTTCTAGCCTTTAAAGAGGAAAACCTCCCACAAGTATAAGAAAAACTCTAACAGATGTGTACTGCAGTTTCAGCATACAATACACTGGGACAAATCTCAGGCAATATTGAGTTTAGAATCCAACATGCGACCAAGTCATTGCAACGCTCCCAATTGGTGATTTCTTTATATTTGTTAGTTTCGTGAGTGAACCATCAACAAAACCTAATTAAATTTTTTGCACGAAGTGCCATTGTGATAGCATGGCGCCATGAACCATAGTTGTCACTTGTCGTTAGTTGGAAGACTAGTATGGGGAGGGGCTATCAGAGTGGTGAATGACATAAGAAGTGGAATTAACTTTCGGAGAACTTGCGTCGGTCATGCTCGCGTCTATTATGGTTCACAATTTAGATGATCCGCGCGGATGGATCGGTCCACGATTGTAAATGATCTGTATGGAGTTAAAGGCAACGAGATCGAGAGGCGACAGGACTGGATCGACCCGTGTTGAGGTCAGATTTGGTGTCGGATTGGAACTAGTGGTCGTCATCGGCGCCGAATTTGGTGCTCATGATGGAGAGGTGGTCTCTCAGGGTGGAGATCGAATAACTTTCGAGAGAGAAGCAGATGTTTATGGCTCTGAGACCATGACAAATAGAGAGTATATTGTGAAATAATCTTAAAGCTAATCTTAAATTTATTATTTGGCTCTAGGCCAACTATTGTACAATAGAGAAAAACATGTTATATTGGATAAAACAAAAACAAAAATATAGAAGATCCAGAGATAGAAAATAAAACTTAACTAAACTTATCTTTGAAGTACTTGAATGTGGACTACATGGTTCACATTAACTGATAAAAATGAATTACATTTGGCTTGATCTCAAACTTATGTTGATAGTTCTAATAGTCACACTTTTTATAAAATAAATAAACAAACAAGGTTTTAGGTTAATTCCCATACGGATTCAATAGTTTAAACCAAACATACAGATACGTGGCACCAAAGTATTTTGCTAAATAAAATCATTACTATTGTGTTTTGCTGGATAGATTTTTATAGTATGCTGCTATAAAAAACATTCCATACAAAAGATTTACATGTACATTCATGCATGCATGATTAAAGTCCCTTCATATATTTACTAATAAACATAATTCAACCAAGTCCATCAGAAATACAATCATTATTTTGGCTAGAGCAACACGACTTTTGATTAAACTATAGGGTTATTTACACTAACCATCTCTATGTTTTTGGATTATAACAAAAGATATTCCTGCTTTTAAATAATTTACATTGACCACCCCTCCATTTAGAAAAATAAAATAAAAATAGGAGTAGTTAGTGTTACATTTTTTAATCTTAAAATAGGAGTACCCGTGTAATAAAGCAAAAAAGTAGGAATGATCAGTGTAAATAGTTTAAAAGTAGGAATATCCTGTATTATAAACCAAAAATATAGAAATAGTTAGCGTTGATAACCCTAAACTATATATTCTACATTGGTTCTTACACTATGTTCTGTATCGACCGCATCTAAAAAATAAAAAACTATCATGCAAGCCGATGTTTTCCTTGTTTCGAAACCAAATTGGACTTTGTATATTATAAACCTTGCGAATTGACAATTTGCTCGTATGGTTAGGCATGGAGTGAGGCAGATGCGGACGGCGTGGGCCGACAGGCCGGAGTATATCACGCAATGTCCGATCAAGCCCGGGGGAAACTATACCTACCCGTTCACCATCTCCGGCCAGGAGGGAACACTTTGGTGGCATGCACACAGCTCATGGCTGAGGGCAACAGTCTATGGTGCGCTTATAGTCTACCCAAAGAATGGTTCTCAATATCCCTTCCTCGTTTCCAGCAGAGAGGCTCATGTACTTCTTGGTGAGAAAATAAATGACACCTGCAGCCTCTATTACTATAAATCATCTAATTTGGTTGATTAATTGCCACTATTGAACATGAAAATGATTTGCATTAAAATGAGAGTAACATGGTCAATTTATGTCTAGATTTTGTATCTTATCTTAGATACTGGTGCAGACCTTTTTGCCGTTCCTTCCCCTTTCAAAGTAGGACCTTAGAAAAGAGAGACTGGCACAAGCAGAGTAAAGCAAGCTTACTAAAATGAAATGCACAAGAAAAACAATAAATAGTTTTGCTTTAGTATAAGAATAAAAGAATGGTTAATTCATAAAAGTAGTACTTGTAATATATATATATATATATATATATATATATATATATATATATATATATATATATATATGTGCTAATTTTATATGGAGAGGGAGTTCATGTCATCAGTTGGGAGCATTTATGCCGTTCGAGAGACGAAGGGGGCGTTGGATTACGACCCTTGAGGGTTCTCCGGAAAGTTGCTGGCCTGAAAGAGATGTGGAAACTCATCACGTCGGACTCTCTATGGGCTACGTGGATGAGAAGTAGGTATTTCTCGTCCTCGAATTTTTGGGAGACTCCGATAAACAATAATGTCTCGGTAGTTTGTAAGCGAATTATGTCTCACAGACCAGAGTATTCAAAGACGGCATATCGACGGAGCTTTGGCATGACCTGTGGATAATGCACCAAAGTTTGGCAGACCGACGAGGGCGAAGTCCAGTTTGGCGGGTACATCAGTTGGAGTGGGTTAGCAAAATTATACAAGAGGGAGAATGGAAGCCAAAGTTACACGGCGAAGCTAGATTTCTAGAAGAGGAAATCAAATCCTACGGATCGACCTGAGCTTGGAAAGGATGAATGGGTTTTGGACGCTACTGGTGGTAGCAAATTCATACAAAAGGAAGTTCATGAGAGCTGCCGAATGCACCATGCTAAATGGGAACTTGTTGATTTCGTTTGGACAAGAGGAATGGCGCGGAAGCTTCAGTTATGTGCATACAAACTATGCTTGTGTCGGCTAATGACCCGAGACAGACTGGCCCGATTCAGAATGGGGTCCGAGGAAACTAGCTGTGTGCAATACGGTTTTTATATGGAATCCACAGAACATTTGTTCTTCACATGTCCTATGGCTTGGGACATTTGGAAAACACATATGGGTTTGCTTACTATACCGGTGGGAAATGATAGGGGTTGGAACAACGTAGTGGAGGAGATCAACAGAAACCAGAGGAGAGGTAAAGACTGGATTAATGAAGCTCATATCAGGCTCGCAGCTACGTTTTGGCACATTTGGCGGGAGAGGAATAAAAGAATATTCGAGGAAACGAAACTCAACTCAAAGGAATTTTACATAATATTGATTATGATGTGAAAGTGATGATACGGTCGGTTCTCGACCAAACTATGTACGCTGTATATTTTCTTATAGAATAAAAGTACCCGATTTCAATATATATATATATATATATATATATATATATATATATATAAAATATATATATATATATATATAGAGAGAGAGAGAGAGAAAGAGAGAGAGAATAAGGGAGGTGAGGTGGCTATATGTCACCCCCATGCTATCATCATGCTATTGCACACTTTTCGGTGCATGATGATAGCATGAGGGTGACACATAGCCACCACCCATAAGGGTGACACATAGCCACCACCCATAAGGTGGCTATATGTCACCCCTATGCTATCATCATGCTCTTGCACACTTTTCGGTGCATGATGATAGCATGAGGGTGACACATAGCCACCACCCATAAGGTGGCACCTCACCTCCCTTATTTTCTCTCTCTCTCTCTCTCTCTATATATATATATATATATATATATATATATATATATATATATATATTGAAGCAATGGGTAATTGTGACGAACTCGTCTCCACTGGGGCTCGAACTCCTGACCACTTGGGCCGTATGCATCTCTCTTAACCACTAGGCTAGAGGTCATATATATATATATATATATATATATATATATATATATATATATATATATATATATCCCCGTGGCCGTAGCCCGTTGGGAATGGTGGAGCATCCCGGCACAGTGGTGCGGGTTTCAGGCCCCTTGGAGGCATGCCTCCAAGCATCAGTAAGAAGTGGACACTCTAATATATATATATATATATATATATATATATATATATATATATATATATATATATAAAGTTACGGAATAATTTAAAAAACCATATTCTTTACGGAGAGGAAAAAATGTCTCTGAATTCTCCTGGTCAAAACATACTTGTCTCCCTCTTTTTTATTTAAAAAATTTAAATATTTTCTTAAAACAAATATAACAAATATTGTATCTTTCAAAAAAATCTAAAACAGAATATATCTTTAAATACAAATCTAAATCTAAAATATAATCTATCTTTCAAAAAAAATAAAAAAATAATCTATCTTTAAACCTATCTTTAAAAACAAATCTATATTTTAAAAATACTAATATTAATATTAATATTAATATTAATATTAATGTTAATTAATTTTTAATTTAAAATTAATGTTAAAATAAAAATAAAAATTAACACTAAAACTAGCATTTGTATTAATAGTAATATTAATACCTCTAAAATATATTTGTTTTGAAAGAAAGATAGATTATTTTTTTAGATTTGTATTTGTAAACAAATCTATCTATGTGTTTAAAAATATGTTTGTTTTGAATGATAGATTATTCCTCAAGGATATGGAGAAGGAAGAATAGGCCTCGCCATGTTCTACTCCTTCAGACCACATTTAATAAGCTTCAATCATTGTACGAATCTGAATTGGTGTTTACCTTGCAACGTAGGCAACCAATAAAGTTTGACAATTACCTCATAGCCTTCCATGCGATCCAAGCGTCGTTAAATTTGAAAGGCCTTCCTTTAACGACAGTAGATTTCGAAAGACGAACCATAATAGGCAAGTGATCACTAGTAGCGAAAGCTAGACATTCTGCCCGAGTTCGTAGGAAAACATCTAGCCATTCCCATTGCAAAGTGCCTTGTCAAGCTGACAAACAATTTTGTTGACAATGGCTATATTATTCCAGGTCAAGCTATATCATGTCTCGCTTCACCAAATCAATCGTACTCGCATCAATTTCTGCTGAATCGATCGTTTTCGCTGGGACATGATATCGTACAAGTCTATATTGCACTTGTACAAGACAATACCATGTATTTGATAATTCTTTTAAAACATACATATGGAAATCCCACAATCGCAGAGAGTTGGAGACATAATATAGGAAGAAAATAGCTATTTATTGATAACTTGAAACAAAGTGCAATGTTGTAATTATATTAGATATGTCGTTGTAGCTACATTCATTGAAATAACAAAACCTTCGACAAACTGCCATGAAATAATACTTTTTGTTCCATATATTTACACCCTTTTACCAAAATGCTTTTGAGATGCAACGGCTTCAAAAAACTTCGAAATAAACCAGAAGAGCTTCAAACCGCCTCTCCAAACTTCAACTTTGGCTTAGAAAATGTGTACCCTCAAACGTTCATGCCACCTAAGGATTTGGGGATTAGTATACATGGGAATGCACTAGTGAGCAGGACAAACCCACTTGCTTAAACCAATACTACTTATTAAGGGAATCATGCATTCAAAGTTGTCTTGCTATTAGAAGTAGAAGAATTATAGTTCATATCGATGGCATACTTGAAACAGTAGAACATATCATTTATATCATCTTTTACTACTATCGTGTCCGTCCCTACATGAAAACTAAGATAATACTTACCACCTGCAAAAGAAAATAGGTGAGCACGTTATCTATCTTATATGCGGTTGTTAGTGATATCGACAGCATGAACGATGATTATGTAGCATTGCAACACATCCTATTAGTCTAGGCTATAAGCCGAACTGGAGGTCCCGTAATGTCCCATGCCAAAGCACGAATTCATAATTTCTCCTACGTCAATATTCGATTTCGGTGTCCCGAATACCATTTCAAGTAAAAATAAACCTTGTGCACAAGTTGCTCATGACCATGCGAATGCATGATCAGTCTATCTTTTGAAATATATGCTGACACGAAATAGAATTAAGCAGTATTATCTATATACTCATGCAACAATTCATTTTTCTCAAAGCCATATGTCCTGATTTGTCTACCTGTAGGCACCAAACATTCCGAGGCACCATGCCACAACCGAGTTTCGCTATTCTGCTTCATTCTAGCAGTTTATCAATTTTTAGAACCTTAACTTTTCGCTTCGTGTGTGAAGCTTATCATTTTAAGTTAAAGCATAATTATACTAGAGCGCAACAGTTATCCATGTTCTTAGTGGTACAATATGCATTTAACAGGACATAGTCGATTGAGTTCGAACAAGAATTTTATTTGCTAGAAGGAGCAGAAAATAAGGGTCCGAACCACCCACTAAGTAGAGAATGCGCCGAGAGTAGGAGATAGCTTCGTAATAATCTAGCATTAGTTACATGAGCTCCTCAATGGCACCAACATCATATAAGTATATTTTTTTAATCCTTCGTCTCAAATTTCTCAACAATGAACGCAGAAATCGACGGAGAAACACATTCATCAAAACCAAGCAGAGAAAACATTCAAGAAAACCATACAACTTATCGGTTCCGTTGAAGGGACTCTTATATAGAGCTCACTCATCAAGAAGCAGTCCGCTGCATCTAGGACTCATTCCAACAAATTTTGATCCATTAGTTGTAAAGGTTCTTATAGAATTCATCCAAATCGATTTTGATATCGAAAAGGGATTTCCATATACTAACCTCCTTACTAAGTCAAACTCGCCATCTAGGTTCCCCACTGAGTCAGACTAGCCATGAGCCTATTACGTAGTGCACCGTCCGACGGGAACGAAATACCACATAGTATACCACTAAGAAAAAGTTTTGTCCCAAAACTTAAGAATAAGGGTCTGACCTCTAACTGACAAACAACGAAGGGTACTTCTCCCTCATCTATGCCTTTATTTTCCTATGTCGATTCCTCAGTCGAATGGTTAGCCATATCACATGAACCAAGGACATCGACTAATTTTGCATAACTTTTTTCTTATGGTCCAAAATTTTAACAGGTTCTTCTGGGTATGATAAGTCTGCGTGTAGCCCAACTGATCAAAACTAACCATGTGACTTGGATCATGCACATACTTCTAAAGTTGGAAAACATGAAAGGCGTTGTACACTTTAGCCATGGCAGGGGGTAGTACAATCCGATAAGCTACAACTACCACTCTTAGAAGGATCTCAAAAAAACCTACAAATATTGGACTCAATTTGCCTTTAACTCCGGATCATATTACACCAACATCGGTGTTACTTTCAAGAACACATGGTCCCCAACCAGAAATTCTAGTGGTCATTAACGGGTGTCTGCATAACTCTTCAGTTGACTCTGTGTAATAGAAAGTCTGTTTTGAATCATGCAGACCTTCTAGACGGCCTGCTCCATGTCATGCCCCGATTCGTAAAGTCATTTATTGACATATTTTATCTCTTGGAATCGATCGTCCTCGCTTAGGCGTGATGCCGTACAAGTCTAGTATTGCACTTGTACAAGGCAAATATGGTACATAGGTGATAATTCTTCAAATAGGAACACATTGCAGCGGCAGAAGCAGACAAATTGAAGTTAGTGAGGACAATCTTTCTCATTGAATAGAAGTACATCACTTCTTTATGGCAGCGGAGATAAAATGATAACTTGAAGTCACACAGAGATATATATAGAACTTTATTCTCTTTATTGATAATTGAAGAAGAGTACAAGACTTGTATTGAAGTACAATGCTTACAACACATCTCACTTTACATTGAAAGCCAACTGAGCAATACTACAAAGTCTAGATTTGATGCTTGGATACATTGGATTACAATTCGATATGCTGACTTGGCTTACATTCTCACTGATACAACTGATTACAATGTTCCATACATTATGCTCTTTATAAACAGAAGACATCATCTTATACAAGGAGAGCTTCTGTATGCCCAACAAATCTTCGATGTCGCAGGACCAATCAAGCCAATCTTCGTGTGTAGAATATTCCAAGCATGAGCACCTGCCCACAAAATGTGGGTCAGCACATCATCTATGTACTGGCGAGCAGAATCCAACCCACTCGCATAAACCAACATTAAAGTGATTATTTAAGCAAGCATTTATTAGAGTGACTTTCTACTTGGGGCCTAACGTCAGTTTACAGTTCATGGGCAATAATCAGAGTGAAGCATGTAAACATATTCTTAGTAGCATTCAAGTAGACATATCATTTTAGCATTCTTGGTGTTATCATACAAAGGCGTCATTGAGGCGTCGTTAACATTAACATATTAAACATGTTATGACAATTCTCACTTCAAGCATCACTTAGCATGGATATTATGTTTGAGCACTATTTATAGCAAGGCATCTTTCTAGCATACTGAATGGAACATGTTAAGAAGGCAAGTTAAACCAACTTATACAATATCACAATTATGTGATTTCTTACCGATAGCCGACTTCTCGTACCTGCATCAAATACAGGTTATCCGATATACTTACTCTGCCTGCACAAAACATTCATTAGCATGCATCCCGACTACATGGTCACTGGTGTTGTTAAACCATATGGACTCTTTTCATTTCATTTCATTTTAAGATAATACGGTCAACATAGTAGGTGGCGAGCCTCTATGCCACTCCGCCTTATCCGTGCTCCCATAGCACTCATCATTATTTCCTTCTAGGCCGAATCGGTCCCCAGGGCCCTAGGAACCGTTCGAGGAAATTATTACTCAAACCTTGTATACAAGTTGTCCATGACCATACGAATGCGTGTCCGACTCGATTGTGAACAAAATTGCATGGTAAAATATATTAAGGAAAGTAAAGGCAGTGCATCATTAGTCATATACAATGACTTATTCATTTCATCATTACCATCATTTCATTTGGTGATCTCAACGATCCCAGCTTTATCTTTTCTCATTTATTGCTTCATTGCAACGTATCTCATATCATTCCTTTCTTAAGAGGAACGTAACATTTATTCATTTCATAGGGACATTTATTCATTCATTCATTTCTTATAAGGGACAGGCAGCATTTCATATTCTTGCAACAGATATACAGAGAGTACATGGTTCTAGTGTTTCATTCAGTTCATTGGGTCGATAGCACAGCCAGTTCATTTCTTATTCTATCATTCACAAGGCATCTCATTATTCAAGTGTTTTGTCGTTTCAGCAGCATTAAACATAAGGAACAAGGTTATCAATTCAATCTCAGGCATCGCATCACATTAGCAGTTCAATATGTTGTACATTTCAATAATTCTCAGCATAAGCATCTCTATTATTCAGCAACTAACATATAGGACATTTAGGGGCAGTTCATAGCATTTCAATACTTCATTTATTAAGCATGAAGGAGTAAGGAGGAGGAAGGACAGTTCCACTCACTTGCAATAAAAAGGTCTTCCTGTTCCGATCACACAATTCTACTATGCGTAACTCCACCAGCGAGCCACATTCCAATACCCATTCCGTCTAGCCAGCTAAGAGAGACTGCATCAGTCTCAACTCTCTCGATTCCTAACATAAGTCACGGTCCAATATTCTGATCCCATCCAATAAGCCAACCAAATGCCTCGTGCGGAGCGGGGCATTACATAATATACCACTCAGAAAAGGTTTCGTCCTCGAAACTTAAGGAAACAACTCTTCTTCTAGATTTACTTAGTCACAACGAGTTATTCATTCAGCTTCAATTCAATATTCATTTCAGCACACTCGGTTATCTTAAAATAGTTATCCAACTGTACCATTTAAATCCATCAACGATTCGATCTGTCTATCCCTTTTTTAATTTCTTGTAATTTTTCATTGATTTGCCAACATTTTCCTTGCATTTCTATCTCGGTCGCAATATATCACTTCATTTGGATCCATACACATATTTTAGGCATCCTCAAAATATATGCATTTCAGCCAAAGTCCGCGCTAGTGCGATAAATTCTTCCCATAATGTTATCTCAGTCGCAACCAATCACTTCGGCTGGATCCATACACATATTTTAGGCATCCCCAAAACATATGTACTTCAGCCAACTTCCATGTTAGTGCGATTCGATCAGCCACAATATAACTCTCTTTTCTAAATCCGACTTAGCATCCTTTTATTTGACTTATTGCTTAATTCACTTTGCCACAATCACTATCTTCCAGGCTACAATACTTAACATCAGGGACAACTTGGTTAAGCTCTATACCCAAGCATAACATTTCTTACATTCGATCAAGGGTCTAACTTAGAGCCAATCATATCAAGAATTCACAACATGCAATCATATTCCTCCCCAATTCCAATAATATTTCTCACCGAGGCAGTTCATGTTTTCTATAAGATACAATCTGACGTCACCCACAATCGATTACCGAAGCCAAGGGTACAATTCTATGCAACAGTCAGGGTTAACCCAGCTACCCGACTATAGGTACACTCAAGTCTTACCTTACGATTGCAATTCCCACTTATGGCCGACATATAATCCTTTAGGGTCAAACATCTCTTAAGATACAAGTTGAAGCATACATTCCCTTAGGTCAATACTCATTATCACAGTCTCTCATTCAATGCCACAAGGTCATCCTATGGGTCTCCAATGGTCACCAATTATTCAGTCAATCTCTAAGGTTAGCTACACTGACAGCTAAACTTAATCGTTCAGGTGACTTCCCTAGAGTGGACGGCTACTAGGGTTATACTAGTTTCTTATTCTTAAGGCCAACAAGCAACCAACAGTTCTAAGGAACTCTACACAAACCTATGGGTATCGACTCAGTCTGAATAACTATTCGCCATTGTTGGTTATGCCAACAATTGGTCATGCAGGCCACGGTTTCTAGGGTCAAGTCTATCTATCTAGTATTTTCCTCAAGGAAATAATTCCCACAGAGGCTCACTCTAGACTTATCCAATGACCGACTAAGATCGATCTATCAACGTTACGGTCAATTTCCAATCTGACATACGATTCTCATCGTTCCAATAATCCATCAAGTAAAATTCCTAACGATTCAATTTCTATTCCAAATTCCTTTGTACCCATACGAACCCATAAGCCAAGGCTAACTACTCAAGGGTCATTGCTTCTGATAGTCTTAACATAACTATGGAATCATACTATTCGGTCTGTATGACGAAGTCATACCACTAAGTCATAAGCCAACAATCTATATCTCAACCAACAATCACCTATACCGACATTATCCAACACGTTTAAAATTTCTCAATCCCATTCGTTTCTCAATCATCAAACTATCTTACGGGCATTCTTAAATCTCATGCAGCAATGGTCAAATAGTTCATCCATTCAATCCGACAATTTATGTATCACTTAACCATCCTCTAGGCAACACAATAGTCAAAGTGGCTACTTGTTACTTTTCTAATCCCATTAAATTCCTCAGCATACATGCACATAGGCAACGACTATCCTTTGGTGATCAAGATGGATTAACATCTATTACACCTTAGGGTCAAAGCATAGATCTCTAATATTCCTTTGATTCACCGACGATATTTCCAAAACTTTCAGCTACGTAACCAACTTTGTATTAGCCACATTTAATTTACATCCAACCAATCGAAGTCAACATTCAGATGTTCTAAGCCACAACATTCTCTAGCCAAATCTATTTACCCATAGCATACTAACTGCTTACTAGTCTGAGTCATCACTCGACTAATCAATTTCTAACCAAGCCACCGGTTACAATTTCTACCAATCTCGCTACTCAATATAACATCACCGTCAAGGGACACTCGAGTCATCTAATCACAATACATGACTCCCAGCTAAGTCTCGGCACTACCCAGTACTCACAGATAGTCTCATTGTTATTCTATGGAAAGGGTCAATATATATTTCGTTCTGAGGTGGTAGAGGCAATATACCACTCAGAAACGAAGCCATCCTTAAACAATATCAACTCAATCTATTACGAACATTCATGATCTATAATGATCACAATACTTAACCAACATCTCGGGATCTCAATATCACAAACCAACATTCTTAGGGTCTCGAAAGCAGTAGCCAGCACACATGAGTCAAATCACCAATTCTGTTGAACTCATCCATCAATTATTTCATTCTCAATTCTTTTCCAACATTACATACAATTCTCAACTTGTTGCAGCATACATAGCCATTTCCTTTATTCCCACATTCTAAACAGCATTCACAATATAGCATACTATGGCATCGAGTCATTGTTGGGTTATTTGTGTCCAAATCAACAACAATCATTCATTTAAGGGCATCACAATGTATATAGACTTATTGTATGGAACATCCAGTGAGCAGCCAAGAGGGTCAACGAACTTTCAAGCACAGATAACATAAGGATGATTACCGAACAACAATAGCATAATCGCGGAAGCAATCTTTGATTTAATCGCGAAAGCAACGTTGAGTGATCGCGGAAGCAACTTTGGTTAATCATCGATGCAACTTTGATTTGGAATAAATCAAAGAAGAGACCAAGGACGTAAAACCTGGCTCTGATACCAATTTGTCACGTCTCGATTCGTAGAGTCATTTATTGACATATTTTATCTCTTGGAATCGATCGTCCTCGCTTGGGCGTGATGCCGTACAAGTCTGGTATTGCACTTGTACAAGGCAAAGATGGTACATAGGTGATAATTCTTCAAATAGGAACACATTGCAGCGGCAGAAGTAGACAAATTGAAGTTAGTGAGGACAATCTTTCTTACTGAATAGAAGTACATCACTTCTTTATGGCAGCAGAGATAAAAGGATAACTTGAAGTCACACAGAGATATATATAGAACTTTATTCTCTTTATTGATAATTGAAGAAGAGTACAAGACTTGTATTAAATTACAATGCTTACAACACATCTCACTTTACATTGAAAGCCAACTGAGCAATACTACAAAGTCTACATTTGATGCTTGGATACATTGGATTACAATTCGATATGCTGACTTGGCTTATATTCTCACTGATACAACTGATTACAATATTCCATACATTATGCCCTTTATAAACAGAAGACATCATCTTGTACAAGGAGAGCTTCTGTATGCCCAACAAATCTTCGATGCCGCGGGACCAATCAAGCCAATCTTCGTGTGTAGAATATTCCAAGCACGAGCACCTGCCCACAAAACGTGGTTCAGCACATCATCTATGTACTGGCGAGCAGAATCCAACCCACTCGCATAAACCAACATTAAAGTGATCATTTAAGCAAGCATTTATTAGAGTGATCTTTCTACTTGGGGCCTAACGTCAGTTTACAGTTCATGGGCAATAATCAGAGTGAAGCATGTAAACATCTTCTTAGTAGCATTCAAGTGGACATATCATTTTAGCATTCTTGGTGTTATCATACAAAAGTGTCATTAAGGCGTCGTTAACATTAACATCTTAAACATGTTATGACAATTCTCACTTCAAGCATCACTTAGCATGGATATTATGTTTGAGCACTATTTATAGCAAGGCATCTTTCTAGCATACTGAATGGAACATGTTAAGCAGGCAAGTTAAACCAACTTATACAATATCACAATTATGTGATTTCTTACCGATAGCCGACTTCTTGTACCTTTATCAAATACAGGTTATCCGATATACTTACTCTGCCTGTACAAAACATTCATTAGCATGCATCCCGACTACATGGTCTCTGGTGTTGTTAAACCATATGGACTCTTTTCATTTCATTTCATTTTAAGATAATGCGGTCAGCATAGTAGGTGGCGAGCCTCTATGCCACCCCGTCTTATCCGTGCTCCTATAGCACTCATCATTATTTCCTCCTAGGCCGAATCGGTCCCCAGGGCCCTAGGAACCGTTCGAGAAAATTATTACTCAAACCTTGTATACAAGTTGTCCATGACCATGCGAATGCGTGTCCGACTCGATTGTGAATAAAATCGCATGATAAAATATATTAAGGAAAGTAAAGGCAATAGTGCATCATTAGTCATATACAATGACTTATTCATTTCATCATTACTGTCACGACCCGATCCCAACTAATTGGGTCGAACCGGATCATGCCCAGCCTGCACCGTTGTTGAGACGGCTGCAGTAAGCTGTTCAGTAGCAGGTAACCATACAACAACACTATATTTGTCACAACTCAAAATTCGGAAATTTAAAACTTTATTAAACTTTTACAATAGAATGAAAGATACAACTTAAACCATTTTCTACATACATCATGAATAAAATAAAACTCTAGGCAAACAGCTCATCAGTCTCGAATTCCTCGTCTTAGGATCGCGGAACAAAGCCTCATCAGTGATACCTAAAATGTTGGTTCTCCAGTCAGGAGGGAGCAAAGTATAATTCATGCTAATTTAAAATAGTTAAAGTAAATAATAGAATCATGCAGTTTTAAACAGTTTGAAGAAAGAATAGTTTTCAGCGGTAAAACAGTGTGATTTGAACAGGCAATAAATTATGACCGGCTTGGGATGTACAGTAGTATCCTAGCGATACGATATGGCTTGTCCCCGTGTGAAGAGGGGAAAGCTAATACAGTCAGTAGTTACAGTTGGCTTTGGTCATAATCATTACTCTATTCCCCCAGTCCCAATCAGTACAGTAGTCACAATCAGTACTCTCCAAGAGAGTTTCGTGTTTGCATCGTGGTTTAAACATGCAATAAAACGGTTATAGAAATAACTGTAAAACTAACACAAAGTATACTTGCCTCAGGAAAGTGACTGGAGAGGTGAGTTGGTACCGAGGAGGAACGTCAGGTATGTCTTCGAGTTCCTACAGTTGAGAACTCGACTTAGATCCGCTGTATAACCAAGCTAGGTGTGCTAGTTGCAATCTCTAGTAGTAAGTCCTAGTCAGGTTTTAAGTTGTTATTAAGCTACAGCTAACGTTTACGTCGCAAACTACGTGCGTTGATTAAACCGGTTAATTTGATTATTTGGAAAAATAATAAGAAGCAATTATCTTTTGAAAACTTTGTGTTTTTGTAATATATCTATAAAAATACAGTTTCTTTTATTGATAAATCGTGAACTAGTTATTTACTAATATTTTATCCATTTTAATTAATTATTAATTAATCATAAACGAGAATAGATTACGATCTAGTTACGATTACACGTCAAAATCAGAACCACCCAAGATCACATCCACCCAGAAAATAAAATAAAAATCTACGCTACACCATACAAGGGCACAGCTAAACATCCTAGAGTGGGCTTATGCCCTGTACAATTATCTTTTACATCAAATAAGAGAAAAGTGATTTAATTACTAAATAAAGTGCAATAAATAAATAACTATATTAAATAGCCTAAATATTAAATAAAATAATTTAAAATAAATGCTAAGAGTCTCAGACTCGGTCCATCATCAAAATCCAGCTAATACCACAACGCCCGATCGGACCGGTGCGTTTGCATTTTGCCAGGGCCCACAGACCGGTACGATCGTCGCCCGAAAAATCAGTTTAAAATTTATTTTCGAAAACCGATTTTGAAATCAAAATAAATATAGTTTCGTAAAAATTTGGGCAGCATTTCCTCTATTTCGGGACAACCCAAAACTGGGAAATGCGCCACAGAAACCTGCAATTATTCCAACCCAATAATAATCCCGCAAATATATCCATCAAAATATTTCCAAAACCACCAGAAATAATTCCCAATCCACAGAACTTCCCGAAATGTCCGGGAATCCCACAATCAAACCAAACCACACAACCAGCAGATAAAAATCACAGAAAATATGCTAACGCAGCTAACCGAATAAAATACGCAGCTAACCGGATTTCCCAAAGGGAAACCGGGGACCGATTCTCATCATTGACTCTACGGGAGGGACGAACTACTGTGATTAACAAGAATTTACCAAATTCCGTTGGCGGGGAGCCGCGGGAAAAGCTTGGGAAAAACCATAACGACGTTCGGACAACGGGGTCGCGGATCCTGGACAGCGGAAACTCCACAGAGCGCTGGACAGCGGGAGAGGGTCCGCGGGGGAGGGGCTCGCGAGCAGATCTGGCCCGCTGGAAAGCGGCGTGGGCAGCGGCAGTTCGCCGGAAGGCGCGGCCACGGGCGAGGGGGCCGGTCGGGCTCGGCACGGGAAGGTCGCACCTCGGGTCGCGGGTCGGCAGCGGCGCGTTCGAGGAGCTGCGCGCTGGACAGCGGCGCCTCGGGTCGCGGACGGCGGGGAGGAGTCGCCGGGAGGGGGTCGGCCGCGGGTGAGCGCGCCGACGGATCTGGCCGGAGAGGTCGGCGCGGGGCGCGGCTTCGGGGAGCTCGGTCGGCCGAGAATGGGGTTAGGGTTCGGGAGCTTCTCTCCAAGGAACTCAGAGAGAGGGAGAGAGAGATGGTTACAAAGCTTCTGTGAGAATGGTGAGAGTAAAAGTGAGTTCTGTGGTTGAAGAGATGAGAGTATTCTCTTCTGTTGTGAGTTTGGAGAGAACGTGGGGGAAAGTGGGGAATAAATGGGAAGTTATAAGAGGGGGGAAGTGGAAGAGTTTGTGGAGAGGAATAAGGGGGTTATGGAACGTGGGAAGTTGGGGGAGTGTGCTGGTCCTTCGGGACCAGCTCTCCAAAAATATTTTTTTTTTAAAATAATAATAATAACCAAGTCAGATCAGAATTAAATAGGAAAGGGTTCGGGCTCAGGCCTGGGTCTGGGTTCGGACTCGGGTCTGGGTTCGGAAACCAAAAATCCATGTTATTATAATTTTGAAACTATTTTCCACTCAAAAATATTTAATAGTAATAATATTAATAATAATAATAATTTTGAAAAACTAAAAGTAACATTAATTATAAAACACAAATTATGGGTTTCACAATCTTCCCTCCTTAGAAAATTTCGTCCTCGAAATTTAAAGGTAGGGTAGAAAAGACAAACTTGTACGGGTACTGCGCCCATAACTCAGGTCCAACCATAAGAATTTCCAAGGCAGTCGTGGATGAGATGGTTTAGGGACAAGTTTTTATTTATGATATCATCCACGCAGAAAAATACAAAAGCGAACCAAAGTACACGAGGTTGATCAGACCATCATGCACCGGTCCTGATTAGACAATATATTAGTGGGTGCACCCAATAAAATATCGTCATGATCAAGCTTGATTTAAAGAGATAGCTTGCAAAACTAGGCTAACTTAGCAGCATTAGTCAAATTTAGAACGGGAAAAAGAAAAGATAAGGAATAGGAGTTTAAGTGATGGCTCAAATTCTGATTTTCTTCTCATCTCTGACTAGGCTTGCAACTGGTTTCTCTGGCACTGAAAAGGTTGATTCCCATCTTCAGCTCTGAATTATCCAAAATATGACTCGGATCCGAAATGTAACGTCTGGCCTCAATTTCCAGCTCCGTCAAAACTGATTGTTCCTCTGGTAGGAGAAACTTCACCAAATGCAATTTGGTCTTCCCAAGACCTACCAAAATCCGAGACGCAAAATCTCAATACATCTTCAAGCGTCTGGATTGACCTCTCTGCATGCTCGTCCCGCGGTACTCCATGAATCCGGTAGATGTGCTTCTCGTACAATGCTGCCCACTTCTTAGTGGATAACCAACTTTGAAGGGAAAAAATGTGCTGACTTAGTCAGTTGGTTTACTATAATCCAATTGATGCCCTTCCCTCCTTGGGAACAAGGCAATCCTTACTCAAAGTTCATTGTTATATGCTTCTACTTCCACTCCGAATTGTCCAGCTGCTCCAACAAGCTTGTTGTCCTCTTGCTAAATTCCTCATGTTGACAAATTCATATCTAATCCCATACCTGGAATTGTCCTTCTTTATTCCATAACACCAATCAATGGAGGCATATTTCGATACATCTTATTATCTCCTGAATTTATAGAATACTGCGACTGGTTCATTTTTTTCATCAACTCGTTCCTCCGTTTGTCAGCCGATAGGCAAAGTTTCGTACCATTCTTCAGAGTTCCAATACTGATCAATTTAGAAACCCTCGAGTGTTCCTGCCAACACTTGATCTCTAAGCATGCAAAGTGCCTTGTTTTGAAACTATGTTCTCTTGATTTTTGTCCCTCAGCCTCGAACTTCATCAATACTGAATCAGCATCCAGCTCCGTCCTTCTATCTCCAGGTAGTATAACCTCCAGTCCAAACTTCTCGATGTCGGAATGGTACTGCAGGTTGATGTCGAAAACCTTTATCTGCTTCAACCATCTTCTTAGTCGAAAAATTCAGCCCTTCCTGAGTGAAGACATATTTCAGACTTTGGTAGTCCGTACATATTTTTACTCCCTTTCCATAAAATTATGCTTCCATAGCTTCAAAGTAAAGATAATTACAGCAATTCAAATTAGGTGTGGGATGATTCTTCTCATGAGTCTGTAGTTGCCTACATGTGTAAGCAATTACTTTCCCATGTTGTTGAAGAACGCAGCCCAGTCCTTTTCCAGAGGCATTACTGTAAATTGAAAACCCATCGGTTCTCGCGGTTAGCGCAAGGATTGGTGTAGTGGTAAGTCTCTTCTTCAGCTCCTCAATGCTGTCTGGCAAACTGTCGTTCAGATGAACTCTTCATTCTTCCAAGTGTGCTTTGTCATTGGCTCAGCGATCTTGGCGAAATCCTTCACGAACTTCTGATAGTAGCCGGCCAAGTTCAAGAATCTTCCGAATTGAACTTGGGGTGTACCACTTTTCAACAACAGCTATCTTTCATCGAAATTTCTACTCTTGACAATATAGCCAAAAGTCCTCCTTTGTCAAAAATCCACGTTCAGATAACTTACCATAAAACTTCTTTTTCTTCAAAGTTTCCAGAACTTCCTCAAATGTTCTTCATGCTCTTCTTCAGTCTTCAAATATATCAGAATGTTATCAATGGAGAAGATAAACTGATTCAAATACTCATGAAAATCTCTGTTCATGAGATTCATGAACACAGCAGGAGCTTTTGTCAGTCTAACGTCCTGACCAAAGAAAACTTTCCATACTTGGTGTTTGAACACCGTCTTGGAAATATCCTCTTTCCTGACATTGATATAATGGTAGTCAAATCTTAAGTCAAACTTCGAAACACCCTAATTCCATACAACCAGATCAAACAGATCCTCGATCCGGGCAGAGGGTACTTGTTCTTTGGTGTCTAGTAATCGATGCACATCCGTTGTTCCATCCTTCTTTGGCACAAACAAGATAGGTGTTCCTTAAGGTGAAGTCCCTTCCTAAATAAATCCTAGAGCCTTCATTGATCTGGTCCTTCATCTTCTATGAACCCCGAGTCTGCATCATGCCTTATTGTAGGAGGCAAGGTCTGCTGGATAGGAAGAGAGTCCCTAGGTTGTTGCCTAACAGGTGTTGCTGGGATAGGTATTCTGGTATGATGGAAAGATAAGGGGCAATCCTTTACCCGATGTTCAGCAGATCCACATGCCAAACATTGTCCCAAACTTTTGCGGCAACTAACGGTCTGATGACTAGGCCTCTTGCAGTAGTTACAAGCCCATAGCTTCTTACGACAAGGCTGCCGGAAGTAGAGTACTTGATGGGACCCAAATATCTTCAGGGGTATCCTTCCTAGGACAAAAGTTCTGCTCTAACTTGGTTGGAGATAACTAAGGCTACATCATTGACGTTCTTTATGTCTTCTCTCGTGATATTCATCTGTTCCGGCTGGGCTTCATCTTGAGCTTTCTGGAACTCCAGGATTTCTTGAAATAGGACAACCATTTGGGAGGTGTTTGCTGGTACTAGTGGAGCAACAAAAATGAATACTCCACCAAGAAAATGCAACTTGGTTTGAGATGAGGTAGGAATCGCCAGTGTAGGGAAAACTTTACTGGATGCACTATGAGGACGGTCAAACAGCCGTGAGAGAAAGGACCGTGGGCTTGGTTGAGGAGATAGGGTATGATCCGGAGATGACACCTTATCGCCAGCAGGATTTGGTCAACGGTCATTTTCTGGAAGGTTTAGGACGCACACAAGCAAGGTAGCCTACCGGTCTATAATCAAGCAAAAATATTTATTTATATATAAATCGGACCTATGTTGTGACAAATCAATGATCTAGTGTTCTAATTGTTTTTAGGTATGTTTTCCTAAGTTGTTGTTCTGACCTGCATGGGCCACCACTGAAAACATGTCACGACCCGATCCCAACTAATTGGGTCGAACCGGATCATGCCCAGCCTGCACCATTGTTGAGACGACGGCAGTAAGCTGTTCAGTAGCAGGTAACCATACAACAACACTATATTTGTCACAACTCAAAATTCGGAAATTTAAAACTTTATTAAACTTTTACAATAGAATGAAAGATACAACTTAAACCATTTTCTACATACATCATGAATAAAATAAAACTCTAGGCAAACAGCTCATCAGTCTCGAATTCCTCGCCTTGGGATCGCGGAACAAAGCCTCATCAGTGATACCTAAAATGTTGGTTCTCCAGTCAGGAGGGAGCAAAGTATAATTCATGCTAATTTAAAACAGTTAAAGTAAATAATAGAATTATGCAGTTTTAAACAGTTTGAAGAAAGAATAGTTTTCAGCGGTAAAACAGTGTGATTTGAACAGACAATGAATTATGACCGGCTTGGGATGTACAGTAGTATCCTAGCGATACGATATGGCTTATCCCCGTGTGAAGAGGGGAAAGCTAATACAGTCAGTAGTTACAGTTGGCTTTGGTCATAATCATTACTCTATTCCCCCAGTCCCAATCAGTACAGTAGTCACAATCAGTACTCTCTAAGAGAGTTTCGTGTTTGCATCGTGGTTTAAACATGCAATAAAACGATTATAGAAATAACTGTAAAACTAACACAAACTATACTTGCCTCAAGAAAGTGACTGGAGAGGTGAGTTGGTATCGAGGAGGAACGTCAGGTATGTCTTCGAGTTCCTACAGTTGAGAACTCGACTTAGATCCACTGTATAACCAAGCTAGGTGTGCTAGTTGCAATCTCTAGTAGTAAGTCCTAGTCAAGTTTTAAGTTGTTATTAAGCTACAGCTAACGTTTACGTCGCAAACTACGTGCGTTGATTAAACCGGTTAATTTGATTATTTGGAAAAATAATAAGAACCAATTATCTTTGGAAAACTTTGTGTTTTTGTAATATATCTATAAAAATACAGTTTCTTTTAGTGATAAATCGTGAACTAGTTATTTACTAATATTTTATCCATTTTAATTAATTATTAATTAATCATAAACGAGAATAGATTACGATCTAGTTACGATTACACGTCAAAATCAGAACCACCCAAGATCACATCCACCCAGAAAATAAAATAAAAATCTACGCTACACCATACAAGGGCACAGCTAAATATCCTAGAGTGGGCTTATGCCCTGTACAATTATCTTTTACATCAAATAAGAGAAAAGTGATTTAATTACTAAATAAAGTGCAATAAATAAATAACTATATTAAATAGCCTAAATATTAAATAAAATAATTTAAAATAAATGCTAAGAGTCTCAGACTCGGTCCATCATCAAAATCCAGCTAATACCACAACGCCCGGTCGGACCGGTGCATTTGCATTTCGCCAGGGCCCACAGACCGGTACGGTCGTCGCCCGAAAAATCAGTTTAAAATTCATTTTCGAAAACCGATTTTGAAATCAAAATAAATATAGTTTCGTAAAAATTTGGGCAGCATTTCCTCTATTTCGGGACAACCCAAAACTGGGAAATGCGCCACAGAAACCTACAATTATTCCAACCCAATAATAATCCCGCAAATATATCCATCAAAATATTTCCAAAACCACCAGAAATAATTCCCAATCCACAGAACTTCCCGAAATGTCCGAGAATCCCACAATCAAACCAAACCACACAACCAGCAGATAAAAATCATAGAAAATATGCTAACGCAGCTAACTAAATAAAATACGCAGCTAACCGGATTTCCCAAAGGGAAACCGGGGACCGATTCTCATCATGGACTCAACGGGAGGGACGAACTACTGTGAATAACAAGAATTTACCAAATTCCGTTGGTGGAGAGCCGCGGGAAAAGCTTGGGAAAAACCGAAACGACGTTCGGACAACGGGGGTCGCGGATCCTGGACAGCGGAAACTCCACAGAGCGCTGGACAGCGGGAGATGGTCCGCGGGGGAGGGGCTCGCGAGCAGATCTGGCCCGCTGGAAAGCGGCGTGGGCGGCGGCAGTTCGCCGAAAGGTGCGGCCACGGGCGAGGGGGCTGGTCGGGCTCGGCGCGGGGAGGTCGTGCCTCGGGTCGCGGGTCGGCAGCGGCGCGCTCGGGGAGCTGCGCGCTGGACAGCGGCGCCTCGGGTCACGGACGGCGGGGAGGAGTCGCCGGGAGGGGGTCGGCCGCGGGTGAGCGCGCCGGCGGACCTGGCCGGAGAGGTCGGCGCGGGGCGCGGCTTCGGGGAGCTCGGTCGGCCGAGAATGGGGTTAGGGTTCAGAAGCTTCTCTCCAAGGAACTCAGAGAGAGGGAGAGAGAGATGGTTACAAAGCTTCTGTGAGAATGGTGAGAGTAAAAGTGAGTTCTGTGGTTGAAGAGATGAGAGTATTCTCTTCTATTGTGAGTTTAGAGAGAACGTGGGGGAAAGTGGGGAATAAATGGGAAGTTATAAGAGGGGAGAAGTGGAAGAGTTTGTGGAGAGGAATAAGGGGGTTATGGAACGTGGGAAGTTGGGGGAGTGTGCTGGTCCTTCGGGATCAGCTCTCCAAAAATATATATATATATTTTTTTTAAATAATAATAATAACCAAGTCAGATCAGAATTAAATAGGAAAGGGTTCGGGCTCAGGCCTGGGTCTGGGTTCGGACTCGGGTCTGGGTTCGGAAACCAAAAATCCATGTTATTATAATTTTGAAACTATTTTCCACTCAAAAATATTTAATAGTAATAATATTAATAATAATAATAATTTTAAAAAACTAAAAGTAACATTAATTATAAAACACAAATTATGGGTTTCACAATTACCATCATTTTATTTGGTGATCTCAATGATCCCAACTTTATCTTTTCTCATTCATTGCTTCATTGCAACGTATCTCATATCATTCCTTTCTTAAGAGGAACGTAACATTCATTCATTTCATAGGGACATTTATTCATTCATTCATTTCTTCTAAGGGACAGACAGCATTTCACATTCTTGCAACAGATATACAGAGAGTACATGGTTCTAGTATTTCATTCAGTACATTGGGTCGATAGCACAGCCAATTCATTTCTTATTCTGTCATTCACAAGGCATCTCATTATTCAAGTGTTTTGTCATTTCAGCAGCATTAAACATAAGGAACAAGGTTATCAATTCAATCTCAGAGATCGAATCACATTAGTAGTTCAATGTGTTGTACATTTCAATAATTCTCAGCATAAGCATCTCTATTATTCAGCAACTAACATATAGGACATTTAGGGGCAGTTCATAGCATTTCAATACTTCATTTATTAAGCATGAAGGAGTAAGGAGGAGGAAGGACGGTTCCACTCACTTGCAATAAAAGGGTCTTCCTGTTCCGATCACACAATTCTACTATACGTAGCTCCACCAGCGAGCCATATTCCAATACCCATTCTGTCTAGCCAGCTAAGAGAGACTGCATCAGTCTCAATTCTCTCGATTCCCAACATAAGTCACGGTCCAATATTTTGATCCCATCCAATAAGCCAACCAAATGCCTCGTGCGGAGCGGGGCATTACACTCCACCAGTTCCAGTTTGAGTACCTGTCGCTCACCAACTTCATACCAACATATTGGTGATCGATACTTTCTTCCGTAGAGTGCCTCGTATGATGCCATCTGAATGCTCGACTGATAATTTTTGTTATACGCAAATTCTGCTAACGGCAAGTGCGTGTCCCAACTAGTCTTCAGATCTATCGGACACAGTCGTAACATATGTTCCAATATCTGGTTCACCCTTTCGTCTAACCATCAGTCTATGGATGGTATGCAGTACTAACGTTTAACTTGGTTCCTAATACAGCTTGCAGGCTCGTCCAAAAATACGATAAGAATTGCATGTCTCCAGCTGAAACTATCGTGGTTGGTACTCCATATGTCGAACAATCTCGTCAATATAGATTTGTGCTAACTGATCGATGCTCCATGTGACTGATCACGATGTAATGAGCAGACTTGGTCAATCTATCAACAATGACCCAAACCTCATCATTCCTTTACGATATTTTTTGAAAGCCCAATATGAAATCCATGGCAATGTTGTCCCACTTCTATTCTGGAATGACGAGGTTCTGCAGCTCTCTGCCTGGCCTTTGTTGTTCTGCCTTCACTTGCTGATAGGCTATACACCATGACACAAAAGTAGCCATGT
Organism: Iris pallida; assembly: GCA_029216955.1. Taxonomy (NCBI): domain Eukaryota; kingdom Viridiplantae; phylum Streptophyta; class Magnoliopsida; order Asparagales; family Iridaceae; genus Iris; species Iris pallida. The sequence continues at coordinate 42,134,383 of JANAVB010023800.1, read as the reverse complement.
TCTTCTTCATGCCGTGCCACCAAAAGGTCATGCGCAAGTCCTTCTCCATCTTAGTGCTCCCAAGATGTAAAGAGTACTTCGCATAATGCGTATTTGTCAAAATTTCTTTTCTTAGTTCGACATTGTTAGAAACGAATATTCTTTTTCACTTGCAACGTCCATCTTCATCTTCTGCTAAGTCGGTCGCCTTCTCCGTCGAAATCAGCTTGCACATCTTCTTTTGGAATATGGATCATCCTTCTGAGCGGTCTTCATCTTGTCATGCAAGCTTGACTCAAGCTGTAATTGAGCCAACTATGCCCCTCGATATCAAACTCGAAGTTTGATACCCATCTCTGCTAAGTCTTGTCGTATGTTGTTTATGGTAGTGATCCTACAAACTTTCTGCTCAGAGCGTATGCTACGACGTTTTCCTTGTCTGCGTATATGCAATCGTCAATTATAATCCTTGATAAGCTCGAGCCAATGCTATTGCCGCAAGTTTAGTTCTTGTTTGGTAAAAAAATATTTGAGGCTCTTGTGGTCCGTGTATTCTACATACCACACCATAGATGTAGTGTTGCCAGAGTTTCAACGCAAACACATTTTTTTGCCAATTCTAGGTCATGCGCAGGGTAGTTCTTCTTGTGCTACTTCAACTATCTCGAAGCATAAGAAATCAATTTATCCTTCTGTATGAGCACGCACCCTAAGCCAGTTCTCGATGCATATTTTGGCCCGTTCGGAAGCGCAAGGATTAGAGCTGACATGAGCTGTTGCTTTAACTCCTAGAAGCTAGTTTCACAATCATTGCTCTATTTAATTCGACTCCTTTCTTGGTGAGGCAAGCCAGAGGCGACGCCAACTTGGAAAAGTCTCTTACGAATCTTCGGTAGTAGCCCGCCAAGCCAAGGCAACTCTGAATGTCACTGGCCGGGTAGGTTGTTTCCAATCTACCATTGCTTCCGAATCGGCCGTGACACTTCAGCAGAGATAACTGCCCAATGAATGACACACTACTCATCCAAATTTCGCATATACTCAACTTGGCATATAACTGGTGTTCGTACAAAGTCTGCAGCACCGTCTTCAAGTGTTCTGTGTGCTATTTCCTGTTCTTTAAATAATGGGCATGGCCGGACTTGATATGAGTCCCATGAGATGGGAGCCTCGGGCCCAAAATTTTATAGGACACCAAATTTTTATATATACTATTTAATTATGTAAGTCCAATTTAAAAAAAGGTCCAACATACTGATTCTAAATATTTTAGTTCGTGTAAAAAAAATTGTTATAGGATAGTTAAATGTCATATACTAGAACACCGAAAGACCAGTCCATTAGTCGGAATAAGGAAACAAATTGGTGCGGTCGTTGTTAAAATTAAATCATCTCCCCTTTCATCCCTCTCTAATAGTCTGTCTCTTCCAATCTTCTTCTATCCTTCTGTCATTGTCAATCTCCTTTACTCTTTCATTATTGTCAATCCCCCCCTCTCTCTCTCTGTCCTCTTGGAGGTAATTGAACAATAGAACCAGTTGCATTTTTATTATTATTATCATATGAACTAGCCCAAACATTGTTATTTTTTATTTATTTGTTTGTCTAGAACATCAAATTTATTTTTTGGTTTGAAATATCTTCAATTTTACTACTATTTCGTTATGACATATTTTTTTGAATCTATATTTTGTTGTTTTCATTCTTGAATTTTGTCATTACAAGAAAAATGACTTTCGGTGACGGTTTTTTCCTGTCACCAAAGGGTTTAGTTGATGGTTTCCCTTCCTTCAGCTAGGCTAGTGTCAGCAAAAGTCCCCACTTTAGTTGACGGTTGCCGGAGTGACTTTAGTTGACGGGTTTTAGCCGTCAACTAAACCCAATTTTTTGACCGTCAATATAGGTGCGTACTTTTTCTGACTGTGGCCTAGCTGACGGTTAAAGACCGTCAACATAGGTTATTTTTGTTGACGTTTTTTAGCCATCAAGAGACCATGTTTATCAATTCTCATTTACGTTGCCGGTTCCCGCTGGTTCCCATTTACATCACCAGATACACGCATAATATAAATTACAGAAACATATAATATAAATTCAGAAACTCTCACAAACATCAAATAACTTATAACACATTTCACATTAACAAAAAAATGTGTTCGTATAATATTCAACAAGTACATCAACAAAAAGAAACTTGTTCATAGAACCACATTCGATACAAGATACCAACCCCATCACCAAAGACCAAAGTGCCAAAATACAACAAAATACCATTAACCGAAGCCCCCAGCTTCACAAACATAAGATACCCAAAACCGAAGCCCGTAGCTTCACAAACACAAGATACCCGAAACCGAAGTCCACAGCTTCAAAAACCATCAATCATCGAATCCCTATATCCAATTAAAAACACATTGTTAGCTTCAAAGTTCAGTGAAGTAGAAGTATCAGAGCTAATATCTACTAGGTATAGTTACTATCAAAGTATTAGAGCTAATATATACTAGTAGTGGCTTCAAGGTGAAAAAATTAATATCAAGTAATACCAATCAGATTTTCTTCTAGGTCTTCCTTACTATTACTATAATAGCACTTTCTATATCATATCGAAAAACAAAAAAATGAACACGAGAAAATAAATGCTTCAATATGGGGATCAAGCTGGTATCTGAAAAGAGACGAAATAAAACAAAATCTGGTAATTCTATTTATGAACACGTTGGTTTAACTCTCGCTCGAGTGTATCGAGAGGAATAATATGTTGGTCTCGTGGTTGCTCGGGCTCATTCGGATACGAGATAAGGTAGAAATTTTGGGATTGTATCTCACATACAGTTGAGCACTCAATGTGGTTCACAATTGGTGACAGTATAAAGGGGGTTGCTCAAAAATTTAGTCTCACATCGAATAGAAAGCGGCATGATGAGATATAATATGGGATTCGTCCTAGACTAGAAAGGGATTTTCCTTTTAAGTTATATGGGCCAACTCCAATCTCGTACCTCACAGATAAACTCCGGTTCAGGTCTCACCGTGTTCCTAACAAAAATTATCCAGTATCAAGAATAAAGAATCCAACACATCAAGTACTAAAAGCTACAAAATAATCACTAATTGGTTTTCTTGAATCATGAAAAGCTGAGTGTATGATACAAGTACATATTTACTGAGATGGGATAAGTCCAAGTGAGCATGAAATATAGAGATCATATACAATACCATTGATGGATTGTACTTCTTCGGCTGAGGCAACCAGTTGACTTAAGGAACTTATCTGTCTGCTAGTAGTATTAACCTCACTGATGCTAGTAGTACCTAAGATCTACAATGATGACGTTTGGAATGAGATAATGGTAAGAATAACGGGCATTCATTTACTTTTCTGTCACTTTATTACTTTTCTGTCACTTGGCATTTTTATATTTTTAACTAGCTATGAAATTAAGATTTTCATACCTGTATAAGATTTATATGTTCATTTAACATATGACATAATCTGCATTCATTTACTTTTCTGTCATAGCTAGATGCATTCATCTTTAGTCCTCTCTTATCAATTGTCTTTCCACTATTGCCTTAGGATTCATTTTTATTTTCATTTGGATTGTAGAGCTTCCTTCTCTGTTTAATAGAATAATGACATTAATCTGAGGGTGTAAATGGAGCATATAATTGACAATTATATTGCAACAAAACATTTGTAAACTAAGACAGAGGGGTTGGTTTGGTGTGGCTACATCTCATTGATAGGCACATAGATTCCCTACGGGCATATCTTGCTATAGATATCAATTTGAGATGTAAACACGAGAAGAAAGAGAGCTTTCTGATGAGTGACAATTTGAGATGTAAACAATTACAAGAGGTTGCTTTGAGGTAGACCATAGATATCAATAACCAATTGAGACTGTACTTGCCTGGACCGCTGTTGCAGCAACATCTGACAATTCTGGAACATCCTCTGAGAAAACATTCCTGAAACAACACATTGTGTAAGATTAGCAAGATATGTGATGATAAGACATCCTCATGCAGAGGCTCATAGAAATCAAAAAATTCAGAAACAGAGTGGTGAGGAAAATATTATATAATTTATGTTGGCACCAACATAGAAAATGGTTTGTATCTATACTGTGTCAGTAATTTATTTATAAAATGTATCATATCTACTCTGCCATGGCTAATAAAATGTAATGATATAGTAATAGAGTTAACTATCATATTATGTATAAGGTCTGAATATTTTATCCATCTTTTTTTTTGACTAACCAACACAAAAATTAAGTGTAAGCATCCAAAAAACTTTGACAAATTTCACACTACTTTTATTGTGGTAGGCCAACACATTCATATCCTTTTTTCTTTTTAAGTTTTCAGAAACTTTGTATTAACTTTTCGCAAGTTTCTATTCACCAAAAATGCATGTAATAAGGTTCCTAAGAAAATAGTAATCTTTCTCAATTGAAGTACGTAAGAGAACATATTTATATATTTATATTTCCCTCACCAAAAATGCATGACAAAAAGTAAAGTTGTTTTGCGAGGACTAAACAAGTGCATCAAGACCTGTCATGAAATTAATACCAAGCATAGTGAAGAAAGCATATACCGGTAGCAGTAGCCTATTACATGCACAAGTATAGCCATATGTACCTGAAATACTGTCTTTAGAAGAGGCTTGTCTGCTGCCTGCACTCGCCCAATGTCATGACACCACCTAAAACTATGTAGGTGATAGATGATGTCAAAAATAGATAAAGTAAGAAGAAACATAACTTATAAATATGAAAGACAAGTAGAAATGTAAAAGTCAAAATGATTAACTAGTACACTTACATATTTATCAGCAATATATCTAAAACTGCAAGAGCAAAAAGAGCACTTTGCTTCTCGAATGCAGTGTCTTCCTAAAAAATATTAATAATCAACTTTATATCTCCAGATTCAAAAGCATGACCATTCCATTAGTAGTGTAATGCGTGGGGAAATGATAAGTATAGCCTTTAGACTCAACATGTGTTTGCAGTAATATCATCTTATCAAACTTTTCTGATTTCTTGTGACCGTAAAAACTTTATACATTTTATTTTAACTAACCAAGTTCTTATTCTACGCTAAAATGATATTTATTGCTCTTATTGAAATTTTAGTTAACTAACCTTAGAACCCATCATGGCTGGGCCTCTATATTTTCATATCAGCATGTACATTTGTTCTAAATATGATAAAGGTATTTTAAACAGAATGCATATTAGTCCTCAATTTTGTAACATGTAATTTTAAACACAGTATAACCACATTTGAGCTGAATTGCATATCAGTCCTCAATTTCTAACATGTAATTTAAAACTGAAAGCATTCTAAAACTGGAAGCCCCTAAAAACAATCCTTATTCAATATATCACCATCCATAAAATAAAAGAGGCCAATCCTAAAACCAACAAAAATCAACCTACATAATGCTAACAAGTACTGCATACTGGATTATGCTTCAAAGTACCCGGCCATCTAAACAAAACTGTTACTCCATTTCACTAATGGTTCATGAAAAAATAGCATTTAAAATAAACATTACTATATTTCACTTATGTTCATGAGCAAGTAGTAAATTAACCAATTGGCACAATCTATGAAAGTGGACGAAATTAAATTTAGAAGCGCTACAACTTTATAAATTATAAAAAAATAGGCACAACTTGAGTTGACCAATATTATCATGATCCGTCGATGGCCAAACTAACAATCAATACAATGCCATGGAGTATGCAAAATACGACTATTATGGATTAGAAATAACCTGCATTCGCTTGAGCCATGACTGTTCGGGCCGAGAAAACATTATCAACACCAATCAATATCTAAGGAATCTATGCTCCTGATCTCAGTGAGCAGAACAACGATCTCCCAAGTAAAATATCCTACATTCGGCATCAGAACTGCATTTGGCTCCAAACCAAAATTTTTGATTATGTGAAAACCAACAAACACTCGACTCTGGCAGCTTCAAAGTTCCTCCAAAGCAATAAATGTTTCCTTAAGCACCAATAGTAATGGATTGCATCTTCTCTCCTCCTCACATCTTGAGTTTGTAATACGTAGATTTTGGTTCAGAATCAACAAAGACTGATCAATAAAAAAGAAAAAAACATGAATCACAAAAGAAAATTAAACATGATATTTGTCACCGCACATATACAAATATAAGAAACCAACTATTTATAATGGCAAAAATTGACAATGAACTTGAACTTGATGCAAAGACAGAGAAAGAAAGAAAAAGCAAGAAAATGGTGATCACCTTGAACCAGAAGAAAGAAGTAGAGAGATCATGAGCCTTTTCTTCATGACGATGTGGATATTGAAGGGGATCTGCGCATCGACAGGGGTTGTAAACAACACTTAATGATTGATCAACAAAATAAAGAAAAAAATTATAGATGTTTCAAAGAGATCGAACCGGAGGAATGGTGTCTCACTTTTGGAGTCTCAGACTTGAACGAGGAGGAGGAGGAGGATGTCTCATAGCAGCTGTCGTCGACGAGTCGCAGGATCCCGATGAGGAGGCTGGGACTGGAGACGAGCTCGTGGCGAAAGTCCTTCCCTTCCATGAGAATCTCGAGGAAGCGAACACAGTTGACCTTGGTGTCGATGGTGCCCTCGTTAAGCAGGTCGATCACGAGCGAGACCTTGGCGGGCTGCGAAAGGCTGGCACGGGAGTCGGCGTCGAGGGAGATGTGGACGAAGATGGATATGGCCTCCGATCCGATAGCATGGGAGGTGAAGGGGCCGAGGAGGGAGGAAATCAGCGAGACGTTGGCGGTGGAGGAGAGGGCTTTTCTCGTGGAAGGCGACGAGGGTGCGGAGGTCCTTAAGAAGGAGGTGAGGTCGACCGAGGAGAGTTTTAGGGAGTGGAGCGAGAGGGACTTCTGCGAGGAAATAGGGTTTTTATGAGGGGGACCGGCAGAAGAGAGGTTTTCGAGAGGGGCTAATGTTTTAGAAAAAGAGGATCAGACTTTGAGTAGCGGGGGATTAAACATGAAAATCGTCACTAAGCCAAATATTTTGAAAAAAATTATGATAGATCAGAACAAGGATTTATTCTATAGCACCTTGGAGAAATACAGTTTTCATCTGAGAGGTTTGAAGCCAAGCTATGTGCCTTCCGAAGATTCATCGTTGCTACTTCCCGGTAGAGTGCCCATCTTTGCGAACATATTTGCGAAGGCTAAGGGAAGGTATCCAGACCAGACCATGCGTTTAACAGGCTTAGTGAACTCTGATATGAAGCGCTGGAACTGCATTGTAATTTAGGTATTAGATCAATTCAAGGATAAACTCCTCGAATTAGAGCTATACGATCCGATTTGGGCTACTGCTCACGGCTTTCACCCAAATGCCCATATATTTTTAGCTCTGGTAGAAAGATACAATGATAGGACTGGCACCTTCATGACTCCTAACGGAGAAATTGGATTTGTGCTTGATGAGATGAAGTATCTTTCACACTTACTAATGGATCATAACCCATATGAAGAGTACGTGCCCACGAATGAAGATTTGTATATCCTGGCAATAAATGGTAGCTGTATTTGAGGAACTTCTATGCCACTATATGGTATGTTCCCTCTATTATAAAAGTGCTTCAAAAGGGACCTGCTACACAACCAAGTGGCTGCCATACTTATTTTTGGGCCATATCTATGAAGATAAGATCATCGAAAGTCAGGCTTGCGATTCTTGCTTCTTCAAACCACTCAGCCGCAGCGACATAAAAAAGTTGATAGAAAAATCTAAGCATGTTGATGACATCATGAATGTAGACCGGTACCCATTTACTGCTGGTGCTACCATCGAGAGTTATCTTAGACAGGGTTACAGACCCCTGTCTCGAGAAGCCCAGCTGGCGGGTTTTCTTTTTTTGTGGCTACGACGGTTCGTGGTACCCGGAGACAGTGCAGTTGATCGATTCCATCGAGGCATACTATTTGCTGTCGTGTGTCTAGTGTTCGGCTACAAGATGGACCTCCTCTCGGCGATGGTTTGCCGCTTGTACGCAGGCATGCGTTTCTTTGTTGACGCCATGGTGCATGACAAGGCTGCTCGGAAGGAATTTCCTCATACCGAAATGCCCTATACTTATTTGTTTGGGTGGTTGCTGCTGCACTATACCAGTTTGATGGACCCTGATATGAGTGTAGTTGGAGGAGACTTCATCAAGCGTTATTCCAATGCTCGATGGAATATAAACATACTTTCAGAATACAAAAGAGCTCTGAGCCGAGGTTCTAGATAGAGATTTCAATGTGTCCCTCCCCTTCCAGGATATGAGAATCTTCCCCTACAGCTCATAGATTTAGAAACGGTGTCTCTCTGTCTGTCTCCGACTAATTTTGCACGGTTGAAGACAATCCGACCATCCCACCTGGTGTACCGGTTCGAGGGCGAGTATTTTCTGGAACCATATCTACCAAGCCGATTTGCTCGACAATTTGGCTACGATCAGATGCAAGTAGGTAACATCACCACCTGTTTGCAGGCCAAGGGTTACCTAATAGATGGTGCCAGAGCTTGGGGTTATTACAATGCAAGAGGCACCAAGGTAATATTTTCGACGTCCAATACTTCTGCTCAAGTAGGCCCACATATGTTATATACATAGGCAAATTTTTATACTTTGTCGAAAACTTTTGCCGAAAACTTTTACCTAGCCCACAGCTTTCTAGTGATAAATGATCAAGGGCTGGGGTTCACACTACGCAATCATTCAGAGATGCGAAAGATCACGACCCCGTCGATGAACCTTTGGAGGCTTCTCTCGTGGGCTTTGTAATGCCTGTGGTTCGTATTACGTATTTCAGGAATACGTGTACGTATTTATTCTTCTATTGCATGATTCCTTGTTTAGTTTTCTTCATGGCTTGGCTTGGTTTATTCTTGGCCCAGGTTGGCTTGGTTTGGTTGGGATTATTTTGGTTCATCATGAACCATAGATAAACCCCCTACCTACCACCACCTTTGATATTTATTGCCATTTCTTCTTTCTCTCTCTTCATTATTCATCTTCTTCTTCCTCATTTACTCCCTTCACCTACCAAAGAGAGGGAGAGAGAGGTCTAGGCAAGTGCACCTTGCCACCACTTGAGAACCACTTTTTATTTGTCCATTAGCTAGATTAGGCCATGGTGATCAACATTAGAACTTGACATTTTGTGATTTGGAGTCCCCATTGTTCTAGATCTAAGTTTCTTCTATTTTCAGTTTTGTATGGTTTTGATCTATTTAAGTTGTATCTTTATGGGTTTTGATGTTCTTATGTTAGAGAGAATTGAATTTCACCCAAGATAGAACTTTGCAAAGTTGGATTTGGACTTATTTTGACCAAGTTATGGACTTTTGAAGCTTTGCGGTTCAACCCATGGAGTTCTTGCTGTTTGGAGAAGATAGTGAGCAGTGCACGAGCTTTTTAGCTTGTGCCACTGAGTTGCGCGCGCTCTTTAGCGCAGCGTAGTCCCCATACGCTGCCTTTTGGGAGCATATGACTCGCATACGCTCGCTTGCTTGACAAGGAGTCGTATGGACCCCATATGCTGTCTTTTGGGAGCGTATGACTCGCATACGCTCGCTTGCTTGATAAGGAGTCGTATGGACCCCATACGCTGTCTTTTGGGAGCGTATGACTCCCATACGCTCGCTTGCTTGACAAGGAGTCGTAAGGACCCCATACGCTGTCTTTTGGGAGCGTATGACTCGCATACGCTGGCTTGCTTGACGAGGAGTCGTATTGAGTACATACGCTGTCTTTTGGGAGCGTATGACTTGAGCGTAGCCAGACCTGAGCGTAGCTTGACCTGAACATAGCCAGACCTGAGCATAGCCTGATTACCCTGGATCTTCTATAGCCCTGTATATTGATATTTTATTAGATATTTTATGCCCATTTTATATCCTTACGCCTTTTGTCATGAACTTGATAATCACAATTGATGTAATATGTTAGGAAGGATAACTGAGCCTGACACGATAGTGACCCATAGTGGTGCACTCCTAACATGAGTAACCTGACATGACCTGATAGTGGCCCGTCGTGGCGCACTCCTGGCAAGTACACTTGACCTGATAACCTGACATGTTATATCTTGATAAGCTGTTGCGACGGCTACTTGACATGACATGACCTGTATAATAACCTGGACACCGTGGTCGATTATGTTGTATAAATAAACCAGTCCTGTCTTGCATCATGTCTAGGACATGGACTCCTGAGTACCACGGTCAGGAGTACCTACTAAAATGGACTAAGGCTAATAACTAGATTAAAACATTAGTCATGACGAGATTTCCCAACTACAGGCAATTTCGTTATCTGGGCACACCTTGGGATCTGTAGCCTGCCGTCGAGTAGGGAACATTTCCAGCACACTGTCATGTGTTGCACCCTTCAAGCTACCTAAGGGTACATTCGTTTCCTGGACGATGTACCCACCTGAATTCAACTCTAATATTTTAACCCGGGTAACCTGGATGGTCTGCAGGGCTTGTGGCTGTGGAACAATCTCACTACATCTTGTTAGTAATTAGGCTTGTGACAACCCTAGTTAGTTAAAGTATCAAGCCGCAATTCTTGCTTGGTCGTAAAGTGATGGGATGGAGTCTAACCAGTCTAGTCTTGCCCTGATCCTGTTCCAGATTATTGAATGACCAGAATGCTTGTATTTATTTTACCGATAAATGGTGAGAATTCCAAGTTCTGTTCAGACGAAGGGTTACAACCCCGGTCCTTGTTTGGTTTACGGATTGTAACCTGGTTATCTGAATAGTTCCATGGTTATCTCGTCGTATATCATCCTGGTGTATTTTCTTTATTTCTAGTTCTTACTTTTATTTATATCTTGTGCTGATTGCTGGTTTTAGTTCTTAAGTGAAGCTTCCTTTGTGGCACTTGCTCTTTCTGGGGTCTGACCCAGTTGGTTTTGTGTGGCCAGATTTCGGAGCAGCTCCAGAGGATCTACCGACCTTCCTGCCAGATGGTGAACACTAGAAGGAATCCCGGCAACGAGTGGGTTTTATTTTGCTCTCCCACTCTATTGTAAAAAAATTCTTTTGAGGCGTTTAGCCGACAAGCACCTATTTAGCTCTATTGTACTTACTTACTGTCTGCATACGGGCTGTAGCATGATTGACATATCCTAGGGTTGATCATGTATGACTAAACTCTTGCTAGTCCTAACATTTTGTAACGACTAGCTTCATGATCAGCTGAATATGTAATGTTTGGGACGCCTTACTATTGTATATTTAATGATCATACATCTTGTAACTTTTACTTACTTGCTTGTGATTGAGACAATAGGCTTGTTCATGACCTTAAGAGACTGCTGGCTTGTAGTTAAACCCTCATGTATCTAGACAGCCGTGACCGTATAGCGAGATGGATTCCATTTTATATACGTAGCTGGCTATGTCTGCCCCCGCTTTCCAGTATTCTGGTTCTGGGGCGTGACAGGCTTCTATGACGAAGTCAATGATCTGCTGGATGTGTCACTAAAGATACAAAAGTAGAAGTCTCCTGGAAAGGGGCTTAGCAAGAAAAGAAAAACTGGAGAGTCGTCTTCTCCCTCACACCCTGACGATCTTCCTTCTTCTTCTAAGGCTCCAGGAAAGAAGAAGAAGACCACATTGGTCATTGTTGAGCAGCCCACTAACAGGACAACGCGGCCCCAGACAAAGCTGATGCAGACGGGAGCATCCCCTGGAGGAGGAGAGGCAACTCCTTCTTCAGTTCCAAGAGATAATATTGTCGTCCGTGAAGAGGTCATTAGGGAGCCTAACGTGCAAGATGATCTTGATGATGTTAAAGAGGAACCTGAAACACCTCTTGTGCGTAAAACTAAATAGAGATTAAGATTAATGGTGACTCTAGCAGACCGTCAAGAAATTGACGCTTCGCCCACTTCTTCCATGCCAAAAGAATCCTCGAGTCGACCGGATACATCATTACTTTTGCAAAAGGATCTGCCAACTCAAAAAGGTAATATCTGTACTTTTTAAGTATAATCATGATTTGAATAAAATATTGAGATTATTCTTTCTCATCTGCAGAAGCTACAATGATCAGTACTCCAACCTTGGTCATTACAGAAGAGACCTCAGAATACCGGATTATGCAGATGACCGTTCCTGTGACTTTACTGGCTGCAGCAGAGATAATGATGTTATCTCCAACTCCCGAGGTCCCAGAGACTACACTTCTTGAGAAGGAGTTGCCTTCTACGGAATCCCATGCCTAGGTTGCAGATCCTCCGGCTGCCCAAACTTCTACTCGTTCTCAAGAAGATCGAGAAATGGTAGCAGCCCTTGAAGGCTGTGACTACAACGACGCATTAATTAAAGATGATTCTACATGCGACGGTGAAGGAGACCAAGCTTCAGTGGAAGTCCCACTAAATCCAGAATTACCGGCCGAAGAGGGTCGTACTATTGGTAAGGGTGAAGAGCACCCTGCTGATGATAAGGGGCATCCAAGAACAAAAACTGATGCTTAGAAAGACGATGACAACCCTGATGATCACCAAGAAGTAAGTAAAAAATTAGATATTAACTCTTGAAGACGTTAGGATTGATGAAAATCATAAAACTGATGTTGAGGGGACTCAAACCCCTACATAACAAATTTTTGAAACTAAAGAAGCAGAGTCAGGAGCCGGAAGCAGTCGGTTCTTGTCAAGCGGCTCAGAGGCTGGGAGCAGCCAGGCGGCCGTGTCAGAAACTACCATGGCCAGGCTTCGCACAGATCTGGACAGGCCCCGTGAAACCCCATACATACTACTGGGATCAGGTAAATTTCTGACTTTTATTTACCTTAACTCCTTTGATGATATATAATGATTGTGTATCTTGATTGCAGAGGGCCCTGTGGGGACACTTACAACAGCTCCGTCGACCGCCTTCAGCTTTAGCTCGACCATGGCTCCTCTAGATATGGGGACCCAAACTGGATAAGTAAGCACTTCTATGATGCCTGTACTCGGATCTCCTGGTACATAATCTGTGATTCCTCTAGTTGCTGAAGAATGAGGAATTCAAGCAGAAGTGGCCACTCTGGGTATCTCAGCGATGAACAGACTCGTCGTTGAAGCTTATACCAATGCTTTCTTCTCTTCTCTGAGGCCTCTAATTCAAATAGTCATGGAAAAGGACCAACCTTTTGAGTCAGTAAGGGACCCTTCTTCCTTTATTATTGGAGCTATTCGCAAAATCAGCAATTTGGATAGGATCATCTATTTGGAACACATTTTGGATGAGCTTGAGGAATCCATCAAATCTTACAAAGATCTAATAAGAGGAAATATCCAAAAGCTCATAGATGCTGAATGCGAAGCGATGGCTCGTGAGGCTGCAATACGAAAAGCTAATTTCAAAGCTTCTATGGTGCCTTTCTCACAACGCTCCGCAGAGTTGGAATCTCGCATTGTCGAGACACATTCTTCTATTGAGCGTCATAAGATTGAAGCTACAGAGAAGGAGAAAGAAGCTTCTAAATACCAAGCTCGTCTTCAGGATTTAGAGATTGAAATGACTCGACTCTAAGAAGCACTCAAAGCGGCTCGAAGATGTGAACATGAGGTATTGGAAATGCATTAAATTGCTGGAAGCCGACTAGATGACCTGAGGAGGCAACGGGATGCACTTATCCAAACTGAAGGTGCAGAACTGGAACATCGGGCTGGCTCGCTGCAACCATTTGATCCAGAGTCTATGAGAGCTTTAGCTAGGCAGAGGGTACTCGACTCCAGAACAAAGAGGGTTGAGAATATAAAAAGACTGATTGTTGATCTCGGTACCCAACCTCCTCAATGAAGTTGTTCATGTCTTTTTCTTATCTTTTAAAGGATGTACTTTTTGACATTTTGAACATCATTTAAATAAAAATAATGCTCTTTTTTTGGTTCTATTACTTATTATATATCTGTAGTAGATATAAGTAATAGATAAGAATAGGAAATATATTCAGAGGTACCAGGCATGACATATCTCCTTAAAAATTACAATATTAATTATATATGTTCAGAGATAATGTGGACGTGACAAAATAATTCTCAGAATATTATCATTTCAGAAGACGACTTTATCAGAGGTAATATGGACGTAATAGGTCGCTGATATAGATAATAGAATTCAGAGGTAATGTGGAAGTGAATTCATGTATCTTTATCTTCAAGTCAGCTGGGACTTAAAGATAGGATATCTTTTAAAACAACTAGGTTCCAAAAGATGAGGTTTGTGATAAGGTGACACGAACTGGATATACTCCACTGGGGATTTAAAGATTTATTATTTGAGGTTTTATTTACAAAAGAGTAAATAAAAGATAATAACTTGGTATTTTGGGGTATGTACAATATTCAGAAGATGTTTTGTATATTTTTCAAACATAGTATTTTTTTAAGAATTTGCCATTGATGGGCATCATAGCAACTCGGTCATCCATCCCAGTCAGTTGATAAGCTCCGTTTGAGAAAACCTTGCTTACAACATAGGAAACTTCCCATTTCGCTTCGAATTTTCCATTGCTCATATGTGTCATAGTCATAGGACGTCTGACAGTAAGGACTAGTTTGCCTTTTTAAAATACTCGTACTTTGACTATACGGTTGAAAGCTTTTGAAATGCGAGCCTGATATAGCTCGATACGTTGTTGAGCTAATAGCTGCTTTTCGTCAAGCGTTTCAAGCCCCTGTAATCGAAGACAATCACTGTTTTCTGTTATGAGCTCATTAGCAATTGTAATCTTTAAGGAGGGGATTAGAATTTCTAATGGTAAGACAGCTTCGCATCCATACACCAAGGAGAAAGGTGTACAGCTGTATTGTCTGTGATTCGTATTACGTATTTCTGGAATACGTGTACGTATTTATTCTTGTATTGCATGATTCCTTGTTTAGTTTTCTTCATGGCCCGGCTTGGTTTATTTTATGGAGAAGGATTGGTTTGGTTTGGTTTATTTTACATTGGAATACCTTAGCCTATGCTCCTCCCTCATTTCCACCACAACCACCCTCTTTATTATCTCCATCTACCTTTCTCTCTCCTCATAATTCTCTCATTTATTTCTTCATCTTCTTCTTCTTCCTTCCTCCACACAACACCAACACCCCTTAGGCAAGTGCACCTTGCCACCACTTGAGAACCACTTTTTATTTGTCCATTAGCTAGATTAGGCCATGGTGATCAACATTAGAACTTGACATTTTATGATTTGGAGTCTCCATTGTTCTAGATCTAAGTTTCTTCTATTTTCGGTTTTACATGGTTTTGATCTATTTAAGTTGTATTTTTATGGGTTTTGATGTTCTTATGTTGGAGAGAATTGAATTTCACCCAAGATAGAACTTTGCAAAGTCGGATTTGGACTTGTTTTGACCAAGTTATGGACTTTTGAAGCTTTGGGTTCAACCCATGGAGTTCTTGCTTATTTGGAGAAGACAGTGAGCAGTGTACGAGCTTTTTAGCTTGTGCCACTGAGCTGCGCGCGCTCTTTAGCAACGCAGTCGACCCCATATGCTGCCTTTTGGGAGCGTATGACTCGCATACGCTCGCTTGCTTGACAAGGAGTCGTATGGACCCATACGCTGCCTTTTGGGAGCGTATGACTCGCATACGCTCGCTTGCTTGACAAGGAGTCGTATGGACCCCATACGTTGCCTTTTGGGAGCGTATGACTCGCATACGCTCGCTTGCTTGACAAGGAGCCGTATGGACCCCATACGCTGCCTTTTGGGAGCGTATGACTCGCATACGCATGCTTGCTTGACGAGGAGTCGTATTGAGTACATACGCTGCCTTTTGGAAGCGTATGACCTGAGCGTAGCCAGACTTGAGCGTAGCCAGACCTGAGCGTAGCCAGACTTGAGCGTAGCCAGACCTGAGCGTAGCCAGACCTGAGCGTAGCTTGACTTGAGCGTAGCCTGATTACCCTGGATCTTCTATAGCCCTGTATATTGATATTTTATTAGATATTTTACACCCATTTCATATCTTTACACCTTTTGTCATGAACTTGATAATCACGAATTTATGTAATACGTTTGGAATTGATAATTGAGCATGACGTGATAGTGACCCGTAGTGGTACACTCCTGACATGATAACCTGACATGACCTGATAATGGCCCGTCGTGGCACACTCCTGACAAGTACACTTGGCATGATAACCTGACATGATTATCTCGAATAGCTGTTGCGACGGCTACCTGACATGACATGACCTGTATAATAACCTGGACACCGTGGGCGATTGTGCTTGTATAAATAAACCAGTCCTGTCTTGCATCATGTCTAGGACTGGAACTCCTGAGTACCACGGTCAGGAGTACCTACTAAAATGAACTAAGGACTAATAACTAGATTAATACATTAGTCATGAAGAGATTTCCCAGCTACAGGCAATCCCGTTACCTGGGCACGCCTTGGGATCTGTAGCCTGCCGTCGAGTAGGGCATATTTCCAGCACACTGTCATGTGTTGCACCCTTCAAGCTACCTAAGGGTACATTTGTTTCCTGGACAATGTACCCACCTAAATTCAACTCTAATCTTTTAACCCGGGTAACCTGGATGGTCTGCAGGGCTTGTGGCTGTGGAATAATCTCTCTGCATCTTGTTAGTAATTAGGCTTGTGACAACCCTAGTTAGTTAAAGTATCAAGCCGTAATTCTTGCTTGGCCGTGAAGTGATTGGACGGAGTCTAACCAGTCTAGTCTTGTCCTGATCCTGTTCCAGATTGCTGCATGACCAGAATGCTTGTATTTATTTTACCGATAAATGGTGAGAATTTCAAGTTCTGTTCAGACGAAGGGTTACAACCCCGGTCCTTGTTTGGTTTAAGGGTTGTAACCTGGTTATCTGAATAGTTCCATGGTTATCTCGTCGTATATCATCCTGGTGTATTTTCTTTATTTCCAGTTCTTACTTTTATTCATATCTTGTGCTGATTGCTGGTTTTAGTTCTTAAGTGGAGCTTCCTTTGTGGCACTTGCTCTTTCTGGGGTCTGACCCAGCTGGTTTTGTGTGGCCAGATTTCGGAGCAGCTCCAGAGGATCTACCGACCTTCCTGCCAGATGGTGAATACTAGAAGGAATTCCGACAACGAGTGGGTTTTATTTTGCTCTCCAACTCCCTTGTAAAAATATTCTTTTGAGGCGTTTAGCCGATGAGCACCTGTTTAGCTCGGTTGCACTTACTTACTGTCTGCCTACGGGCTGTAACATGATTAACAGATCCTAGGGTTGATCATGTATGACTAAACTCTTGCTAGTCCTGACGTTTTGTAACGACTAGCTTCATGATCAACTGAATATGTAATGTTTGGGATGCCTTACTATTGTATATTTAATGATCATACATCTTGTGACTTTTACTTACTTGCTTGTGATTGAGACACTAGGCTTGTTCATGACCTTAAGAAACTGTTAGCTTGTAGATAAACCCTCATGTATCTAGACAGCCGTGACCGTATAGCGAGATGGATTCTATTTCATATACGTAGCTGGCTATGTCTGCCCCCGCTCTCCAGTATTCTGGTTCTGGGCGTGACATGGTTTAAGTGGTGGCCCATGCAGGTCTTGTAAATCAGGATATGTGAGGGTTTACCGAATAGATGTCTCAATCAGTATTCGTCCTTGATCTCTGCTCGTATCTTATGAATCCCTGGATTCTTGTCCTGATCATATGCTTGTATCGTTGATCTGTTCTGGCCCTTCCTTATTGTTCCCTATGTCATTTTCATCAGCGGCATTGTTCGTGGTCCTACCGACCAGCAAGGCAGAGCACCTCCCGTGGACCAGCAGCAACCTGGAGAACAAGCCCAGCATTCCGGAGTAGCCTCCAGAGTCGTGCCTTCTGGCGGAGAGCCACCAGTCCAGCCAGTTCAACCTGTAGAACATGATGACGGCACTTTGGTAGGACTCGTCAGGACCTTGATGCTTCAGTCAGACCGTTAGCTGCAGTATTGTAGGCCATAGAAGCAACATTATCGATTATGTTGTCATCACAAAATCGAGCAAACTTTTGATTGATGAATTGTGGTCCATTATCATGAATGATTCGTCGAGGAATGCCGAATCTATATATCACATGATGTTTAATAAAGTTGATGATGTTGCTGGTCTTGACTTCAAATAAAGGTATGGCTTCTGCCCATTTCGAAAAATAATCGGTTATAGCTAGTATAAACCGATGTCCTCTAGATGAAGGTAGATTGATAGGACCAAAATGACATCCATGCCCCAAGCCTCAAAGGGCCATGATGTGGCAGTCGGGTGAAGGAACTCCGACGGTTGGTGGATGAAATCTGCATGGATTTGACATACTCGACATTTCCTTGCATATTCAATGGGATCTGATACCATAGTGGGCCAGTAGTTGTAGTGCCCCGTCCCGCTCAGTCAATCGAAGGAATCGAAATGCCGACGACGTTCGGCCTTATCTTTGCAACGGCTGCTGGAAGACATCGCTCGGTCGAGGCGACCGCTCGCTCAGGTAGGGTAGTTTCGGTGAACTTGCCTCATCTTAGCCTTCACATAATAAATCGTGTGTTTTCAACTTGCACAATAGGCTTGATAATAAAAGAAACGAATCCACATGGCTAAGGGAATAATCCCGACGGGTCGAAATGAGTTAGAACATGGAAAAAGGTCCAACGGTCGGCTTAGAGTTGGTGCACGGCGTGCTTTGAAAATGACACTCGGTCCTTCGTCCCGTGGCTTGGAAGAAGGAAAGTTGGTCTTCGATGCAAAAGCTAAGAGTTAGCCTAAGTCATAGGCGTCGCCCGCGTAAATGCTTGATAAAGCATGCACGCTTCCACTGCACAAGTCTTGGCATGGCCTTTGCTCGTCCCTCGGGTTAAGTTGTAGGCTTGAGTAAGTTAGGCAAAGTTATGCCGGTCGACCTAAGTCATTCCAAGTGCTGTCCCGCTTATTCTGCGGTTGTCAAGTTAAGTAATCCCACGATCTCAAGGCCCGTCGACTTGGACAGGAGTCTCACGCAGAGCAAGATTAGCTTAAGGCACGATGCACGGGCTTAGTATTTAAGGCAAGGATCACAATTGATTCAAAGTGAGTTTTGAGAAAGGACTATCAAATATGCATTCATGAGTTGAACCAAATGATAGGGTAACAAGGAAGGAAATGCTCGCAACCGTGGGTCGTCGAGGGGTCTCAAGGAAAGGAATGCTCGCGACCGTGGGTCGTCGAGGGGTCTCAAGGATAGAAGTCTTGGTTTTTGTAGAGGAATGACTGTGTGAGACGTCTGTTTGTGTCGAGTCTTGCATGGTCATTTGACAACTTGTCGACAAGGGCGATGAACCCTCGAGCGGTAACCCTTGGCCAAGGGGCCGACTCGGCCTAGGAGGGAACAGGGTATAGTCGTGCGTAAGATTTTGGCACAGGTTAAGCGGGGACTTGCAATGGGGCTAGCTACTTGCGTCGAAAGGATCCCGATTAACAAAACTATACGTCAAGGTATAGCTTGTGATGCTAGTGACCAAGTTCATATAGATGTCGGCAAA
Source organism: Iris pallida (assembly GCA_029216955.1). Lineage (NCBI taxonomy): Eukaryota > Viridiplantae > Streptophyta > Magnoliopsida > Asparagales > Iridaceae > Iris > Iris pallida. Next base: position 42,114,841 of record JANAVB010023800.1, on the reverse strand, counting down.
TAGCGGCTAACCGCGTGTATGCCTTTGGATTTAGTTGAGTTGAAGGTGTGTACAGTTAGAACACAAAGTTTGGGCCTAAGATTGGGTTTCAACATAGGCGTCATGCTTCGGCACGAGAGGTGGCGTCAAGTCTTGAGTTGTCGGCATATAAGTTGCTTAAGTTGGTTGAGTTGTTTGAGTTGTTTGAGTTAGAGTCGGGAAACCGCAGCAAGGCAAAGTTGGTTGAGTGACACTAATATTCACAAGTCTTGATTGGGTCAGTTGGTGGTCAAAGTAGCAAGGGCCGCTAGGCGGCAAAGCCCGCGAGGCGGCAATATAGTTAAGTCTTACTGAATTGTGAGACACGGCCTCAGCAAGGGATTGTATCACGGTCACACGGAAAATAGAGCTTAATCGCGTAGTTGCGTCTCTGATTTTATGCCATAAGGCAAACATGACTCGGTAGGTTAACGTTGTTGGCACGAGAAGGGTCTCGTGGCAAGGTATTGAGTTAACATTTGTTGCAAGCACGAGATGGTCTAAAGACACAAAATCAGCAAGGCGTCGGTCCTAAAATAAATCCTAAGGCAATAGTAGAAAGACAATTGATAAGAGAGGACTATGTTGCACAAAGTAAATCAAACGTGTTGGGTTTGTATGGGTGGGCGAGGAGCTCATTCCACCAGTACAGTTGAGTACTGACACCCACATAGTTTTCATGTGCAGGCACAGGTAGAAGCTCGTGGCGCGGAGCTCGCTTGGATGCGTCGAGGCACGGAGTTCCTTGGCGATTCGAAGCACGCGGCCGCATGAAGTAAAAGACTTATATAGGACATAATGTATGGACGTCACCTTCCGAAGCTTCCGCAGGATCAAGACTTGTATTTGAGAGATGAGAGAGAGCTGAGTGACTTGTAATATGAGCTTGAGTGAGCATGAGAGACTTGTAATATTGGCCTTGCGCCTATTGTAATCTTTGTATCAATATCAATAAAAAGCTTTTTGTTGAATAACTTGTGTTTGTTCTAAATTTTCGCTGCGTGTTCAATGTCTCTACATAGGATTTCTGTGCGACGACCCCGTCGCAGCCGCTGAAATCGGCCGTTATGGAACCCGCCTTGCACGAGCGCAATCTAGGCTCGTGCGTTATCATGCCTTAGCGAGGACGATCGCTCCTACGGGAGCGGGGCGTGACATAATGGTATCAGAGCACGGCTTTACGTCCTTGGACTATCGATTGAATTCTTTAACTTCGTTATTTCTGCGACTCTGAATGTTGCTTCTGCATATTGATATCGTTGGTGCGCTCTCTCTCAAATGTCCCATGGGATGTCTATACAATAAGTCTATCTATTTTGCAAAACGTAGGTGAACAGTTTTCAACAAAACAAAAAGGATGGTTCGGGTAAGCACTGTTCGCTAAGTCGGGCTGGGCATATACACCAAAGTTGTGTCGACCTTAGCAAAGTCGAGTGCGGGATTCGTAATGTTTCGAGCTAGAATGAGTGGAACTTGATTACGTAAAAGAGATGACCATCGATAGGGGTGCTATCGAACGACGATGTTATCGTCGGTGCGATATAAGGTGAGCGTGCTTGAAATTTAAGGAATCGTTCGGACGAAAATTCGAGAAAGTAGATTGTGAATCGAAGGATAGTTTTGAGAATTTATTGAATGACTTCATCCCTGAGTGGTGTATGCGACAGCCTCAGGGATGTCGATCGATTGAGGATTCGGGGTGTCGATGAGTCTAGCAGCAAGCGTCACACATATACAAAGCCTTAGATCATGTACGATGGAGTGAGTTGTTGTCTTAAAGTTTGATAAGTTGATTCAAACGACCTAGAAATTGATGTGCACGGAACGTGCACGAGATTAAGGATTTGTGCAAGTATGAAATGCGAAAGTGATCGAGTAGATGAAACTGAATCGAAAAAAAGTTAGGATGTACGAATGGATGACTTGATCGAGGAAATCGAAACGGATTGTATATGAAAAGTTAGCACGACGAGAAGATAGCGTACGTGAAAAGTTTGATTCGAATATTAAAAATGACTTTAAGGATTGGATTGAATGTTGCTCGATGATTGAGTTAACAAAGGGATGATGCGATTGAGGAAATACATTGGCGGATGACTTAAGATAGACGAATGAACGATACGTGAGTTTGGTTTGAAAAAATTGATGTTGTGAATGAATCGAGGGATAATGATCGAACTTGAATTTGAATGTCGAAGAAATTATCCAGTCGGACGATGGCATCATTCGCACGACTCGAAATTGGTTGCAAAGGAAGATCGTCAGGTTACGTGTATCGTCAATGGTATTGAGGCGTATCAAAGATCGATATGCGATAACTCGGGGGTACTCTGACTCGGCGAATGACGATCGTACAAGTGTTATTGTTCGATTGGATGCGATACTTAGGATTTTGATCGAGATGAATGTTGGATGAAAATGATCGTGTCTTGATGGTTACGTTGATAGCCACAACGTCGATGATCTTGTCTTACGTGAGCGCAACTCCAGCCTCGTACATGCATTGCGTCGAATTTGGGGCGATTGTTCCGCGTGAGCGCTGACATGGTGATTCATGTCACGGGAATGATCGAACTCGGAAAATCAGGACGCGGCAACGTTGATTGTCTCGACTTGTCGGTTTGACGCGAAGGTGAATTCGAGGATGGTTGGACTTACGACTGATGAATGAAAGAAACTTAAGGATTGAGTAGGTCCAATCCGCGCATCGAGAAAGAACTAGTCTAGACGCAAAACAAGAGTTACGTCCCGATGAGGATGATTATCTCGCGGGAGCGTGCATGGTGATTCATGCCCACCATGGAAAATCTGACTCGCGTGAGATCGGGACACAATATAATGTTAAGCTAGACGACCTCATGATCGATTACGTGAATTGGAATAGATAACTTAGGAAATATGGAATGTGGAATTTTGGTTAGCAATGAATTGCGTCATAGCATGCTCGAATTGAGAAAGATTGATAGGCGATCTGTGTCGAACGTGTTCAAAGAGATAGACTATGCGAAATGGCTTGTTGAACGAGTGAGATTGATATGTTAAGAAATTGGTTGAAACGTAAGTTGTCATAGGATGGCTTTGCTGAATGACTCGGACCCCGTGCGACGAAATGTTGGGATGTGTGTAGGCAATCTATGCCCGAAGTTTAGAAATCAGAGTAATGCCATCTTGGGTAGAAAACCCCGTATTATCAACTTGGTTTGACCTTAGGATGGGGTCAGTGTTGATATCGTTGTTTGGGAACTATGATTCCAATACTGATGGAAAGACATAGCCTAGCAGTTAGGCAGACGTTCTGGTACGGAGCGATAGGAATGGTGAAGGCACCACTCGTGAGGCTCGGTTGACATGCATGTATATCAAGGACGCTTGAATGCGTGCATGATCCGACTCGAGTGGTGATAGCGGGATTCGCTATCACAAGGCTTGGTTGAAATGCATGTATTTTAGGGACGCCTAAGATATGTGCACGATCCATACTAAGTGATACGTTGAATTCAAGTAAGATTTGAGGAACGAGGAAGTATCGAGGATTTTGAGATCGTATGTTTTGAAGAAAGGATTGAGGGTAGCACGAGCGTGGCTCGAATTTGAATAAGGCATAGGAGAATTGTGTGCTAGAGTTCTTGAATGTTGAGTAAAGTGATAAATCGATAAGTGTACTCAGTTAGTTTCGAGGATGAAACTTTTTCTGAGTGGTGTATGATGTAGTGCCCCATCCCGCTCAGTCAATCGGAGGAATCGAAACGCCGACGGCGTTTGGCCTTAGCCTTGCAATGGCTGCTGGAAGACATCGCTCGGTCGAGGCGACCGCTCGCTTAGGTGGGGTAGTTTCGGTGAACTTGCCTCATCTTAGCCTTCACATAATAAATCGTGTGTTTTCAACTTGCACAATAGGCTTGATAATAAAAGAGACGAACCCACATAGCTAAGGAAATAATCCCGACGGGTCGAAATGAGTTAGAACATGGAAAAAGGTCCAACGGTCGGCTCAGAGTTAGTGTACGGCGTGTTTTGAAAATGACATTCGGTCCTTCGTCCCGTAGCTTGGGAGAAGGAAAGTTGGTCTTCGATGCAAAAGCTAAGAGTTAGCCTAAGTCATAGGCGTCGCCCGCGTAAATGCTTGATAAAGCATGCACGCTTCTACTGCGCAAGGCTTGGCACAGCCTTTGCTCGTCCCTCGAGTTAAGTTGTAGGCTTGAGTAAGTTAGGCAAAGTTATGTCGGTCGACCTAAGTCATTCTAAGTGCTGTCCCGCTCATTCTGCGGTTGTCAAGTTAAGTAGTCCCACGATCTCACGGCCCGTCGACTTGGGCAGGAGTGTCACGCAGAGCACGATTGGCTTAAGGCATGATGCATGGGCTCAGTGTTTAAGGCAAGGATCATAATTGATTCAAAGTAAGTTTTGAGAAAGGACTATCAAATAGGCATTCATGAGTTGAACCAAATGATAGGGTAACAAGGAAGGAAATGCTCGCGACCGTGGGTCGTCGAGGGGTCTCAAGGAAAGGAATGCTCGCGACCGTGGGTCGTCGAGGGGTCTCAAGGAAAGGAATGCTCATGACCGTGGGTCGTCGAGGGGTCTCATGGATAGAAGTCTTGGTTTTGGTAGAGGAATGACTGTGTGAGATGTCTGTTTGTGTCGAGTCTTGCATGGTCATTTGACAATTTGTCGACAAGGGCGATGAACCCTCGAGCGGTAACCCTTGGCCAAGGGGTCGACTCGGCCTAGGAGGGAACAGGGTATAGTCGTGCGTAAAGTTTTGGCACATGTTAAGCGGAGACTTGCGACGGGGCTAGCTACTTGCGTCGAAAGGATCCCGATTAACAAAACTATACGTCAAGGTATAGCTTGTGATGCTAGTGACCAAGTTCATATAAATGTCGGCAAATAGCGGCTAACCGCGTGTATGCCTTTGAATTTAGTTGAGTTGAAGGTGTGTACAGTTAGAACACAAAGTTTAGGCCTAAGATTGGGTTTCAACATAGACGTCGTGCTTCGACACGAGAGATGGCGTCAAGTCTTGAGTTGTCGGCATATAAGTTGCTTAAGTTGGTTGAGTTGTTTGAGTTTGAGTCGCGAAACCGCCGCAAGGCAAAGTTGGTTGAGTGACACTAACATTCACAAGTCTTGATTGGGTCAGTTGGTGGTCAAAGTAGCAAGGGCCGCTAGGCGGCAAGGGCCGCGAGGCGGCAATATAGTTAAGTCTTACTGAATTACGAGGCACGGCCTCAGCAAGGGTTTGTAGCACGGTCATACAGAAAATGGAGCTTAATCGCGTAGTTGCATCTCTGATTTTAAGCCGTAAGGCAAACACGACTCGGTAGGTTAACGTTGTTGGCACGAGAAGGGTCTCGTGGCAAGGTATTGAGTTAACATTCGTTGCAAGCACGAGATGGTCTAAAGACACAAAATCAGCAAGGCGTCGGTCCTAAAATAAATCCTAAGGCAATAGTAGAAAGACAATTGATAAGAGAGGAATATGTTGCACAAAGTAAATCAAACGTGTTGGGTTTGTATGGGTGGGCGAGGAGCTCATTCCACCAGTACAGTTGAGTACTGATACCCACATAGTTTTCATGTGTAGGCACAGGTAGAAGCTCGTGGCGCGGAGCTCGCTTGGATGCGTCGAGGCACGGAGTTCCTTGGCGATTCGAAGCGCACGGCCGCATGAAATAAAAGACTTATACGAGACATAATGTAAGGATGTCGCCTTCCGAAGCTTCCGCAGGATCAAGACTTGTATTTGAGAGATGAGAGAGAGCTGGGTGACTTGTAATGTGAGCTTGAGTGAGCTTGAGAGACTTGTAATATTGGCCTTGCACCCATTGTAATCTTTGTATCAATATCAATAAAGAGCTTTTTGTTGAATAACTTGTGTTTGTTCTAAATTTTTGCTGCATGTTCAATGTCTCTGCATGGGACTTTTGTGCGACGACCCCGTCGCAGCCGCTGAAATCGGCCGTTATGGAACCCGCCTTGCACGAGTGCAATCTAGGCTTGTGCGGCATCACGCCTTAGCGAGGACGATCGCTCCTACGGGAGCGGGGCATGACATAATGGTATCAGAGCACGGCTTTACGTCCTTGGACTATCTATTGAATTCTTTAACTTCGATATTTCCCCGAACTCTGAATGTTGCTTCCGTATATTGATATTGTTGGTGCGCTCTCTCTCAAATGTCCCATGGGATGTCCATACAATAAGTCTATCTATTTTGCAAAACGTAGGTGAACAGTTTTCAACAAAACAAAAATGATGGTTCGGGTAAGCACGGTTGGCTAAGTCGGGCTGGACATATACACCAAAGTTGCGTCGACCTTAGCAAAGTCGAGTACAGGATTCATAATATTTCGAGCTAGAATGAGTGGAACTTGATTGTGTAAATGAGATGACTATCGATAGGGGTGCTATCGAACGACGATGTTATCGTCGGTGCGATATAAGATGAGCGTGCTTGAAATTTAAGGAATCGTTCGGACGGAAATTCAAGAAAGTAGATTGTGAATCGAAGGATAGTTTTGAGAATTTATTGAATGACTTCATCCCTGAGTGGTGTATGCGATAGCCTCAGGGATGTCAATCGATTGAGGATTCGGGGTATCGATGAGTCTAGCAGCAAGCGTTGCACATATGCAAAGCCTTAGATCGTATACGATGGGGGTGAGTTGTTGTCTTGAAGTTTGATAAGTTGATTCGAACGACCTAGAAATTGATGTGCACGGAACGTGCACGGGATTGAAGATTTGTGCAAGAATGAAACGCGAAAGTGATCGAGTAGATGAAACTGAATCGAAGAAAAGTTAGGATGTACGAATGGATGACTTGATCGAGGAAATCAAAACGGATCGTATATGAAAAGTTAGCACGACGAGAAGATAGCGTGCGTGAAAAGTTTGATTCGAATATTGAAAATGACTTTAAGGATTGGATTGAATGTTGCTCGGTGATTGAGTTAACAAAGAGATGATGCGATTGAGGAAATGCATTGGCCGATGACTTAAGATAGACGAATGAATGATACGTGAGTTTGGTTTGAGGAAATTGATGTCGTGAATGAATCGAGGGATAATGATCGAACTTGAATTTGAATGTCAAGGAAATTATCCAGTCGGACGATGGCATCATTCGCACGACTCTAAATTGGTTACAAAGGAAGATTGTTAGGTTACGTGTATCGTCGATGGTATTGAGGCGTATCAAAGATCGATATGCGATAACTCGAGGGTACTCTGACTCGACGAATGACGATCGTGCAAGGGTTATTGTTCGGTTGGATGCGATACTTAGGATTTTGATCGAGATAAATGTTGGATGAAAATGATCGTGTCTTGATGGTTACGTTGATAGCCACAACGTCGACGATCTTGTCTTGTGTGAGTGCAACTCCAGCCTCGCAGATGCGTTGCGTCTGATTTGGGGCGATTGTTCCGCGTGAGCGCTGACATGGTGATTCATGTCGCGGGAATGATCGAACGAGGAAAATCAGGACGCGGCAACGTTGATTGTCTCGACTTGTCGGTTTGACGCGAAGGTGAATTCGAGGATGGTTGGACTTGCGACTGATGAATGAAAGAAACTTGAGGATTGAGTAGGTCCAATCCGTGCATCGAGAATGAACTAGTCTAGACGCAAAACAAGAGTTACGTCCCGATGAGGATGATTATCCCGCAGGAGCGTGCATGGTGATTCATGCCCACCGTGGAAAATCTGACTCGTGTGAGATCGGGACACAACATATTGTTAAGCTAGACGACCTCATGATCGATTACGTGAATTGGAATAGATGACTTAGGAAATATAGAATATGGAATTTTGGTTAGCAATGAATTGCGTCATAGCGTGCTCGAATTGAGAAAGATTGATAGGCGATCTGTGTCGAACGTGTTCAAAGAGATAGACTATGCGAAATGGCTTGTTAAACGAGTGAGATTGATATGTTAAGAAATTGGTTGAAACGTAAGTTGTCATAGGATGGATTTGCTGAATGACTGGGACCCCATGCGATGAAATGTTGGGATGTGTGTAGGCAATCTATGCTCGAAGTTTAGAAATCGGAGTGATGTGAGCTTGGGTAGAAAACCCCGTACTATCAACTTGGTTTAAATTTAGGATGGGGTCAGTGTTGATATCGTTGTTTGGGAACTATGATTCCAATACTGATGGAAAGACATAGCCTAGCAGTTAGGCAGACGTTCCGGTACGGAGCGATAGGAATGGTAAAGGCACCACTCATGAGGCTTGGTTGACATGTATGTATATCAAGGATGCTTGAATGCGTGCACGATCCGACTCGAGTGGTGATGGCGGGATTCGCTATCACGAGGCTTGGTTGAAATGCATGTATTTTAGGGACGCCTAAGATTTGTGCACGATCCATACTAAGTAATACGTTGAATTCAAGTAAGATTTGAGGAACGAGGAAGTATCGAGGATTTTGAGATCGTAAGTTTTGAAGAAAGGATTGAGGGTAGTACGAGCGTGGCTCGGATTTGAGTAAGGCATAGGAGAATTGTGTGCGAGAGTTCTTGAATGTTGAGTAAAATGATAAATCGATAAGTGTACTCAGTTAGTTTCGAGGACGAAACTTTTTCTGAGTGGTATATGATGTAGTGCCCCGTCCCGCTCAGTCAATCGGAGGAATCAAAATGCCGACGGCATTCGGCCTTAGCCTTGCAACGGCTGCTGGAAGACATCATTCGGTCGAGGCGACCGCTCGCTCAGGTGGGGTAGTTTCGGTGAACTTGCCTCATCTTAGCCTTTATATAATAAATCGTGTGTTTTCAACTTGCACAATAGGCTTGATAATAAAAGAGACGAATCCACATAGCTAAAGGAATAATTCCGACGGGTCGAAATGAGTTAGAACATGGAAAAAGGTCCAACGGTCGGCTCAGAGTTGGTGCACGGCGTGCTTTAAAAATGACACTCGGTCCTTTGTCCCGTAGTTTGGAAGAAGAAAAGTTGGTCTTCGATGCAAAAGCTAAGAGTTAGCCTAAGTCATAGGCGTCGCCCGCGTAAATGCTTGATAAAGCATGCACGCTTCCACTGCACAAGGCTTGGCATAGCCTTTGCTCGTCCCTCGGGTTAAGTTGTAGGCTTCAGTAAGTTAGGCAAAGTTATGCCGGTCGACCTAAGTCATTCCAAGTGCTGTCCCACTCATTCTGTGGTTGTCAAGTTAAGTAGTCCCACGATCTCAAGGCCCGTCGACTTGGGCAGGAGTGTCACGCAGAGCACGATTGGCTTAAGGCACGATGCACGGGCTTAGTGTTTAAGATAAGGATCACAATTGATTCAAAGTGAGTTTTGAGAAAGGACTATCAAATAGGCATTCATAAGTTGAACCAAATGATAGGGTAACAAGGAAGGAAATGCTCGCGACCGTGGGTCGTCGAGGGGTCTTAAGGAAAGGAATGCTCGCAACCGTAGGTCGTCGAGGGGTCTCAAGGATAGAAGTCTTGGTTTTGGTAGAGGAATGACTGTGTGAGACGTCTGTTTGTATCGAGTCTTGCATGGTCATTTGACAACTTGTTGACAAGGGCGATGAACCCTCGAGCGGTAACCCTTGGCCAAGGGGCCGACTCGGCCTAGAAGGGAACAGGGTATAGTCGTGCGTATGGTTTTGGCACAGGTTAAGCGGGGACTTGCGACGGGGCTAGCTACTTGCGTCGAAAGGATCCCGATTAACAAAACTATACGTCAAGGTATAGCTTGTGATGCTAGTGACCAAGTTCATATAGATGTCGGCAAATAGCGGCTAACCGCGTGTATGCCATTGGATTTAGTTGAGTTGAAGGTGTGTACAGTTAGAACACAAAGTTTGGGCCTAAGATTGGGTTTCAACATAGGCATCGTGCTTCGGCACGAGAGGTGGCGTCAAGTCTTGAGTTATCGGTATATAAGTTGCTTAAGTTGGTTGAGTTGTTTGAGTTTGAGTCGGGAAACCGCCGCAAGGCAAAGTTGGTTGAGTGACACTAACATTCACAAGTCTTGATTGGGTCAGTTGGTGGTCAAAGTAGCAAGGGCCGCTAGGCGGCAAGGGCTGCTAGGCGGCAAGGGCCGCGAGGCGGCAATATAGTTAAGTCTTCCTGAATTGCGAGGCACGGCCTCAGCAAGGGTTTGTATCACGGTCATACGGAAAATGGAGCTTAATCGCATAGTTGCGTCTCTGATTTTAAGCCGTAAGGCAAATACGACTCGGTAGGTTAACGTTGTTGGCACGAGAAGGGTCTCATGGCAAGGTATTGAGTTAACATTCGTTGGAAGCACGAGATGGTCTAAAGACACAAAATTAGCAAGGCGTCGGTCCTAAAATAAATCCTAAGGCAATAGTAGAAAGACAATTGATAAGGGAGGACTATGTTGCACAAAGTAAATCAAATGTGTTGGGTTTGTATGGGTGGGCGAGGAGCTCATTCCACCAGTACAGTTGAGTACTGACACCCACATAGTTTTCATGTACAGGCACATGTAGAAGCTCGTAGTGCGGAGCTCGCTTGGATGCGTCAAGGCACGGAGTTCCTTGGCGATTCGAAGCGTGCGGCCGCATGAAGTAAAAGACTTATACGGGACATAATGTATGGACGTCGCCTTCCGAAGCTTCCACAGGATCAAGACTTGTATTTGAGAGATGAGAGAGAGCTGAGTGACTTGTAATGTGAGCTTGAGTGAGCTTCAGAGACTTGTAATATTGGCCATGCGTCCATTGTAATCTTTGTATCAATATCAATAAAGAGCTTTTTGTTGAATAACTTGTGTTTGTTCTAAATTTCTGCTGCGTGTTCAATGTCTCTGCATGGGACTTCTGTGCGACAACCCCGTCGCAGCCGCTGAAATCGGCCGATATGGAACCCGCCTTACACGAGCACAATCTAGGCTCGTGCGGCATTACGCCTTAGCGAGGACGATCGCTCCTACGGGAGCGAGGCGTGACAGTAGTAGCCCATACGTCGGATACGATCCTTAGCTTAGGATCGGACTGATGTGAACCACATACACCATCGTGAGCTTCATGTAGTATTTATTTTGCTTCATCTCCCGTAAGACAGCATAAGAGTAGACCATCAAATGTTCGCCGATAGAGGGTCTTGGAGGTGTGATAGTAATAAAATCGGAGTGATCGTCGATGGATTATTGTAGCTTCCTTAGGATCTTATGGTAAGATGTTATGTACCACGAAGTCGATGAAAGGAGCTCTCTAGTCTTCACTAATGATGTTGATTTCAGTTGAATTAGTGAACTCAATGTTTGAGTTATTCTCGATGCAAAATAACTCTCTATTAGTGATGATAATTATCTGTTGCCTTCTCACTGGAATTGCCAATATTGCTGCATGATTAGCCAATGCATCAGACTCCGTATTGCATGCCCGACGTACATGTTCAATGAAGAAGCCCTTAAATGATGCAACCAGTCTAAATGCCGCTTCATGGTATGGAACCAGGTCCTGATACCGAACTTCATATGTGCCTCTAACTTGATTGACGATCAGTTTAGAGTCTCCATATACTTCAAGATATTCAATATCCAACTGTTTAGCCAATTGGAGACCAATGAGCAGAGCATTGTATTCAGCTACATTATTGGAACACGACTCATCTAAAGAATAAGCTCTTTGAATAACTAATCCTTCTAGCGATACGAGGATGATTCCAACTCCAGCGATAATGGCACCTTTTGGTCTGATTCTGGATGCACCGTCAAAGAATAGACGCCAGGAAAGAATTTCTTCTGAAATCATGTTGGATTCCAAAGTTTCATCTGGAATCTCCTTATAGAGTTTAGACGTCTCCGGAATTGGATGAGCCGCGAGGAAGTCAGCTAGGGCTTAAGCTTTAATCAACTTTTATGGGACATAGACCATATCATATTGTGCTAACAATATGGCCCATGTAGCAAGTCTGAAATTGAGTGTACTAGGCTTCTTCATCAAGACCCGAAGAGGGTTAACTCTGGAGATAACATGAATAGTCTGGCCTGTGATACAATGTCTGGTTTTCTGAATAGCAAACACCAAAGCTAGACACTCTTTTTCTACCAGACTATATCGATGTTCAGCCTCGATTATTGTGCAACTGAGATAATAGATAGCTTGCTCATGACCTTCTTTGTTCTTTTGAGCTAGTAATGCACCCAATGAATGATCCATTGCTAGAACATACATTAGAAAGGGTATTCCTGATACTGGAGGCACTAAAATTGGAGGATTCATCAAATACCATTTTATGTCTTCAAATGCTTGCAGGCATTCTTCAGTCCAAACGGAATACACACCTTTCTTCATCAATTGAGTGAACGGTCTGCAGCGTCCAGAGAGATTTGAAATGAATCTCCTGATGTACGCAAGCCTTCTCTGGAATCCTTGTAGTTCTTTTAGGTTACGTGGAGGACACATCTCTTGAATGGCTTTGATTTTCCCAGGGTCAACGTGTATACCTTTAGAGGTAATAACGAATTCGAGAAATTTGCCGCTAGAGACTCCCAAAAATGACTTGGTGGGATTCATCTTAAGTTGATGCTGGCGCATTAGATCAAAGATAGTTCTCAAGTCTTGGATATGGTATTTCTTTAGACGACTTTTGACAGCAATATCGTCGACATAGCATTCAACTGTCTTCCGTAAATGATCACAGAAGATAGTACTCATAGTCCGCTGATAAGTTGTACTAGCATTTTTAAGACCGAATGGCATGCCAGTGTAGTAATATACTCCCAAAATAGTACGAAAAGATGTATATTTCTCATCTTCTGGATGTATCTTGATTTGATTGTATCCTGAGAATCTATCCATAAAAGACATTTGTTCGAATCTGCAAGTATTTTCGATCATGACATCAGTGATCGGAAGAGGAAACTCATCCTTGGGACAAGCATCATTGAGATCTCTAAAGTCAATGCAGAATCTGACCTTTCTCGTTTTCTTTATAACTGGGACAACATTGGCTACCCAGTCATGATGTTGTTCTTCTCTGATAAAACCATAAGAGATAAGCTTCATGACCTCAGTTTATATGGCATCCATCATGTCAGGTCGGAATCGACACTGTTGTTATTTGATCGACCTTGCATTGGCCAAGATGTTGAGCCTGAGGGGTAGCAATCTGAGCATCCAGTCCTGGCATATCCTCATAACTCCAGGCGAATACGTCAATGTATTCCCGAATAAGCTGAATTAATTCTTGCTTATCTGCTTCTGGAAGGCTTTTGCTGATGAAGATAGGTCTTGCCGAGCCTTCTTCTCTAACATCAATCTGAATTAATTGATCTTCAGAAGGGGTTCTCGTTGCTCAAAGCGAAGTGTCCATCCTTTGTGCCCAAGGATCTGCTTCAGGAGCTTCAATAAAGTCATCATCGTCTTCTGAGAATTCAGCAGACACCATATTAGAAGATAGCGTCACCCGATGGATGTGCCCTACACTGGTATCAGAATCCCATAAAACAGAATCAGAAGAGTTAGATCGCTCCTCTTTATCGGATTCAGAGGCTTCTGGGGTCGGAATCGGCGAGGTATAACCCAATCCATGCTTCGTTTTGTCGTAATATTGCAGTGACTTTCCTTTTAGAGGTAGGATACGAATAAGAGTTCGCCTTCCCTTACCGCCATTGAGACCAGCTTTAAAATTGTAGCCCATCTTTTGAATGATATCTTTTGATTGTTGACAATAACGACGTAGTTGGAGCCTCCCGTTATCGTCATTTTCTTTCTCGCTATCGGGTGTAGTCTTCTGCTTTGTTCCTTTACTAAAAAGTATAGGAAGTTCATCTTTCTTCCTGGAAGGAACTAAGAAGAAGGAGTCTTGCACTGGTTCGAGCAATACTTCATCTTGGAGAGGTTGAACTGCTCCTATTGTAAGTGGTTTGAAGTTATCTAGCATTTCTAAGTAACATCGAGTATAATAAAGGACATCAGTATACTGTAAAGGAGATACTACTTTATTGATTTATATATCATCATTTACAACAGGGTTCTTAGCCTTAGCAGAAGCTTTGGTAAGTTTGATAACCAGAGGAGGAGAAGGAGAAGGAGAAGGAGAAGGAGGAGGCTTATTACGACGAAGGTCGATAACAAGAGGCTCAGAAGAGGGAGCTCCTTCTGTTCAATTTTTTCAGCAGGAGGATGTTTAGCATGAGAAGAAAGATGAATGGTCAATGTCTGAGAGGATGATGAACGAGAAGTACGTCCTTTGGCCAATATCACAAGGACATCATCTAGGGTGTTCTTCTGATCTTTCTCAGTATCCATGGCCAGTACAACTTTTATGAATTCCTCCTTGTACATTTGAAAATTAGTACAATATGCTTCGATACCCCAGAAGGGGTTAAGATCAGCCACCTACTTTTGGACCTCTCCATTGATGTCCGCATACTTGATGCATTGATGAAGAGTTGATGGCACGATATTATGCTCATGCAGAAATGGTCTTCCCAGTAAGGTATTATAAGAGCCATGATTGTCGATCACATAGAAGGTGACCTTTGTACAGAGATTGCCGATTTGTACTTTCAGGCGAATCTTCCCCAGGGGTTCATTTCTACCGAAATTAAATCCTAGGATTGTCGTGATAGTTGTGGAAAGATTATGCACAGGGATCTTCAAAGCATCTAGTAAAGTCTTTGGCATGATACTGAGTACAGACCCAAGATCGATTTGGATGCGGTCAACCTTCATTGTATCGACATATCCCATAAAATAGAGAGGCCGGTCATGTCGATTGTCTTTCAACAGCATATCATCTTGTGCAAAGGTGATGTTAGGCATCAGCTCCATCACACTATGATAATGAAAGCAGGTCACATGCTCCTCGTCTGTATTCTTAAGGAGTGTCAGACAAGTGTCGGCTTGCATCGAAGCTTCTCTCAATATTTTTTGAGTTTTTCTTGAGAGATGCAAGAGTTCAAAGATTGATAACCTTGCTGGAGTATTAGCCAATTGAGCCAATATATCAAAGTTATAAGGCTTCTCAAGTCCAAGAGGTGGAGTCTTCTTTAATACTTTATCAAAGCGGACATGCTATTTTTCTTTGTCGGCCGCCGTCAGTTTGGGAGGAGTTGGTTCCACTGGAGGTTATCAAGTCGATGGAACATTAACAACAGGAGAAGAAGATGCTGGAGGAGCCTCCAGAGCTGGAACACGGCTCTCTTGACCTTCTGAATAGTCTCTCAGGTAAAGTCCCCCAGACCTGGTACCAGTTAAGGCTTCTTCTTCGGATACAGGTTCGAAGAACAGCATATTGCAACTCTTTATCCAGATCTTACTTATGGAAGACTTCCTTTGACAAGATGAAGATTCTGTCCAGAAACCCAAACCAACACTATATTGGTTGTGTGAAAGGTATAGAGAAAGAGGTACAAGAGATCCTTTTCCATGATTCAGGCTAGGACCTTTTTGTAGATCATATCCCATCTTCATCATGAGTTCGCGGGATTGTTAACTTTATAGATGGAAGGCTGGTTGGTAATTGGCCTCTAGCTTTGGCAGCGTTGTCTCAGAAGAAAAAGAAGAATCTGCCGTCGAGGTAAAGGTAGCAGTTAAAGGTGGAAGACAGTGTTCACCCAATGAAGTCATATGACATGACTTATATTTGGCTGCTTTCTTAGACTTTGTGGATGAAGAAGGTGCTTCAAAGTTAGCCACCAAATCAGGATAGATCCACATAATCTCTTCCTTATCGGTTTACAGAGGAACAAGACCATCAGTTCGTGCAGGTGGGAGATTGACAATCTCCAGAGTAGCTTTCGAGATGGGTATGACTCCATCATGCACAAGTTGAGCAGGAAAATCGCCAAACTGTAGAGAAACGATGTTAACAGTTATGATCTTCTCGTCTTGCTGAAGAGTGATTACGCTGGATTTGATCATCTCTTGGATCTTCCCTTTGAGCACATAGCATGCTCGAGTCGGGTGTCCAATAAACCTGTGATACACACAATATTTAGGATGATCAATTTTACCTATTTTCTCTGGCCGCTTTACGTCCAGCAGTTGAAATTTATTGCTATGGATCAAGCGATCAAAGATGCTCATGACATCATCCTCATCAAAGGAGTATTCTTCTTTCGGACGTGGTGCCCTTTGTGGTGGTACTGTAGGAGTAGGTGTTGACTGACCTATGTTGACAGCTAGAGCTTCTTTGCCTTTAATATTGATAGCCAAAGTCTTTTTGCCTTTGCGGTTATTCTAACGGCTACCGATGTTGGATGCAGCATGTTCATCTCTGTCAAGATTAGGCGTTTGGATGCCTAATTGTTTGAACTTGTCGGCACTTTTTTCTACTGCCTTGGCATTTACTATGAAGGAAGGCTAATCCTGAAACTGTGTAGAGCTAGTCCACAACAAATTTGATTTGCATGTGTCTATAGTCAAAGCATCTGGAGTTCTCAGAGGCATTTTGAGTGCTTCACGGCAGAATCGTTCAATAAAACGTTCAGTAGTTTTATTATGCCGTTGTTTGATTTTGATAAGGGCCGACATAGTCATGTCATTTGTTCCCTCATAAAATTATTCCAAGAATATTTGTTTGAATCTAGAAAAGGAGGTTATACAACCGTCTAGCAAACTACGGTACCAGTCGTAAGCTGCACCAGCTAAGCATCCTTCAAATATTCTAGTGAGTGGAGCATCGTTTGGCTGAAGTTGATCTGTCATTACCTTAAAGTGGTTGAGGTACTAGCTTGGGGATGTACTGCCATCAAACAGCATAATGGTAGAAAGTTTGTATTTGGGTGAAAACTGAACTTCCTTCCACTCTATAGGATAAGGTTGTTTAATCCCAAGCTTCTGTAGGCCGTCTTTCTGTTTGAAGGCTTCTAATTGAGTACACAAAAGTTTTATGACGTCGTTAGCATCTTCCACTGGTTGAGGAGCAGTGGACTAATTTGGTGTGTTAGGAGGAGGGACTGCATGATTTGTACCACCCCCAGTACCAGACTGACTTGGAGTAGCCTGTACTGGTACTGAAGTAGTATATGGAGACTGTACCCCCAGACCAATGTTGACAGGAGCAGATGTCATTATAGGTTCTTGGGTTGGAATCAGATTCGCAACCATTAGAATTGTATGTTGTGCCATGATCACAGCATGCATTTCAGATATGATATTCAAACTAGCCTCCAATACAGCAATTCTCTGCTCTTGACTATTAAAGCTAGATGCGTCTTGTTCCTCATTAGTGACATATGCTGTCACTTCTCTGGCCACTAAAGAGGAACTGGTAGAAAAGATGGTCTGCTCAGAACTTCCACTATCGGCATCCAAGTCATACAAGGAACTACCGGGGAAGAATGAGAAAAAGCTAAAGGGCGCTTTCCTTTGTTCTGCACCAGGGCAGAAATAGGTGTATTCCTAGCAAGTTTCAGACTTAGGGAGGAAGAGGAAGTAGCTAAAAAGCTCTCCTTGTTCTGCGCCAGGGCAGGATTAGGCGTAGAATAAGAAAAGGCCAAAGGGCACTTTCCTTTATTCTGATTAGTAGCCTCACTTGACAGGCTCTTCTCCAAGTTCAGAACTGGAGAAGAAGAGAGAGTAGCCAAAGGACGTTTCCCTTTATTTTGTGCCAGAGAGACGACGGGCGCATGTTGTGCATAAGCAGTGATTGGTGTTGTTGAGGACTTGGGAGTCCATATAGCGCGCACCTTGTTCTTGGCAGCCACAATGGCGTGCCTAGCACCCCCAGCACTAATCATGGCTTCGTAGGCTGTTTGGTCGACTTGCACAACCAAGGTCTTCTGCGTCTTGTCGATCGACGCGATATCACATTAAGTTGTCACTTTCTCGTCGGAGGAAAAAGTGGTCCCCAGCAGAGTCATCATTTTCTTTGCAAAAAATAAAAGTTTTATTTCTATAAACTAAGAAAGAAAGAAAGTACAAGAGTACAATAATTTCTGGGGAAGTACAATAATAGGAATCTGATCAGAAGACGATCACTTTATCCCTTGGATGATGTGATATTGAAGACACAAGCCTTTGGAGAATACAACATCACTTTAGCAGGAGATTATGATCATTAGTAATGCTCTAGAACTGATTTAAAACTCTATTTATAGAGTTCTGAAATAACTATTTTTTGAGTTGCACGCGTGCCTTCTATCCAGTTGCGCAAATGGTTACTTTAACTGCTGGTGATGCATGTCATTCTGTTAGTGAGATGTGCGTGGTCATGGGGAGTATAGTGGACATGTTCTTCGAAATTAGTGGCATGCGTGCCACATCAGCTAGCTTCTGGACAAAAAATAAACAGGTGGCGCAACTAGCCAGGTTACGCCGGTGCAACTTGATATCTGGCACCTCTGACTCAATCTTCTGTGTTGTGGAAGTTTCTTGCACCCTTCAATAGCTTGCGCGAGCTAGCTGTCAGCATTTAATATTGACAAAATCTTTTCGAGCACCATGTTGCTCGGGATTCGAAGAGATATTATTTGACTATTGTGCTGTCAGTAATGATGGCAACCGCTACAGCTTCTCGAGGAAGCTTGCCACGTGGGACCCGTGCACTTCAATGTGGGTGTAACTTGAATCTCGCACAATTCAGCATCTAGGGGCCACTTGATGCTGACGCCTTCTTGTGAGTGGTGCCCATTCATTTTTGAGCTTCTACAATCATAAGGACGCTTGTTGAAATTGCTACGAACAACTGGCACTGTCCTCAGAAACATGTGTCCAAATATTCGCTCACTATCAAGTACGGCATCGTAGGATTCTTTGTAGATCTGACATTTTTGGTTCATGATGATATCCCCACGAAGCTCGTCGTTCAAGCCTTATTGTAAGCGTTTACACCAGGCTTGCTTGTTTGGCAAAAAGGCTCAGAGAAACTTTGCAGGCCTCGCGAAGTGTGAGTCATAATCGTCAACTGACATATTTTCTTGCTTCAATATCATAATCTCGGCTTCTTTTTGTTGACTGATTTCTCGAGGAATATGATGATCAAGAAAATCCTCATTGAATATTTCCCAGAAAATTTTGGTGTCGGGATATGCCTCGTATATCTTCTACTTCTTCATTATCCACCAGTCATAGGCCCTCAATTTTAACTGCAATGCTGCGCACGTTAATCTTTTGGACCCTTTGATGTTGAGAAGATTGAATAAGACTTTGATCTTCGCCAGCCATCCCATGATCACGTCGGGCTCTGCTCGACCGTTGAATTCAGGTGGGTTCATCTTTCTGAACTCAGTCTCCTTGAACAGGGAAGAAGACTTTACCATTTGCAGTTGGGTTTCTTCTTCTTCATCGGCTAAAATCTTAAGAGCTACCACTACGGTCGTTATATTGTTGGTGGTCTCCATGGTACTCATTATCCAAGTCAGGGCATCCATTTGCTTCAGTTGTGCCCCAAATAGGTTTTGAATCTGTATTTGAAGCTGCTGCTGATGTACTTCTATTTGCCTCTGTTGTACCTCCATCAGGTGCATCAATCTCTCCATCGTTGTTTCACTAGGGGTAGCTTCTCAGAACTACCCGTACTCGCAGTGGTGATACTAGTTCTCTTAGTCATCCCTAGAAAATAAAGTAGGCCCGTTAGTATTCTAAAAATATCTGTGGGCTTACCTATATGGAACTATTATTTCATCCAGCATATGTCGAAAAGCATAAAATCGATAAATCGCAACAAAATTCCAAAAGAAAACATTTTTAAAATTTTGAGGAATTGAACCATGCTTTGATACCAATTTGTCACTCCCTGAATTGTCGAACCGTTCGTCCTCGCATCTTTTTTCGCCTAATTGGTCATCCTCGAAGGAGTGTGATGTCGTACAAATTTATATTGCACTTGCTCAAGGCATGAACATGCATTTGATAATTCTTTTGAAACATACATATTGAAATCTCACAACCGCAAAAAGTTGAAAACGTAGTATAGGAAGAAAATAGTTTTTCATTGATAACTTGTAATGAAGTGCAAGGTCTTAATTACATTAGATATATCGTTGCGGCTTAATTCATTGAAATAAAAAAATGTTCAACAAGCTTCCATGAATGATACTTGTCGTTCAATATATTACACCTTTATACATTGAAACCAAAAATGCCTTCGAGATAAAACAGCTTCAAAAATACTTTAAAATAGAAAGAGCTTCAAAATGCCTCCCTAAACTTCAACTTTGGCTTAGAAAACATCCACCCTCAAACCTTTGCATCACCTGAGGATATGGGGATTAGTACATTTGGGAATGCACTTGTGAGCATGACGAACCCACTCGTCTTAATCGATACTGCATATTAATGGAAGCATGCATTCAAAGTTCTCTTGCTATTTAGAACTAGATGAATTATAGTTCATATCGATGACATACTTGAAATAGTAAAACATAGCATTTATATTATTTCTTATCATGACTATGTCCGTCCCTGCATAAAAACAGAGATAATATTGACCACCTACAGAAGATAATAGGTGAGTATGCTATATATCTTATATGTGGTCATTAGCGATATCAACACCATGAAGGACGATTACCAAGCATTGTGACGTATCCTACCAGTCCGGGTTGCAAGCCCAACTGGTGGTCCCGTAATGCCTTGTGCCGAAGAATGATTTCATAATTTTCCCTAGGTCAATTTGATTCTGGTGCCTCGGATACCATTTTGAAGAAAGCTAAACCATGTGCACAAGTTGTCCATGACAATGCAAATGTGTGAATAGTCTACCTTTTGAACATACGCATGACATAAAATAGAATTAAGAGTATTATCTATATACTCGTGTAGTTCATTTTTCTCAAAGTCGTATGTCCAAATTTGGCTACCTGTAGGCACCAAACAACCAAAGGAACCATGCCAAAATCTATGTTTTGTTATTCTGTTTCCTTCTAGCACTTTATCGATCTATATAACCTTAACTACTTTCTTCGTATGTGAAGCTTATCATTTAAGTTAAAGCATAATTATACCATATAGCTACATCTATCTCATGTTCAATATCTTAGTGGTACAATATTCATTTAACCATACATTATCAATTTGAACGAGTTCGAGGCAACAAGAATTTTATTTACGGAAAGGAGTAGAAAAATAGGGTCCGAACTACCTACCAAGTAGAGAATGCGCTGAGAGTAGGAGATCGCTTCGCAATGATCAAGCGTCAGTTACACGAGCTCCTGTAAGGGCACTAATATTACTTTATAATCCTACTTCAATCCTTCGTCTCAAAATTCTCAAGAACTAATGCAGAAATCGATGGACAAACACATTAATCAAAACCAAGCAGAGAAAACATTCAAAAATCCCATACAATAGACAGGTCCCTTTGAAGGAACTCTTATATAGAGCTGACTCATCGAGACGTAGACCGCTGCATCTAGGACTCGTTCCAACAGAAGCTGATTCATTAGTTAGAAAGGTTCTTATAGCATTCAGCCAAATCAGTTTTGATACCTAAAAAGGGTTTCCATATACAAAGCTCCCAACTGAGTCAGACTTGCCATCTAGGTTTACGACCGAGTCAGACTAGTCACGACCCATAATGTACTGCATCGCTTGATGGGAAGGGGCACTAGAAAATATGACCTAACTTGGTCATGTATAACAAACCCGACGCCAGACGACAATGTTGGAACCCAGCAAGGATAGCTTCCTGAACTGGTCGGCCCACCTTCTTTTCATTAACATATAGTATATTATTGAAATCCCTCCACCATCAAAGTCCATCTATCTCCAATTATTGTGCTGATAATAGTGATGTCCCTCTAAAGATTTAAATGCCTGAACTGGTCATTGTACCCGTAAAATTCCCTTACAACAAGTTGTGGGGCCCTTTTGTTGGTAAATTTGATGGTAAGTAATTGGTTCGAGAAGCATCTCTCCATCCCAAACTCTTGTATCCTATATGATCCAAATTCTAGCAATATACCTACTAGTCAAGTGAACAGAAACCCAATGCATAGGAGTTCTACAGTTGACCTTAGTAGCAGACTTTATTTTAGACTCCATGATATTGATAATAGTGCACATCAACTTCTTAATTAATCCATGATATCATGTCACCTCCTAATCGAATTAGACCCTCTCACATTCCATGTGAATATAGTCATAAAAGTCGATAGTTGACCCCTTTATTTATACACAAACTCTCTCTAACAAACTCATGACCATTTGATAATCTAACACATGAATGATATGTTGGGTTGTATCTCGTTTTTGGTTGAGCGCTCAAATGGGGGGTGATAATGGAGTTGGTAATTTAGTCCCACATCGGTTAGGAGGTGGGATCATGTGGTATAGATAATTGGGATTGGTTTATGCCTTACATAAGAATTCCTTTTTAAGGCATACGGGCCCAATTCAATATCGCACCTCATGGGCCAACTCTGGTTCGGGTCACACCGTATTTCTAACAAGTGGTATCAGAGCTTTGGGGGTTCTGGCAACCATGTCAGCGGAGCATATGAACACTCGTATGATCACCCTCACAAGAAAGAACTGGCAATTTGGAAGCCAAGGATGGAGGATCTACTCTGGTACAAAGACTTGTATGGTCCGTTGGAGGGCGACAACACAAAGCTATCGGACAAAGCTGCTGAAGTCTGGAAACGACTGGATCGGCCGTTGGATTCATTCGCCAATGGCTGGACGACTCGGTGTTTCACCACGTGTTCATCGAGAGTTCGGCAAAAAATTATGGAAGAAATTGTATTTGATGTACGAAAGAAAGACGGCTGGCAACAAGGCATTTCTTATTTTCCAACTCGTCAACTCGAAGTACACGGAGAGTGTCTTGGTGGCACAACATCTGAACGAGATTCATGTATCATCAATCGGCTGTCTGCGATGAAGATGGTGATTAATGATGAGCTTCAGGCCATAGTATTTTTGAGTTCTATGCCAGAAAGTTAGGAGATGTTGGTGGTGTCAGTGAGCAACTCCGCATCAGATGGAGTTTTATGATAGAGGCAGTCAAAAACAGCTTATTAAATGAAGAGGTCTGGGGCAAGCAAGTTGAATCATCGCAGGAGAACGCTCTGGTGGCTTCCTACATGAAGGAAAGACTCAAGTCACAAGCGAGTACACATGAGAGTTCACAGAATCTTCCGATTGTGGACTGCAAGAACGCTGCTATCACTGTGGCGAAATAGGTCATATCAAGAGGAACTGCATGAAGCTCAAAGCTAAGAAGGCAAAAGGCAAGGATGATCAGGAGGATCTCACTGTACTTAGAGATATCATCATCGCAGTGACCGATGCAGAACCTTGTGTCATGTCTTATGATGGCGACTGGGTCATGGACACCGGAACATCGTATCATGCCACTCCACATACAACAATCTTTATGTCATATCGTGGCGGCAGGTTTCGACGTGTGAAGATGGACGACTACAATTATAGGCATCGATAATGTGCACTTGACAACAGATCTCGGTGAGAAACCCGTTCTCAAGGATGTGTGACATATACCGAGTTTGCGCTATAACTTGGTTTCGATAGGGAGGCTGGCAGATGATGAATGTCGTAGTTTATTTGTGGACAGAGATTAGATGCCTGCGAAGGGTTTCCAACAGCTGACTTGAGGAGATTTGTGTTGTGACATGTACAGGATCAAGCCGCTGAGCTATACAGGCAGGCCACAGACATCGAATAGAGGCTTGAGGGGTGTTCGACAAGAGGTGGATCGTCGAAAACTTGTTGAGCAGGTTCTTCGAAAAGTTTTGAGGGTTATGGAGTATTCGGTTCGTCGAGACAAGGAGACGAATGAAGATAAGTTAAAGATTGAGGGTCAGTGTGTCGGTCCCATGATAGCTGGTCGGTCTCAGGTAGGGGTTGCTCTACGGATCCGAGGCGATGGTTGGTTCGCCAAAGCTTCATGGAGCGACATTGGTTTCAACAGTTCGAAGCTAGGAAGGAGATCAAGGTTTGGAGTAAATTCAATCAAAGGCGGGTGCATCATCATTCACACAGTTCAGGGAGAGCTGTGGATCATCGACGGTATGCACAGTGCGTGATGTTCTGCTCGAGGATGCATGTGTGCGGCGGAGCTTCAGTGTCGGATACGAAGGTGGGTAGGTTCAGGAGTTTGAATCTCGGAATAACTGCACCGTCCGCTTGGTTGGGCCAGCCAAGGGTGAAGAAGCCTGTCGGAACGGTAATACGTTCCTATGGAAGACGAAAGTCGGGGACAAGCACCCGAGACTCACGGTAAGGCTGAACGTTAGGGACTTTGGTCTTTGTTGTGTTATTGATGTCGGCAGGATCCCAATGGTGCAGGAGGTGCTACGCATGGCAGCCAGTATCGACGTGACGGTCGAGGAGCAGGAGACGAAGGAAGATGCAAAGCAACTCGGGGGATCAGAGATCAGTGGCATGGGGGAGCAGGTATTTTGTCGTGGGATGACATGCATAGAGTTAAGTTGAGGACCTATGGCGTTCATATACCCTCTCATCAGACTGGAGGAGAAGATTATTGCAGTCCAATCTGGATTTGGTAAGAACCTATTTATGAAATCTAAATCTACTTAAATATTTGATTTGATTTGATTTGGATGTCCATAATTGTTGTTGTGCTATTTTAGATATACTATGATTTTTATTTTAGGAAATCCTATTATGATCTAAAGTAGGATGTTGATGAAATATTTTAGGCATAATAGGATTCCTATTTTATTTCTATTTAGAAAATCCTATTATGACTAGAATATAATTTTCTCATCTTATATATATGGGGCGAGGGTGGAGGCACAAAGTACATCACAAAGTGGAGAATCGGGGTGCTCGTCCACAAGAAAATCTAAGAGAAAATCTGTGCTTTACTCTTAGGACTTCGTCATCCAAGACAGAAGGAGGAAGAAGATCTAATCAAGGAGTCGTCAACTTTGGTTATGGAGATTGCTACGGTTTGGTGAGTGATCTCAAATGTAATCTTCTGTTTTTCTTCTTGAGAGTGGTGCGGGGGGTGAACCTATTAGGGCAAAGGGTTCAACATTAGTTTTTGTCAATTTTGTAATTTTCATCTGAGTTATAAAAGTTGAGATTTGTCAGGTGACGTAGTCACCACCATATACTTGTCTTTATCTGTGCTTGGTGTCCGTTAGACGGAGGTTTGTTTGATCAGGTGGGTTGGCAAAAGCTTCCGTGTGTCCAACATGATACATATTTATTGGTCTCTAGCATGAATGCAAACACCAATGAGGTTCCTAAATTTTCTCATTACACGTTCCTAACTCGTGACCATTTAACTTCTATCACAACTCTTAAGTAACCTATGGCCATTTGATAATCTAACACATGACTTTTAAAAACTAGTAACTCATGAGGTAATGACAAGGAATGCAAATAGACCACTGTGATAACTTTAATTTCCAACAGTAATTTGTCATTCGATGACACAATTATTAACCGTTAAGATGGCTAAAATAGTGTCAACAATGACCATATATACTTTGCTTGAAGAATATCATGCCTGGTATTTGAAAGAGCAACGATGCCCCTCTCTAAAGTCTGAAGAGTAGGCTACATGATAATATTTTTCTTGGTTCTTTTGATAAAAACAAAACAAAACAAAACAGGGGAGTGGTGGAACGCAGATCCAATCAAAGTAGTCACAGAGGCAAGCAAGACTGGAGCCTTTCCTAACATCTCTGATGCATACACAATCAATGGCCAGCCTGGGGATCTCTGCAACTGCTCTTCTAATGGTCTGCTCCATCTTCCTTTTACTATTATTGCCAATATCATCATATGATTATATTCATTAATCTATTTACTCGTCGAGATCTTGGGATTCAGGCACAACAGTTTTCCCGGTTGCCTTCGGGGAGACCAACCTCTTCCGCATCATCAATGCCGCGGTCAACGCCAAGCTCTTCGTCTCGATAGCAGGCCACAACATGACCGTCGTGGGCGTAGATTCATCCTATACCAAGCCGTTCACGACCTCCACCATGATGCTAGGCCCTGGCCAGACCACAAACGTCCTCGTGGCCACCAACCAGCCGTCGGGCCGGTACTATATTGCTACCTGGGCCTATGCCAGTCCTGTAGGTTTCATCTACGACAAGGCAACGACAACAGCAATCCTCATGTACGAGTCTGCCCACTACTCACCGGGTCCTCCTCCATAGCTACCGATTCTCCTAGCCCACAACGACACGGCTGCCGTCACCTCGTTCGATGCCAAGATCAAGAGCTCATCGGCAATAAATCTCCCCGAACCAATCGATGAGAACCTCTTCTTCACCGTCGGCATGGGTTATTTCAGGTGCCCACCAGAGAAGACCTGCAAGGGCCCAAACAATATGCGGTTCACCGCCAGCATGAACAACTTCTCCTTCCTTCTCCCGTCCACATGCTCCATACTCGAGGCTCACCAGCTTGGCCTGCCTGGGGTGTTCACCACCGACTTCCCTGCTTACCCACCGTTCACGTTCAACTATACTGAAGAATACATAAGCCTAGATTTAATACAGCCAGTGCAAGCGACCCGAGTGTATCCGCTCAAGTACGGCACGGTTGT
Source organism: Iris pallida (assembly GCA_029216955.1). Taxonomy (NCBI): domain Eukaryota; kingdom Viridiplantae; phylum Streptophyta; class Magnoliopsida; order Asparagales; family Iridaceae; genus Iris; species Iris pallida. Next base: position 42,088,385 of record JANAVB010023800.1, on the reverse strand, counting down.
CCAGCTGGTACTGCAGGATACTAACATCGTTGTCGGCGAGAACCATCCGATGCACCTTCACGGTTACGACTCCTACGTCCTTGCTGCGGGGTTCGGCAACTTCGATCCCGCCAGGGATACCGCTAAATTCAATCTTGTGGACCCGCCGCTGCGAAACACTATTGGGGTGCCAGTGAGTGGATGGGCGGTGATCCGGTTCGTGGCGGACAACCCAGGAGTATGGTTCATGCATTGCCATTTGGACCTCCACACCACTTGGGGACTGTCGATGGCTTTCCTGGTGGAGAATGGGATTGGCGAGTCGCAATCTTTGGAGCCCCCACCACCAGATCTTCCCCCATGCTCAATGGCCGAGCCAGAAATCATGACTTATTGGGGAGACCAAATAAAACAATTCAACAACCATCACAAGAATTTTTCTTGAATAAAAATGAAAAATGTTTTTGAATAAAATGGAATGCATTAACTATTATTAAAATGAACAAATTGTTGTAAAGTACAAATATTTTTTTTTACTACTTCATGTTTTCCCTCCATCATTTCTATTGGTCCAAAACAACTTGGGTGTGTTTGATTGCAAGGTGAAAAGTACGTGGAAAAGAAATTAATTTCGTGAAATTATTTTTCTAGGAAAACAATTCCATGAAATTTTAAAAAAATTCCATGGAAAACTTTATTTGGGTGTTTGATTGTTATTATTTTCCACGAAAAATAGTTATTTTCTTGGAAAATGATATTTTCCTATGGTTTAGACAAGTTTCATTTTTCACCATTTTAGAAAAAAATATGGAAAATTATAGTTTTTTTGGAAAAATAATTTCATGGAAAATATAAGCTATCAATCACTACAATTGGTGGAAAATTTGTGATGAAAATATTTTCTACGGAAAAAAAAAGCCCAATCAAACACAGCCGAGAATTCTAGGAGAGAAATGAGAAAGAAAGAGAGTTATCTTATTTATATTTTGTCTAACCCAAAAAAGGGTTTGAAGATACAAACAAATACATGGCTATTAGGCGGTTACAAACAAGGAGATCTGTTGAGAAACTTAAGGGACATTGATCCCTATAGATGTGCACCACACAATAGCAGTTATAACTGTAATATTCTTTCTTGAGTGTGCACAACTCAATATAAAAAAATTCAGTGTTCAAAATAGATTAGTACAAATTTTCTGGAATGATCAGCATCAGTCTTTAAAGACGATCAACATCAATCTTTCTAGTAGGAAAAACCATACTCTAAGGAAAAAAAAAGTAAGTTGATGTCAATGCCTCTTCAGGACATGAATATTTAGAGGCATGACCATCCCAATTTGGCTGCCTCGCTAAAATCTTATTAGAATGCCAAAATATAGTATAAATGCTTCTAAGTTAAGGAAAAATAGTACATTAAGGTCAAGTGAACATAGTTTGGGGATACTCCCCCCTGATTTTTGACATTTATCCCAAAACTACAAGCATTGCAATTCAGAGAGTTTTGCAATCCAATACCACGAACGATCTTTTGGAAAGTGGACTTTGGTAGAGACTGAACAAATCGACTAGGTTGTCATGGGGTCGATTTATTTGACTTTAATTTTTTGACGTTGTTGTTACTGATGAGAGAAGAAAAGTTTCGGCACAATATGCTTAGGGTTGTCTCCATTGATGTAGCATTTCTTCATATGGCCAACACATGCGATGTTATCTTCATATATTGTCGTTGGGATATTGTTGATGGAAAAGAACCCACTTGCATGTAGTCTGAATGTGCTAAATAATAGCTCGCAACCATAAGCACCCCCGAGTGGCTTTATGAAAGGTAATAAGCTCAACATGCTTCGAAGAAGTAGCGACAAGAGTCTACTTGGTAGACGTCTAAGATATTGTGTATCCCAAATGATAATGATATAACCACTTTCAGATCTTGCCTTATGTGGGTAAAATAAATAACCGGCATCGACATAGCTATCAAAACGAGCACCATTCTAAGGATCAAGGAAGTTTGATCCATTTCGGGATACATAGGAATAGAATAATCATATGTCCATAGCCCCTTTGAGCTAATGGAATATGTCCCTAATTCCATTCCAGTGGAAGTGTGTTGGCACAAAGCTAAATCTTGCCAAGAGTTTAATAGCAAATGAGATGTTCGGTCTAGTCCATTGAGTTAAGTGCAATAATCCATCTATTGTACTTAGATATGAAACTTTACATTCCAATGCCTCTTCATTTCCATCCTTAGGATGAAATGGATCTTATTTAGCATATCTAGAGAATGAACGATCACAGATATATTGAAGGGTTTTGCTTTGTCCATGTTAAACCTATATAACACCTTTTGGATGTAACTCGATTGATGGACCAAAATGCCATTAGTACAATACTCAAGATGCAAGCCTAGGAAAAATATGGTTTTTCTAAGATCGTTCATCTCAAGTTTTGACTTCATGTGCGATGTAGTTTTCTCAAGATCTTCAGAAGTTCCAATAAGATTCATGTCATCGACATAAACTATTACAATCGTAATCTGGAATGTGTTCTTGATAAACATACGAGGGCATACTTTATTATTCACATATCAATGTTGATCGAATACTTACTTAGTTGGTTATACCACATCTGCATAGATTGTTTTAATCCATAATTAATATAAATACCTCAGAAAGATTGAGAGCATGTTCTATGGTCTAGAAGTACTTGAATCGATTAGACGAAGTCCTTTAGTGACCTTCACATTATCTAATTCCCGTACAAATATGCAAAAGCCACATCCATTAGTTGCATGTTCAGTTTTTTAAAAACTATCAACCTGACAAGGTAACGAAACATAATATCGACCAATACTGGAGAATAAGTCTTCTTATAGTCAATCTTGGGCGTTGAGAGAAGCCTTGCACCACGAGGCATTACTTTATATCGTATTATTCTATTCAGCTCATTAAGCTTCCTTATGAAGACCCATTTGTATCTAATAGGTTTTATATTGGGTGGTGTTAGAACTACAAACCCAAACAATTTCTACTTTGTAAGTAATCTAACTCGACCTAAATTGCTTCTTTTCATTTTGACCAATTAGTTCTACTTTAACATTCTTCAATGGAACATGATTTAATATTACCGCACTTTATAATATTAGTTGCTACTGAATATGTAAAGATTTCATCAATAATTGTCTCATTCATGTTTCATAACTCATCTTATGTAACCCCATGTTCTTGATTTTTCAAATTTTTCGAACAAAGCCTAATTCCATTTTCGTAGAATATTTTTGTCCATATTTTTTGGGGCAATTTGAAAATTATTTAGCATCTTTCAATTGTAGGAATGGCATAGTTGTAAATATTAGAAAATAAAGACTATGACAGTAATTATCTAGGATCTTCCTAATTATCCCTATAAATAACCTAATTAATTAGTGGATTAACATTCCTAATTTTTCCATCTAGTCCTAAATATCTTGTCTAGCCGTGTCGGCGTGTCCATCCCATTTCCTTCATTTTCCTAGCTAATATAATTATAATTCCTCGTGTCAGATACGACCCAAGCCATCAATTCCACCTCGACACACTCGATCCACTTCTATGTGTCATGTGGATATGTACATCCTACACACACATACACACCAGTAAACCCAAAACCTAACTCTCGACTGCTAGGATCGACCGTTGCTCGGACTGCCGTCGTCGTGCCCTGGTGCAGTCAAGACACAACCGTTGTTCCTCGTCGACCGCCGACGTGTCATCCGCTCAACGCTAGATCTCCACCGCTTCATCACTGGAAGAACAGAAGCCGGTCATCCTCGCCATGTCGTCATGTCACCAACTGGAGTCGTCGCCATCTTTGTCGTAGTCCTCTCCAATGTGCCATTGTCTCTCGACTTTCGTATATTGCTGCACCTTGAAGCCCACGTCGATGCCTCAATTTTTGTGTCGGCTTCTCAATGACTGAGCCACTACCGGCTCCTAGCTCTTCGACTTCCGAACCATCGATTTCGACCATCTTCTCGAGCGACTAGGTCAATATTGACAACCGTTGGCTAGATTCGAGTGGATCCCATCCTACCCGTCATTGGCACCACTATGAGCCACTAGGAATCACTCATGCACACGTGCGAGATCTAGTGACGGGGGTCGCTAAGTCTAGGTGAGCTTTTCCTTTTTTTTTTCTTCTTCTTCTTCTTCTTCTTCTTCTTCTTTACTATTTTTTCTTCTTCTCCTCCTTCACACTTTGCTTTTTCTTTCTTCTGAAGTTTCTAGAAATTGTGTGTGTGAGAGAGAGAGAGAAACGAGTGAGTGAGAAGCGGGGTAAGTAGGTTTGGGCCAAATCCAACGGGCCATGGACCTGGGCTGGGATTAAACAAAAAGAAAAGAAAAGAAGTAGAATGGGTTGGCTAGCTGTAGGCCAAGCCAGAGAATGGGATGAGGACCTGAGAAGAAAATAAAGGAAAAGGAGAAGGCAGGCCTTGGTTTGGGCCCGACAAATTTGACTGGCCAAGGATTATGGTTAAATATGAGGTTTTCAATTAAGTTTTAATTAACAATTAACTATGTATGTTTCCTAATAATTATTATTTAGTATATTTTCTAGTAATAATTCCATTAGTATCTTACTTAATAATTTTTTTACTAATTAATTCCATTAGTAATTTATAGTAATAATTCCATTCGGATTTAATTATGGATGTTTCTAAATATTTTTTTACTAACTATATATATATATATATATATATATATATATATATATATATATATATAAAGGCGGTGGGGAGCAGCGTTTTGGGGGCGATCTTGTAGTGCCTCGCTCCGCGAAGGCACTAGATAGACAGAAAGATCAAATTGCTGGCTTTGCAACATAAGACGATTGATCTAGGTGAGTGGACGAAGTCGCATTTGCTGATTCGCTTACGCCTAATAAGAATCTGAGTTTTTGATTGAATGCTATTGTTAATAACAAGATAGTAAATCATTGAGAATGCTTTTAAGAGAATTCACATGTTGCCTTGCTAAGAAATAAATGTTGCCTTGATCAAGAGAACCTTGTCATGCTAATAACAAGACAAAAATCAGTATGTATGCTTATAAGAGATTTCACATGTTGCTATGCTAAGAACAAGAAAAGAAATAATCTGCATGCTAATAAGAAGACTTGTTGCCTACTAATAAGACCTGATATAATGCTTGTCATGCTTGATAGGATAAGAGAAGACAAATGAATCGAATTGAATGCTTGATCATTGCTTGTTGCTAAGTATGCTTGAGAATTGTAGACATGTATAGACGGACTTGTACATGTTGACATGAATAAAAGAAAGGCACGAACTAACGTGTCGTATATCTGCAAAGGCATAAAAAGAACATGTCGTCCATCTGATCACAAATCTGTCTCATCTGATAGAACTGCTAGAGTGTCACGACCCGCACCTTTTTTTTCAACGGATACGAGACGTGTCCAAGCCAGCCTATGCCACAGTGTCGGTGGTAGAACGCTGTCACGGCCATGAAGATCAAAATCACAAATAATGCTCATTTACATAATTAATTTAAAATTACAATATTCCCAATTTTTACATTTGCAAAAAAATATAAACTTGTACAAATATTGGAATGACTACAACTCAGCTATCTAGCTAGTCTCTAGGCTTTTGACTGCAAGTATACCCGCAATTCCTCATGCTAAGTGAATCCACGGCTAACCTAAAAAATATTGGTTTCCAGTCAGGAATGGAACGAGCACAATTCACTGAATGCGATTTCAATAAATAAAAATGACTATACAACAGAGGTTAGACATCAATTACATGTTTTTGAAAATAAACATAAAAGACGAAAAATCTGTAGCAAATAAATAGACAAAAATACTTTTCCAACTGTTAGAAGTACCTTTGATATGTGATCAGTCTGGGACACTACACCGTGAGGTCTACTTGTACGAAAAATAAACAATGTCTACGAGGTCTACTTGCAGAAATTAAACAATGTCTACGAGGTCTACTTACAGAAAATAAGCAATGTCTACGAGGTCTACTTGGTGAAAATAAACAATGTCTACGAGGTCTACTGCATGAAAATAAACAATGTCTATGAGGTCTACTGCATGAAAATAAATAATGTCTACGAGATCTATTGCATGAAAATAAACAATGTCTACGAGGTCTACTACATGAAAATAAACAATGTCTACGGTCGGATCACACATCCTTGGTACTTCTCATTCCCGACCCAACAATTTATAATAGAATATGAAAATCACATAACTAATGGCCAATCAATGAAATATAGTGAAGATCAATCGAAATGCAGACAATAAACTATACTCGCCTGTGGTCCTTTGCTAGTGAAACCGATAATCCAAACCACTCAGTGTGCCACAATAGTCAAAACACGTACAACAGTCTCCAGATGCTGAAATAGAGATTACCAATGTTCTCAGAATAGTCAAAATATCTAGGATTGCCTATCCTTAAGTCCAATTCTAGACACAGGGGCACAACGATAATTTTGGGCTAAAACGGTGTCCGCCGTTGGACCCGCTTTGCACCAAAAAGCGTGCCAGAGTCAACGGTCTCTAAAGTCATCAAACAACATGTCTACGGATTCGTTTTGATGATACGAACCCAACCGTATGTCCAAAGTTGGATTCTGGCAGGCCGTGCACAAAATCGCCCGTTGAATCGGATCGTGGGGCCCGCGAAAGGGAGATCCAATCAACTATCTCTGAATCAGACCAAATTTGGCATACAGGACTAGAAAAATGATACGGTCTTGTTGGCGTAAGTTTCGTCTCGATCTGACGAACATGCACAAAGTAATTGAAAATTTTGCACAAAGGCCGATACTGTAAATTTCGACGGATACGCATCAAATTCGTCGCGCACACGCAACCAATTTGAATTCCGTCAAAGCCCACACATCTACGAAGCCGTTACGCACCTTTTGATGCTTTTGTTTCGTGATCACGTCGCCCGGATTGGCGGGACGTACGTCGTATCGAAGAGATTTTCATAATTTTTAACATTTTTAAACAGATTTTTCCTAATCTTTGGGTGCTGTTTATTCGGCACACATTGCATGAATACATGAACAAAAAGAAGGGTTTCCATCTCCTATATATTGGCTATAAGTTCTTCAAATAGAATTTCAAAATCGTACACGGGTTGGGAGAAAACTGACCGTGAACTAGAGTCGTTGGACTGGTTTTCTTTCCTGCTTGGGACATATTTTTGGTGACTTCGATTCGACTTTTCGAGCGATCGAATACATTTATATACGTAATAAAGGAACAACATTGAAGGGGGTCATGTCGGGATCGTACCTGACAAAACCGTTCATGATTTGGTGGAGCAACGAGGGAGATATCGCGTCACAAATTCGCGACGACTCAGGCCATTCACTGCTGTGGCTGTTCTCCTTTTGTGGGCGTGCGAGGTTCTCTGGCCGACCCCGGCCGTGCATGGTGGCGGCGCCTGCGGCGAACGGCCGCCCAGGGTGGCTGGGGCGCACGCGGTTGTCCATAGGCGGCGCTGGGTAGGATCGAGATTAGGGTTGCTGTTTTTCGTACTCGCGTGTGTGTGTATTTTTATACCGAGAACGAGAGGCTCGGGTTCAGCTGAGTTTTTATGCTGAGAGTTTTCCTCTCAGTTTCAAACGGGTTATTAGCAACTCATGTGGGCCTGTGGCCTGGGAAGTCTATGCGTGGGTTTTATTCTTTGGTTTTGTGTGATGTTCGGGCTTGGCTTGGCTAAAATGTATTGTTGTTGCTCTCTGTTTTCTATCATATGATATATCTATCCATATATTTATTTATCTATATCTATATATATATATATATATATATATATATATATATATATAAAATATATATTTATATATATATATATATATATATTTTATATATATATATATATATATATATATATATATATATATATATATATATATATATATATATATATATATATATATGCTTATATACTATTCCCATAAGATCTAAATAAATCCCCATAGCATCTATTCTTAGTGCAAGGCCTATTTTTTTTTATAAATAGGAATACATGTATATATTTATATAACATTTATTTGACAAGCAATATAACCAATGATAATAAAATAATATTATATAATAAAATATCTATAAAATAATAAAAATAATAATAACAAATTCAATAACTAAATAATGGTATACATGTCATTGCGTACGGTCCAATAATCCCCAGAATATACAAGGACCTGTTTTATATCAATATCCTTGAATATTAACTAATGAGGATATTTATAATATTTAATTATGAATACTTAGGAATATTCATTAAATCATTAAAACGGAAAACAACACAATCCTACCAAAATACGTCAACACGAATGTCATTGAACGTCCCGCATGACTACATAGGCTTGGGCTCAGTTCGGTTCCAGTCCGGGCTAAAATGGTATAATCGGTTTCCCTAAACTCAATAATATAATTAGTAAATAAATAAAACTTTGGCAAGGGTTTAGTCGCAACTTGGCCTGGTTTTTCTAGTTAGGACATCACTATGGCTCGGCCTTCCCTACTAGGGCTAATACACTAGTCGAAGCACGCCATTGCACTATCCGTGCCACGATTTCTAGTCATCGTGTATTCCAAAACTCTACCATGGCTAAAGTCACCTACCGTAATAATTAACTAAGTAATTATTTATAAAAAAATCTAAAAGTCATCATTTAATTTAAATAAATAAATAAAATATATTATCAAAATTTTGGGAAGAGGGGCTACAAATCTACCCACCTTAAAAAAATAATTTCATCCTCGAAATTTAAGGTAAGAGTCCATCCGCTATGATAGAAGACAGTTTCCATTAGCTATCATCTATTCTCATGGTTATTTCGTACTACGAATCATGGAGAGTTCCTACCCACCTTTGATCACACTACTTCCTCAAATTTCATTTCGCTAAAACTTTACAATCATCCAACAACTTGCTAAAATTTTTACCCATAGATATCTACTATTTATGGCATCTATAATTTGCTCCTATCTATCAAACAACCCAAAATCTAAATTTATACAAGTAGTTAAGAAATATTGGTAAATTCTAATGAGCATGACCATTCGTCGCTCTGCAATAGGAGGGACAAAAAGCTAAGGAAGAATAATTGAGAGCAATTATGAAGTTTCAAGAGCAGTAGAGAGTATCCAATGATACAGATAGAAAGAGAGTTATGAACCATTGACTTATTTGCTAGATTGGGCTACTCTAGTCTAGTCGCTTGCTAAATCGAATAATCCTTCGTTTCTTAGAGGGCTTGCAATCCATTCAATACAGAAATTCCGTTCTCGAAATTCTAAACAAGTTTCCAAAATAGAACGAAATTTGAGAAATCTAGATTGTGATATTTCTCGTGGTTATTTAAACACACGAGTAAGGGATAAAATACAATACACGATCGTATATCGACTTCTAGGTAGATGGAATATAGGTTACAAATGACTTCATATTCTAAGAGATGGAGGCTACATAATCGCTATAGGGACCTATCTCAAATAGTTTGGTTTTATATATTCCAAAAATGATGGTTTGCATGGATGGGTTTTATTGGGTCTTAATGGGTTCCCTGATTGGACATCAATTGTTGGTTGGATGGACCTTAAATTTCAATCTATATTGACTGTACAAGATCCTAATGATAAAACTATTTCTAGATGAGGATGAGGGTACGGAACTGCCGTCTCCATCCCCAGCCCGAGGCTGGCAGGACTGGCTAATATATAATCCTCCGCGTCGTCCTCCTGGTCTAATCATACCTGATAATAACATATGACAATAAAACAAAAATACATATTTATATGATAGACATCACAGATTTTTAAAAATATCATGGTCACAGATAAAAGTGTCACTAAAGTGTCACAGATTTATTATTACAAAATACATATTTATGATAGACATCACAGATTTTAATCCTCTTCTGAAAATTCATCTAGTTCGTTTAGCTCATCTTCTTCTTCTTCTTCTTCCTCCTCTACATCTTCACTTTCTTCTGCATCTTTCTCTTCAGATAATTATACTTCTTCTAGAAAATTAGATGTGTAATGAGGAACTTCCGTCGTGTCCACTTCTATAATATTTGTTACAAGAGATAGTTCATCCTGTTGATAAGCTATATCGTCAACTTCAAATATTTCTAGCTTTGGTCTTGCATACTGCCCACCAGTCCGACCTTGTTGTTCTCCGTTTAGGATAACTTATGAAGTACATGAGCTGAGCCTGACTTGATAGGACAAATGGTTTAGGCTTGATATCGACGCCGATAGTTTATATCAGACCGTGCTTGTCTACTTTCCAACCCTGACCTTCAATCGGATCGAACCAATCACACCTGAATAACACAATCTTAGCAGGCTCTATTCCATAACTATATGTTAGCTCCACGATCTCCCGTAGCATACCATAGAAATTGTTGCCCGCATCAACATCTTTGTAGTTCGAAGATCTGATACACAAACAGCTGTTTTTGGTGGAGTCGAGATCCACAAAGTTGTCTCTGATCGGGCAAGTTGTTGACTTGAACCTAAACCCATTAACACAGCAGCTTGGCCATATTTTTGAAGCATAAATTGGTCCCTTGGCTAGCGTTCTAATAGACTCATTCTCAAGTCTTGCGTATGGACGATCGACCTAAATACCACGAAAGAAGCAATTAAGCTCATTCTAAATCAAGTGCATATACAGAAAGGTAATTACAGAGTTCTCAAGTCTTACATATGCACTCAACCATGATGGAAAATAACGTCTCATTTCTTGTTCTAGTTCTTCTTCTGTTATGTGTGGCCTACCTGACCTCACATCATCATTAAATATGCTGAAAACAACATCGTGCAATTAATGTAATAGTATTATTCTCAACACTATTAAAATAATGTAGACGTATTATTTACTTACCCCTCCAGTTTCTCTACTTCCTCTTCGTCGCAGTTGAGTAATACATACACCTGAGCAGCCCTTAGCTCATCATCGTTCAGATATCTCTTCTTCATTTTATTCGATGGCTTTCCTGGAGCATTGAATACCTTCAGTATTGTATCATTACTTTCATGATCTCCGTCGTCATTTCTGGAAGCTCTTATTCTATTAGTTGCAACATGAGGCTTGAAATACATCGAACAAAAGTTTGTAATCTCCTCGAGAACATAGGCTTCACAAATAGAACCCTCGACCCGTGCCTTATTTTTCACCTTTCTTTTTAGGTGATTCAAATATCGCTCGAACGGGTACATCCATCGATATTCGATGGGTCCACCAACACGTGCCTCATAGGATAGATGAATCGGCAAATGCTCCATAGAGTCGAAGAATCCAGGAGGAAACACCCTCTCTAGCTTGCATAGTGTTACCGTAATGTCCTTCTCTTGCTTTTCTAGACGATCAACGAGCAATTTCTTAGAACAAAGATCCCTGAAGAATATTCTAAGCTCCGTCAATGGATCCCAAACTGCCTGTGGTAAGAATTTCTGAAATGCAATCGGAATTAACCTCTCCATGAATACGTGACAGTCGTGGCTCTTCATACCCGTCAATTTATTTTCCTTCGGATTGACACATCTTTTCAGATTTGACACATATCCGTCTGGAAATTTTAGGCCCTGGATCCACCGACAAAGTCTCACTTTATCCTCCTTGTCCAGCGAGAAAATTGACTTCGGCAGAAACTGTTTTCCATTCTGCTGTATCAAATGCAACGCAGGGCGTTTGCATATTTCTTCTAAGTCCAACCTGGCCTTGGGATTGTCTTTCATTTTTCCCTTTACGTCCATCACAGTATTAATTATGTTATCAAACACATTCTTCTCAATATGCATGACATCAAGATTATGTCTGATCAGATTGGTACTCCAGTATGGCAGATCCCAGAATATGCTCCTCTTTGTCCAGTTATGATCTCTACCAAATCCATCGCACTTGTACCCAGTTGTAGGATCTTCGATAGCACTTGGAAATCTTTAACCTCCTCCCATATCGTGGCTCTGTACCACCTTGGCGGTGGATCACTCTTCTCTACAACGCCGGCACAGAATGCATTTCTGTTCCTTCTGAACGGATGATCTTTTGGCAGAAATTGCCGATGACAATTAAAGAAGCACGGTTTTCCTCCGTATTTCAAGCGGAAAGCCTTACTAAGGTCCATGCAATACGGACATAAGAGACGGCCATGAGTGCTCCATCCAGATAACATTCCATAGGCCGGAAAGTCGTTGATGGTCCACATAAGGGTTGCCTTCATCTGAAAATTCTGCTTCCTGGATACATCGTACGTGTTAGCGCCTACTTCCCATAACTGATTCAACTCATCTATCAAAGGCTGTAAGTACACGTCAATATTCCTCTTGGGATTGTTCGGACCAAAAATTATAACGGTTAGAAATATGTACTGAGTCTTCATGCACATCCAAGGCGGTAGGTTATACGGAGTGACAATCACAGGCCAACACGAATACTGGGATCCCGAAAGACCAAAAGGAGTAAAACCGTCAGAAGATAGTCCCAACCTGACATTACGCGGATCTGAAGCAAAATTAGGATCACTCGATCAAAGTACTTCCACGCTTCTCCATCGGATGGGTGATCCAACACTCCTTCAATCTGTTCTCACATGTGCCAACTCATATTTTCGGCCGTCTCTTTCACCATAATAATCTTTGCAACCACGGCGTTAAAGGCAAGTAGTGCATTGAATCGGTCGGTCTTCTTGCACCGGTAGACCTTCCTGTACTAGTTGTCTTATAGCGATCAGCACCACAAAATCTGCACACATCTGCGTCCTTGTCGTCTTTGTAGTACAGCATGCACCCATTGCGACAGGAATCGATTTTCTCATATCCCATCCAGAGCGATCTTACCATCCTCTTAGACCGGTAGAAGTCTTTAGGCAACTTAGCACCCGCCGGCAAGATCTCTATAATCAACTCCAACACTCGGTTGTAGCATTCTTGCGATATATTAAATCTGACTTAATGCTCAACAATCTTTTAACCACCTCCAACGGTGAATGATCCTCACAACCAGGATACAATGGATCCTTGTATTCTCCAGCAACTCCATGAACTGTGCAGCATCGGCGTTCGGTGCCTCCTCAGGTGCATCTTGAACGAAACTAGGCCCGCAGCGTCGAAAACTATGTTCACGCACCCGTCGTCGTATGCATGATTATCTGAAACAAAATTAGGTCCCGTATGCATATACGGCTCAACGTAAGGCTTCGGCTCTGATGCTAAAGACACAAGTTCTCCGTGTGCGGTCCACTGATAGTAATTAGGCGTGAAACCCCTCGAGTACAAATGATATGTCACTTCCACTTCTGGATAATATTTTACGTTATAACATTTCACACACGGACACTTAATTTTGGTGCCGTCCATGTACTGAGGGAACGCCTTAGCAAACTGTAGGAACTGCTCTACTCCCGCTATGTATTCATCTCGCACACCACACATATCATCAGGACGACGATTGTATATCCATGAACGATTCCGCAAGTAGTAATTCATATCCATTTGGAAATAATTCTGCAAAAATGGACACACATTATCCAACAGGCACAAATTCGTATATTATGTCTTATTATGGGACACACATTAGTAGCGGACAGTTACTAATAACAATGATATGCAATCTAGGTCAAACTAAGTTGTACTAAGTCAACAAAGTCAAACAAGGTCAAGCTAAGTCAAACAAAGTCAAACAAGGTCAAACTAGGTCAAGGGTTGACCTACAGTTGACTTTGTCAACTCTTAGTCCAATCTAGGTCAGATGTTGACTCTACTTTGACTTTCAGTCAAAATAGTCAACCTTAGTCAACCTACGGCCGATACCGATACAGTTTGGCATGTTCCGATCTGATACAGACCGATACCAAATATTGACCGATACCGACATTGGGGGTCTTTGTTCCGGTCAATTCGGCAAAACCAATCGGTAAGGGTGACTACTATTTCATATAATTTCAAAACTACTAAGAAATAACGCTAAAATACTTAAAATTATGCCTAAATGTATAAATATGTTTTTAAATGTAAATAATTTATTAATAATTATTTGTTTTCCGATACCAAAGTCCGATACTCCGATACGATACCGCCGATACTACCGATATCGCCGATACCAATACTCATAGGAATAGTCCGATACCGATTCCGATACCGATATTGTGAACCTTGGGTATATATCGTCAACATTTCAGATTCTTAAAATGAATTTCAAATGGATTTTTGATTGCATATATATGTGTATTTGTGTGTATATCATGGTTTAAAGTATCGGCCGATATCGATCCGATACGGCCGATACCGAGACGGTTTGGCAAGTTCCGATCCGATACCGACCGATACCAAATATTGATCGATACCGACATTGGGGGTCTTTGTTCCGGTCAATTCGGCAAAACCAATCGGTAAGGGTGACTACTATTTCATATAATTTCAAACTACTAAGAAATAACGCTGAAATACTTAAAATTATGCCTAAATGTATAAATATATGTTTATAAATATAAATAATTTATTAATAATTATTTGTTTTCCGATACCAAAGTCTGATACTCCGATACGATACCGCTGATACTACCGATATCGCCGATACCAATACTCATAGGAATAGTCCGATACCGATTTCGATACCGATATTCTGAACCTTGGTGTATATACATTGTATACTATATATTATATATGTATTTGTGTGTGTATGTAAGTGTGTGAGTGTATATATACATGTATACATATGTATTTGTGTGTGTATGTAAGTGTGTGAGTATTATGTATTTGTGTGTGTATGTAAGTGTGAGTATATACATGTATATACATTGTATACATTTAGTCTGATACCGATTCCTGCACCCCGTCCCCTGCCCCCCTCCCCCTACCCCTGCACCCACCCCAACCCTCCCCTGCCCCCCTCCCCCTACCCCTGCCCCCCCAATCCTCCCCTGCCCCCCTCCCCCCTCCCCTGCCCCCCTCCCCTACCCCTGTACCCACCCCAACCCTCCCCTTCCCCCCCTCTCCCTCCCCCCCCCCCCCCCCTGCCCCTCCCATACTCCTGCACCCTCCCTGCACCCTCCCCTGCCCCCTCCCCCTACCCCTGCACCCATCCCCATCCCAACCCTTCCCCTGCCCCCCCCTACCCTTGTACCCACCCCAACCCTCCCCTGCCCCTCTCCTCCCTCCCATGCCCCCTCCCCCTACCCCTGCACCCACCCCAACCCTCCCCTGCCACTGGGTACCCCCACCCCTCCCTCCACCCCTCGATAGTAAGACCCCCCCACCCCCTGCACCCACCCCCACCCCTCTCTCCCCCCTCGACAGCTAGGGTTAGGGTCTCGTGTCCATGTCTGTGTCTAGATAGCTAGGGCTAGGGTTAGGGTTTACCTGAGGAGGATGGCTTCGTCGGAGGAGGCGGCGAGGAGGGTGGCTTCGTCGGAGGAGGAAGGCGGCGAGGAAGGCTCCTTCGTCGGAGGAGAAAGACTGGTCACCGGAGGGGGGTCAACGGACGAGCGGGGTCGCCGGGGGAGAAGGGGAGGGTGTCGCCGGAGGGAGGGGTCGCCGGAGGCGAGGGTTCGCCAGGGGAGAGAGAGAGCGGGAAGAAAATTTGGGTAAAAATTTTATGATTTCGACCGGGCCAGGAACCCTATATGAAATACAACAGCGACGCATAAATTATACGTCGCTAAACGTCTCAATACAGCGACGTAAAATGGATGTCCATCGTAAATGTCGCCCATCAGCGACGTAACTTATACTACGTCGCTGAACGTCGCTACACACGACGACAGCGACGTGTAGCATAAGAAGTCGCTATCAGCAATTATCAGCGACGGTATTTCCGCCGTCGCTAATATACGTCGCTATTTTAGCATATTTTAGTAGTGAAATTTCGACTGATATCATCAAATTCGTCGCGCATACGTACCAATTGAATTCCGTCAAAGTCCACACGTCCACGAAGCCGTTACGCACCTTTCGATGCTTTCAGTTTGCGACCACGTCGCCCGGATTGGTGGGACTCACGTCGTATCGAAGAGTTTTTCATAATTTTTAACATATTTTTCCTAATCTTTGGGTACTGTTTATTCGGCACACATTGCATGAATCAGGAACAAAAAGAAGGGTTTCCATCTCCTATATATTGGCTATAAGTGCTTCAAATAGAATTTCAAATCGTGCACGGGTTGGAAGAAAACTGACCGTGAACTAGAGTCGTTGGACTGGTTTTCTGTCCTATTTGGGACAGATTTTTGGTGACTTCGAGTCGACTTTTCGAGCGATCGAATACATCTATATACGTAATAAAGGAACATGATTAAAGGGGGTCATGTCAGTATCGTACCTGACAAAACCGTTCATGATTTGGTGGAGCAACGAGGGAGATATCGCGTCACGAATTTGCGGCGACTCAGGCCATTCACTGCTGTGGCTGTGCTCCTTTTGTGCGCACGCGAGGTTCTCTGGCCGACCCCGGCTGTGCATGGTGGAGGCGCCGGCGGCGAGGGGCAGCCCAGGGTGGCTGGGGTGCACGCGGTTGTCCATGGGCGGCGATGGGTAGGATCGAGATTAGGGTTGCTGGCTTTCATACACGCGCGTGTGTGTATTTTTATACCGAGAACGAGAGGTTCGGGTTCAGCTGAGTTTTTATGCTGAGAGTTTTCCTCTCGGTTTCACATGGGTTATTAGCAACTCATGTGGGCCTGCGGCCTGGAAAGTCTATGCGTGGGTTTTATTCCTTGGTTTTGTGTGATGTTCGGGCTTGGCTTGGCTAAAATGTATTGTTGTTGCTCTCTATTTTCTATCATATGATATATATATATATATATATATATATATATATATATATATATATATATATATATATATACTATTTCCATAAGATCTAAATAAATCTCCATAGCATCTATTCTTAGTGCAAGGCCTATTTTTTTATAAATTGGAATACATGTATATATTTATATAACATTTATTTGACAAGCAATATAACCAATGATAATAAAATAGTATTATATAATAAAATCTCTATAAAATAATAACAATAATAATAACAAATTCAATAACTCAATAATGGTATATATGTCATTGCGTACAGTCCAATAACCCCAGAATATACAAGGACCTATTTTATATCAATATTCTTGAATATTAACTAATAAGGATATTTATAATATGTAATTATGAATACTTAGGAATATTCATTAAATCATTAAAACGGAAAACAACACAATCCTACCAAAATACGTCAACACGAATGTCATTGAACGTCCCGCATGACTACATGGGCTTGGGCTCAGTTCGGTTCCAGTCCGGGCTAAAATGGTATAATCGGTTTCCCTAAACTCAATAATATAATTAATAAATAAATAAAACTTTGGCAAGGGTTTAGTCGTTACTTGGCCTGGTTTTTCTAGTTAGGACATCACTTTGGCTCGGCCTTCCCTACCAGGGCTAATACACTAGTCGAAGCACACCACTACATTATCCGTGCCACGATTTCTAGTCACCGTGTATTCCAAAACTCCACCATGGCTAAAGTCACCTACCGTAATAATTAACTAAGTAATTATTTATAAAAAAATCAAAAATCACCATTTAATTTAAATAAATAAAATATATTATCAAAATTTTGGGAAGAGGGGCTACATAGAGCTTACATATGGTCTCGGACAACTTGTTAACAAAGAAATATTTGTCTCTCGGGTGGATCTGGAGGCACCTGGACCACTCGGCCTAGGAGAGATTAGGGCCTCCATGTGAAAATGGGAGTCGAATCTAAGTCCTTAGCGATGAGCTGAACCGGAGAGTCACAGCGGCTAATCATGGGTTTTCCATGGACCATCATATAGATAGGTATTGGTTGGTGCAGAGCTGAACCGGAGAGTCACAGCCGCCAATCGAGTCTGCATGTGTCTATCATATGTTTTGCTAAGAGCTAACAATGCAGAGACGAACAGGAAATAATGTTGGTTTTATCAGGTTTATGCTAATCCTTGTCTTGTGTAGGGATGGACGATCGGCTATGGTAGAAATCACTGAAAAGTGATACATATGTATTGCTTGAGTTTTCTATATGAATTGCTTGCAGAGATTAATTCGTTACAAAGAAATGCTATGTTCCATTAAAAAATGATATGATATCATGCTTAAATTGTCCCTAAGAATTGCTTGAACAGAGAAATGATTATGCTAACGAAACACGCTGCACACTGCACATGAAATGAATAGTCATCGTGCTTGAATTGAATAGTCCCTTGTATGCTTCAAATGAAATGAATTGTGGCTTTTCAAAGATGTTTTCAAAGAATGGAAACTAACTATGTATGCATGAAATGAACATAGATAAAAAGTAGCAAGATCATATCATAAAAAACGTTTTCTCACTAAATGAACAGTGATCGTTTCAGACAAATGTAGCTCTTTGTTCACAATCACCAGTATGCTAATATACTGACCCACCATCAGTCTGCATGCAGGTACAATATGCATCGAGAAGGATAGTCCAAAGCGATAGCCCGAGCCTCGTCCTCAGGAGCCAAAAATTAGAAGAGATACCAAGAGATGGCATCTGTTGTAAGAGTCGGTTTTGTATATAAAGGGATGTAATGTATGGGAATGGGATCATCGTAATCTGTAAAGTTCTGAAGGAATATAATATTGTATCAGAGAGAATCGAGAGCTTGTAATCTGTTCAAATGAAATAAATAAAGAGAATTATTTCTTCTTACCATTGTATTCAATGCATGTATTCTGAAATATATTCGCTGCTGCTTTAATTATCTGCAATATGTTCCGCTGCGTATTATCAATCTTGTCTATCTTGTCTTGCTTCAGGTCTTGGCCTTGTGCAAGCACAACTTAGGCTTGCACGGTATTACGCCTTAGCGAGGACGAACGATCCCGCAGGGATCCAGGCAAGACGGACGACCCTAACGGGATCGGGGCGTAACAGGGTATCCCTCTCGGTTCCTCCGACAGGAATCGCCGGCCGCTCTGCGGCAGGCCTCCGTAGGTGGCGTTCCGGTTCGTATCTTCCCCGAGCTTCTGTGGGGTTCTGGAGTCTCTCTTCTCCGGTGAAGCCTCATTTCTCCAATTGTGGCTGCTGTCTGGTTCTGGTTTTCTTTGGTGGACTGTGTCTTCTCTGGTCTATCTTCTCGGTCTGTCTCTAGCGAGGAAGGGTATGTGTTACTTCACATGGCTGGGGCCTCCGCCGCTGGGGGCGCACCGGCTGGGGCGCAGTCCATCTCTCCCGTATGGGTTGCTGATCATCTTCAGCTATTTGGGTTGTGCACATCGGTTGCTCAAGAATTTTTGCTCGTAGCTCCGGTCCATTCTACGACCCTTCTTCCCTCTACCCGCGTCCCAACGCCCGCGTCCGGTCTCCCACCTTCCTGGCTTGCTTGGCTCTCAACTGTGTCGGCGCTCCCTGCCGTTCGGTACCTTCCCCGGTATCCACTTCTCTGGTCTGCGGTCAATCGAGCATGGAGCTCGAGGACCTGTCTCCTGTCTCCCCTACCTCGAGCAGTTCTCCTGGCTTAGCTAGGGATAGCCTGGATGAGGCGAACGTGCTTCCCAATGCAGCTGTCACTGTCGACCAGCGCCAGTTGGTGCTTTTAGCTTTCGCACACGTGTTCTCTGCACCTCCTGGTTCGGGACACGAGCGCCCTTTTGCTGGCGCCTATCATCCCTTGGCTGCTGCAGCGCACCTTCACTTGGGGTGTTCGTGTGCACCATAACTACTCCCCTTTTGAGACTATCTATTGGCGCTGTGTCCAGCGTGCCATCCGAGCATCTTCTCAATTCGTCTTTTTCAGTAGGTGTTGGGCCTAGTGCGCTGCTGGTCCAATATGTTCCTACGCTCCTTGACCCCTGTGCCGCCCTTGTATCGGCTACTCACTCCTTAGTAGCACCAGCCCCAGCTCTGACACCCGGATCCCCGGTTGCGCCCCCGATTGTGCCCCTCTCTTTAAGGGTTCAGTCTGGTTTCTCTTCTAGTCTCGACCTCGAGTCGCGCGAGCCTCTCTAAGTGCCTACTCACGGTTCAGAGAATCCCTGTACGCTAGCATCTCTCCTGCCCTCCTTTGCATATCCGTTCTCCGTACTCCCCAGTACCAGGATCTTCTGTGCTTCCAAAAGCTCTTCCCAATCGGCCCTTCCAACATCCGCCACGAATCCCAACGCTCCTTCTTACGCCGATAAGATCAGACCAAATCACGCTACTAAACACTTCCTACCCATCTCCGAAGTTGAGCTAGCAGAGATCGAATTCACTCATCCGTCAGGATCACAAGAGATCATGGTGCCTTTCACCACAGAAGAAATAACTTCTTTGTTTGCCACTTTTTCGTATACTTTCGTCCTAAAATTCTCCAGCGGCTGCCCGAAGTTGGCGAGGATCCAGGAAGTGATCGCCGGCTGGGGTCTAACCACCGGGTACAGGGTGGTGCCCATGGATCCTAAACACATATTTCTGTACCTTTCATCGGAGTCTGATTACAAGAACGTCTGGATTAGAGGCACATGCAGGATTGACTCCCAAATCATGAAAATAGTTAAGTGGACTCCAGATTTTAACAAAAAATTCTACTATCATTTCAGCATGGGTCACACTCTCGAACCTCTCCCTCATTTGTTTCGCCCCTGCAGCTATTAAGAGAATTTCTAACTCCTTTGGAACGTTCGTGGCAATGGCAGAAGAAACAAGAAACCTCACCAAGGGGAATTATGCCAAGATCTGTATAGAATTGGACCTATCGAAGGACATCCCCAACTCTATCCAAATCTCCCTCGACAACAAGATGCATCCTCAATAAATCATTTTTGACAATAACATCATCTATTGCAGACACTGCCATATGCGTGGACACTCCACTTAGCACCTTTTCTGCGCTCACCCTAAATAGAAGAAAAAAGCGACTCGATAGGTAGTTGCTCCTCAACCACCCAAAAAATCCCAATAATCCCCTCTACCACCGTCATCCAACTCCCAATCCCCACTCCTGCTTTTATCGAACTTCCACATCCGGTTTGAAGCCAGCACTGGACACTACCCTCCTATGAACTTGTCTCCTCGGGTAGAGATATCGTGTCCTATAAATCCCCAACACTCAACCTTTCCAAGAAATTTGACATCCTAGCTTTGGGCTTGGGTCACCCTTCTGAACCTTCCCAAGAACAAGCTTCCTCGAGAAGTGCAATCGTGCGGTACAAATCCCAGCCATGACTCTAACTAACTTAGGAGTCCTCAGTCTGTTTGAGGAAACAGGGAATAGTGGCACCATCGAAAGGGAGGCAGATATAGCTGAGGAGTATATAACATCGGAGAACCTTTTAGAATCGATGAACAAAAGGACCTCCAAGCCACCGGCATAGAAGACCCTCCTCCCACCACACAGAGGCCGTCTTCCGGGAGGACACCCTAGCCAATATTGGTGAAGCACCGGTGGCCAGGATGCAACAGGCTATCGACGCTGGCACCACCAGCAAGAACTGTTACTTCGGAGCATTGGCCAAGATTGTCGGAGAGGCTTACATGCACCCGACCGAGGAGATTGACAAAACCACCAAGGAGGTGGAATAGCCGCTTCCACTTCCAAAAAAGCAAGAAAAAGACGTGTCAAAGAGGCCACGGTCATGACCACTAGGTCAGCCGCGAAACTCACCAAATCCCCCTCCTCGGCAACCTCAATGCTTAACATCCTTTCTTGGAATGTGAGAGGCCTCGCTAACAAACCTACCTTGAGAAGATTAAACGGTCTCAAAAATTCACAGAATCGATATCTTAGTGATTATTGAACCTAAAATTCCTCCAACCAAACTCAAGTCCATCCAGTTACAGTTAGGCTTCCCCTCGGCTATCGCCGGCTGCCAAGATTTTGGATCCTCTTCGCGGCAGACGTAAAGCTCGGCCTTATCCACGACTCGTTACATGCCCTCTCGTGCTGGGTGGAATACCCCATTCTCCAGTCTTGTTCTCTCTTATCCTTCTTTCATAGCAGCTGTGACATCCTCGAACACAAACAGCTGTGGGACATCCTGACTGACAACCATCTAGACAATATCAATCTTTTCTGGCTCTGTGTTGGCGACTTTAACGCTATTACGTGCAAGAGGAGAAGTCGGGGTGGCAGACCACCTCCTCCATCAGCATCAATGACTTTACCAACTTCATATTTAGCACCCACCTGTCTCCCTTTAAGTTCAACGACAACGCCTTCACCTGGTACAACATGCAGGACGGCTCCCGACGACAATATTCCCGCCTTGACCTTGCCCTCATCAACCCGAAGTGGTCTGACTTGGAGATCATCTCCAACCTCTCGCACCTTAACGCGACCGAATCAGATCACTCTCCTCTCCTCATCGAAATTACCAGCAAATTGAACCAGATCAAGAAAATCATCGCTTCCTCGACTTCTGGAGCCATCACCTACAGTTTAGAAACATTGTTGCGGCCGCCTGGAGTGGTGCTGACGCACTAGATCCCCTTATCCGTTTGCTAACAAACTCAAAGCCACCAAGATAGCTCTTACTGTTTGGAGTAATGAAGCTTTCAGCGACATTTTCCAGGCCGTCGTACTGAAGATGATATTACCCGCACAGAAGCTCTTTTCGCTACCGACCTCCCACTGCTCGTTCCTCCCTCAACCTCACCAGAGCGCTGCTGAAATTCAGATTAATAGTTGACGCTGATTTTTGGAAACAAAAAACTAGGTTGTCCTGGGACAGTGAAGGAGACAAAAACTCTAGCTACTTTCAGTCCTGTGTCAAGGGGCACAGACAATAGCTCAACCTTGACAAAATCACGGACGAGAACGAATAAATTATCAAAGATCAACGGAATATCCAATTGGCTGCTGCCAATTTCTATTCCAAGTTGTTCACCAAAGAAGCCATCACAATGGACGAGGAATTCCTTGCTGAGATCCATCGCCTGATTGATGAAAGAGATAATACACAGCTGCAGCTCATCCCTTCCGAGCTTGAAGTCAAAGATGTCGTATGGGCTCTGAACGAGAACAGTGCCCCTGGGCCCAACGGTTTCACTGGTGTGTTCTTCAGATCGTGCTGGAACATCATCAAGTCGGATATTCACATGCGGCCACCGCTTTTATCCAAGGAGCCAGGTACCCTAGATCGATCTCCTGTGCTAACCTGATCCTCATCCCTAAGCAGGAAAACCCAGAGACTTTCAAAGACTTCCGCCCCATAAGATTGTGCACCTTCACTAACAAAATTATCTTGAAGATAATTGCCAATCACGTGACTGGAATCCTCCCCAAGATTATCTCTGAAGAGTAGAGTGGCTTTGTTCGTGGCCGAAATATTTTAGACAACATCCTGATGGCCCAAAAAATGATCACATGCATAAAATTACCAGCTAGGGGCGAGAACATTGCAATCAAGCTGGACATGAAGAAGGCTTACGATAGGCTGGACAGGCAATTCATGATTTGGGTTTTTAGGGCATTCGGGTTCTCCGCATGGACCAATGTCGTGTGGAGATCGATCAGTAATTCGTGGTTCTCTTCGGTTATTAACGGCCAAACGGAAGGTTTCTTCAAATCTAGTCACGACGTCACACAAGGAGACCCCTTATCTTCCACCATCTTCATCATAGCCGCAGAAGCACTGAGCAGAAATTTGAACAAAATTGTAGGAACTCCTCATTTCCAGCATTTTCACACCACTAGCGGCTGTCCGATCATCACCCACCTAGCGTATGTTGATGACATCCTCATCTTCTCATCCGGCGATGTCGGGTCCGTGGAAGTGGTTCATAACACATTGCAGAGATATGCCAGTTGCTCTGGTCAACGCGTCAACCCCAACAAGAGTGTCATCTATGTCTACCACAAAACCAATAGAGACCATTTTTCTACTCTTACCGATATTTCTTTTTCTCAGTTGTGCATCCACTTTTCTCCTACTTAGGTTGCCCGTTGGTGTACGACAAATCCAACGCGGCCATCTTCGAAGGTCTGGTGGGCAAAATTAGGAAAAAACTTGGAATGGCACAACTCGATCTTATCACCTGGTAGAAAAATTATTTTGATCCAATACGTGCTCTCCTCTATCCCCATATACACCCTAGCTGCTTGCTCCCCCCTAAAAGGTGCTCACTTCCATCGAAAACCTCTTTGCTAACTTCCTCTGGGTCACTCCGACGGAAAGGACAAGCATCATTGGGCTAGTTGGGATACCATGGCCAGACCTACCGCAGAGGAAGGTCTTAATTTCTGCCGGCTGTCGTATGTCGTTGATGCTTGCTCAATGAAGTTGTGGTGGAAGCTTCGAGTGAGTCGTACCAACTGGACTAGATTCATGAAGGCTAGATATTACAAGCACATCCATCCGTCCGTCGCTGACTTCAATTACAGATCATCCGTATCTTGGCGTCGTATCCTGCATGGTAGGAGCCTCGCTGAGCCTCTGATCCATCTTCAGCTAGGATCAGGCGAATCTTCTCTATTCCTCGAACGTTGTCCGGGAAGACCTCCTTTCCCAGCACCCGACGGCCCCTACCTCCAGCAAGATTAAAGACCTATAGGATAGCACGGGCGACTGGGACTGGGAAAGGTTCTGGAATGGTCGGAGATGAGGCTGCTGGTGCTCTCCTACACGCCGGGCTGAAGACCAGGACGGAACCTGACTCACTACAGTGGTCCATTTCGACAAACGGATCATTCTTCTTAGCTTCCACCAGAAGTGTTATTCTCAGCAATGGTGCGCCTTTCCCTATTATTGGTCCTTTCTGGCAGTCTTACATCCCAAAAAAATGGTCCTTTCTGATTTGGAGAGTGTCCCTCAAGAAGCTCCCAACTGACGATGCTCTCAACTCCATTGGCTTCAGCGTGTCACTGCTGCACGACAAGACAGTCAAAAACTGTAGACCGTATTCTTTCCTCTGGAGAATAAGCTGCACGATTAAGGACCGCGCTCTTCTATCGTTGCAGACAGAACCAGGCTGGTGGAGCTTTCACGATCTTCTTG
>JANAVB010023800.1:42058398-42060898 GCA_029216955.1 Iris pallida | reverse complement strand
ATCTCCCGATTCCAATCTCGTGTTTTTATTTCAATGAAGGCTTTAGCCATTGTTTATATATTATATATATATATATCTATATATATATATATATATATATAAATTATATATATAATATATATATTATAACTTTATTCGTATCAAGGCACAAAATGCCGAAACCTTTACAAGTAAGCCTAAATAACGACAAAAGACATGAAAAGAGGCTGGTTCCCACTCCTTAGAAGTCAGGAGATCAAGGACTGCCGAAATCCTGGAGGTCGTGATTGCAGTATCTGCTGTCTTTGTGAGTTTGGCGAGAGCCTCCCGGATATGTTGGTTGTGGCGAATATTGGTGTCCCTCGTATCTGAATTTGTTGCATCTCTTCCAGATAACCCTGTGATGGCGGCTGCAACGATCTAGTGGCCGTGTGAGGCATTAGCCCAAGTGGCCAACAGTTCGTGAAGCTCCCACCACCTGGTCCTGTATGCACCGGTGAGAGAGAGCTGTCCATATCCTTGTAGATAAGTCTTCGGAGTAGAAAATGTGGTCAACCGTTTCTGATTGTCTCGCCTTATAGCAATGACATGTGAATGCTAAGATGAAGCCGATGGTGTTGAGAGTGTCGTCAGAAGGAATTTCTTGTGAAAGCCTCCACATCAGAAAAACCATTTTTTTGGAATACAAAACTGCCAGAAAGAGCCAATAATGGGAAAAGGCACCCCAATGCTGCGAACAACACTCCTGGTTGAAGCAACCGAGAGGATCTGTTGGTCATACGAGACTACTGCAGAACGTTCGAATTCATTCTGATCTTCATCCCAACGGTGAGGAGCTTAGTAGTGGCCTCTTCTCCAATCCATTCTCGAACCCTTTTCTAGTTCCAGTCGCCCGAGTCTCCCACAACTCTCTGATCATACTGTGGGTGGGGATAGCCAGTAAATGGGGGATATCTTCTCTGACCCAACGTTCGAAGAATAATGATGATCGCCCGAGCCTAGCTGCAGACGGATCAAAGGTTCTGCGAGGCTTCGACCATGAAGGATTTGCCGCCATGACGCGAATGATCTGCAGTTGAAAATAGCGCCAAACGTGAATGTGCCTGAAATATCTAGCCTTCATGAACCGTGCCCAGAGATTGTGGCTCACTCGAAGCTTCCACCACAGCTTCATCGAGCAAGCATCACGACATACGATAGCCTGTAAAATCCGAGGCCTTCCTTATCGGTAGGTCTGGCCATGGTGTCCCAACTCACCCAATGTGCTTGTCCCTACCATCATTATGGCCCCGTAAGAAGTTGGCGAAAAGGTTTTCAATTGATGTGAGCACCTTCTTAGGGGGAGCAGGCGACTAAGGTGGTGTATGGGGATAGAAAAGAGCACGTGTTGGATCAAATAATCTTTTCGCCAGGCGACAATATAGCATGCGCCACCCCTTAATTTTTCTTCCTGATCTTGCCCACCACCCTTTAAAGATGCTTGCGTTAGATCTGCCGTACACCAACGGACAACCTAAGTAGTAGAAAGGTGGGTATGCAACAGGGAAGGAAGTGATATTGATAAGAGTGGAGGAGTGCTCTCTATTGGCTTATGGTGACATAGATGACACTTTTGCTGGGGTTGACGTGCTGGCCAGAGCATTTGGCGTATCTCTGCAGCGTATTGTGAACCACCTCTATAGTTCCGACGTCCCCAGAGGATAATATAAGGATATCGTCAGCATACGCCAGGTGGGTGATGATCGGAAATCGCTAGAAGTGTAAAATGTTAGAAATTCGGCGAGCCCACCATTTTATTAGATTTCTGCTCAAAGCTTCCCGACGATGATGAAGATGGTAGAAGATAAAGGATCGCTTTGTATGACACCGTGGCTAGATTTAATAATCCTCCAGCTTGACTGTTAATAACCATGGAGAACTACGAATTGCTGATCGATCTCCCACGATATTGGTCAGGTTTCGGAAAAGCCGAAGGCCCTAAAAACCCAAATCATGAATTGCCAGTCAGTTTGTCGTACGCCTTCTCCATGCCCAGTTTGATAGCAATATTTCCACCCCTAGCTGGTAGTTTCATGTATATGATTATTTCCTACGCCATCAGAATGTTGTCTAATATTTTCGGCCATGAATGAATCCACTCTGCTCTTAGAAATAATTCTGAGAGGATCTTGGTCATGCGGTTGGCAATAATCTTGGAAATGATTTTGTTAGTGAAGTTGCACAAGCTTATAGGACGAAAATCTTTAAAGGTTCCCAAATTTTCCTGTTTGGAGATAAGAATCAGGTTAGCGCAGAAATTGATCTGGGGCACCTGCTCCTTGGAAAAAAGCTATGACCGCCTTAGATATCCGACTTGTGATGTCCCAGCACAATCTGAAGAATACACATGTGAATCCATCAGGTCCAGGGTGCTACGCTCGTCAAAGGCCCAAATATGTCTTTGACTTCCATTTCATCGGGAAGGAGCTCCAGCTGGACGTTTCTCTGTCGTTAATCAGGCGAGGGATCTTCTCTAGGAAAT
>JANAVB010023800.1:41002662-41387662 GCA_029216955.1 Iris pallida | reverse complement strand
GGTAAAGCAGTTCCGTTATGACTTATTCATCCTATGACACGATACGACTCAGTCCAAGTACAAGTGATGACACGACACGACCCAATCACGATACACGAGAAAACCAATCCAATATGAACTACAAAGCTATTTATAAACAAGGCTATATATATACTAGCAAGCATGATATACAAATCACATATAAATAATTAACTAGTAAAACTGTATAATAATATAAATATGCATGTAAATAAATTGTAGAGGGAGGCAAGGTATCTTGCGTGGAAGTTGCACGCAGATCCAACAACAATTTAGTGAACTGCCAAGCCACGAAGTCCAAGTCATCACAACTGTCTTCGAAAGCTGAAACAAATATTACCAACATTCTCAGAATAGTCAAATTAGCTAGGATTGCCTGTCCTTAAGTCTAATTCTGCATACAGGGGCAAAACGGTAATTTTGGGTCAAAACGGTCTCCGCCGTTGGACCCGCTTTGCACCAAAAAATGTGTCAGAGTCAATGGTCTCTAAAGTCGTCAAACTATATATCTACGGATCCAGTTTTTCGATATGAACCCAACCGTATGTCCAAAGTTTGATTCCGGTGGGCCGTGCACAAAATCATCCGTTGGATTGGATCGTGGGGCCCGCAAAACGACGGTCTAATCAACTGTCTCAGAATCGGACCAAACTTGGCATGCAGGACCAGAAAAATGATACGGTCCTGTTGGCATAAGTTTCGTCTCGATCTGATGAGTGTGCACAAAGTAATTGGAGTTTGTGCAAAGTGGTCGATACGGTGAATTTCGACGGATACAGATCAAATTCGTCGCGCACACGCAACCAATTTGAATTCCGTCAAAGCCCACATGACCACGAAGCAGTTACGCACCTTTCAATGCCTTCGGTTCGTGACCACATCGCCCGAATTGGCGGGACGCACGTCGTATCGGGGATTTTTATTATTTTTAAAACAGGTTTTTCTCTATTTTTAGGAACGAATTTCTTTGCCTACGATTAATGAAATTCAAAACAACGAAGTAGATTCTAAAGCCCTATATGTTGTCTAAAAAGTTGTTCAACTGGATTTCTGAATAAGTCAATGGATTAATAGCAATTTGCCTCCCAACTTGGGAGTTTGGACTGATTCATGTCCTGCTTCGGGACGGGATTTTTATCGACTTTGAGTCAATTTTTTGAACTATCAACGACATCTACTTACAAACTAAAAGAACATATTTGAAGAGGGTCATGTCAGGATCGTACCGGAGAAAATGGCTCGCGGCGACGCCGAGCGTGGAGGAAGAATTCCCATTGCGAATGCATGGTCGCTGCTGCTGTGCAGGCCGCGCATGTGCGCGCTGTGTTCACCGTTTGCGCGTGCTCCGGCGGTCGTGGCAGGCCTGCAGCTGCGCGCGGTGGCACGAGGATGGGAAGGGGTCGCCAGGTGTGGGTTTTGGTTAGGGTTTCGGGAAATCCCCTCTCCCTCTCTCTTATCTCTTTATACACGCTCGGGGGGGGGCGCTGTTCGTTAGAGGGTCGTTTCTGTGCTCGGGTCCAGGTGAAGTTCGACCGGGGTGCTTCAGCTGGGTGAGGAAATTTGTGTGCGGGCTGGGGTTCTCAGCCGAATGGGCTGTTCTGTTGTGGGCCGGCTGGGCCGGCCTGGCTTCCTCATTTCTTTTATTGTATTAGAGATTCTAATATATACATATATACATATGTATATGCTCATGTATATTTACATATACATACATGTATACTACTACATATATACACTCCAAGCAATATATATATATATATATATATATATATATATATATATATATATATATATATATATATATATATATATATATTTTTTTTTTATATATATATATATATATATATATATATATATATATATATATATATATATATACATACATGTACTTCCAACTAGAAAAATGCTATAACACTCTAGAATATTTAAATCAAGATATTATCATAATCTAGTGTAAAATATTTTACACATGGGCCTATACTTATATATATAAATATTAATAAACCTTTGTAGATTCATATACATATTGCCCTATATATATATATATATATATATATATATATATATATATATATATATATATATACGCATATACGCTAAAAAAATATATATAACATGTGTATATATTGACCTATTTATATAAACTTAGTATACCTATATATATTTATATATCTTACTTATAAAGTACTAACCAATTATTTATTATGAACACACAATAAATATACACAAAATGATTAATAAATATATTTCACCTAATCACATAAACATACACAATATATATGCATATATATATATATATATACTGTTCTAGTCAAAGGTCCCACAAACCTAAAATAATATTTCAAGAAAACGTATCATTATCGAAAGTAACAAATATAAAAAATATAATTATAACTTTAATAGCAATATTATATTTTATTTAACTATTATTTATAATTAGCTATTGATCGAATAAAATAAAACACCAATATACATGTAGTATCTATGTGACCGTCTTGGTCGCACTAAGGGTCTGCCTGGCTTGGGTTCGGTTCGAGTCTAGTTCGGACTAGTTGAGTACAATTGGGTCTTCTGCAAGTCAATAAATCTTAACAATAAATAATTATACTATTTTAATGGTCATGTCACAACTTGGCCTGGTTTTCCAAGTTAGGACATCACTTTGGCTCGGCCTTCCCTATCAAGGCTAATACACTAGTCAAGGCACGCCACTGCACTATCCGTGCCATGATTCCTAGCCGTCTTGTACTTCAAAACTCCACCATGGCTAAAGTCATCTACCGTAATAATTAATTAAAATAATTATTTATAAAAATCTAAAATCACCATTTAAATCAAATAAATAAAATAATAATAAAAAAGTATATTTCAAAACTTTCGGGAAGGGGAGCTACACCCGTATCGGTAGCAAGTCGAATACGTAGGTTCGTGCCAACTCTATGATCCTCACTCTTGTGTCGTGTATGAGATGTGTCAACAGGTCAAAGAAGTTATGAAGCATAACTTCAACACATCAGGAATGTCAACTATCACATATGGTCAATACACACACGCACGCACACAAACATTGATAGACATATCGATGGCACACAAGTCATACTTGGACGTACACTACTAATGTAAAGCACTAGCAATATATAAAATATCATGAATCAAATATAAGTACAAGATGGCAAGGTATCTTGCCTGGTGGTACAAAAGTGGCAAGTCCAAGAATCACAATATCTGCAAGGAAAAGTCAAAATCTACGAACGGCTCCGGATGCTAAAACAAACATCAAAAATATTCTCGAGAAAAGAGATATACCTAGGAAATGCCTGTCCAAAGGTCAAATTCTGGAACAGGGGCAAAATCGTAATTTTGGGTCAAAACGATATACGACGTTGGACCCGCTTTGCACTGAAACACGTGCTAATATCTACGGTCTCTAAAGTTATCAAACTATATGCTTACAGATTTGTTTGATGAGACGAACCCAATGATATGTCCAATTTTGAATTCCAGTGGGCCGTGCACAAAATAGCCCGTTGAGTGGGATTGTGGACACGCCAAAATGGCGTCCTGGTCAATCTTCTCAGAATCGAACCAAACTTGACACACAGGACCAAAAAAATGATACGATCCTGTTGGTGCAAGTTTCGTCTCGATCCGACGACTGTACACGAAGTTATGGTCAAGTTTACAACAGGTAGATACGTGGGTATCTCGACGGATACGCACTAATTTCGTCGCGCACATACAACAAAATTGGGTTTCGTCGGTTCCCACACGTCGATAATATCCATTCGCGCCTTTCGATGCATATAGTGCGCGACCACGTCGCCCGGTTTGTCGGAGCGCACGCCGTATCGGGGTGTTTTTCTTATTTTCGAAAACAGAATTTACAAGTTTTCGTAAAACTTTAACAACGTGTAACTTTTTATATACTAGATGAAAAGTGATTCCAGGAGGTGCGTTAAGTTCTCTGTTATGTTGTCTTTGACCGCCTTCAATTAGTTTCTACAAAATTTTAATGTACGGAAAGAAAAGTGGCCGACAAGTTGGTGTTTTACGACAGTTTTTAATATTCCAGAAAAGTGGTTTTTCTCCAACTTCATCTCGGTTTTTCGAGCAAGTTGGATAGCCATGTCGAAATCCACCTGGGGGATCTCGAAGAGGGTCATGTGGGCTTTCTATACGAATTTACGGATCTAAAAACGGATTAGAATTGAGAGAGAAATTGTACGGTAAAGTCAGGTACCTCAAAGTTATTACTGTTGTGTTGTTTATAGTTGTCATTTTCGCCGTGCGATAGCACCGTCGGGCTCACCGAGGACTCGCTGTGGAGGGGAGGAGGAAGGAGAAGAGAGGAGGAAGGAGATGGAAGGTGGAATTAGTTTAGGGTTTGGGTTTTGATAAAGTTCTCTATCTATATATATTATATATGAAGTAGGGGGTCGGCCATAGCTTAAGTTCCTGTCGTGGCTTATATGGGGTCGGGCTCCCCCTCCCCTTTTCTAACGCAGTTATTGTTGCTGGTTCCTTCATGGTCACTTGGTGGTCGGTTGGTGGGGCCGACTACCATGTGGCTTATAGGTTTATATTTTTTTTCTTATCATATCTTGTTTATATATATATATATATATATATATATATATTTATATATATATATATATATATATATATATATATATATATATATATATATATATATATATATACACCATGAAATTTTAATAAATCTAAATACATATATTAATCTTAGCTATCCCAATTTTTAATATATTTAAACACACGTACATATATATAAAAATATTCTGACAATAAAATAAAAACCAATCATAGTAATTTAATAATAATAAATATGCTTATTTAATCATGACAAAAATAGAATTAATAATAATAAAATATTAGAACAATCAAATGGTGGTCTTGGTGGACTTATACCACACTCCCTTATCTGGGTCCAGAATATTTTAAAAATATTATAAAATATTATTTAAATAATAAAATACCAATAATTGCATAAATAATTAAATAATTAGAAATTGTACATGAAATTCTAAAGTAATTTAGGAAATATTTCTACGTACATAAAATATGTCTACATAGCCACCTTGGTCCCACCACATGCCTACATGGGCTTAAATTTGGTTCGGGCCCAGTTGTCACGCCCCGCTCCCGTAGGAGCGATCGTACTCGCTAAGGCGTGATGCCGCACGAGCCTAGATTGTGCTCGTGCAAGGCTATTTCATAACGGCCGATTACAGCGGCGACGACGGGGTCGTCGCACAGAAGTCCCAAGCAGAAACATTGAACATGCAGCAAAAATTTAGAATCAAAACACAAGTTATTCAAAAGAGCCCTTTATTGATATTGAACCAACAGATTACAATAGGCGCAAGGCCATTATTACAAGTCTCTCATGCTCACTTTTCTCTCATTATATAAGTCACTCTTTCTCTCACTCATCTCTTGATACAATGCTTGAGCCAGCGGAAGCTTCGGAAGCAATGTCCATACATTATGTCCCGTATAAGTCTTGACTTCACGCGGCCGCATGCTTCGAGTCGCCAAGGAACTCCGTGCCTCGACACATCCAAGCGAGCTCCGTGCCACGAGCTTCTACCTGTGTCTACATATAAAAACTGTGTGGGTGTCATTACTCAACTGTACTGGTGGAGTGAGCTCCTCGCTCACTCATACAAAATTGACACGTTCATTTACTTTGTGCAATACAAGTCCCTTTACGATTGTCTTTCTAGTCTTGCCTTAGGATCAGTTTTAAGACGTAGACGTCTGACCAAACCGATGTGCCACGACATGGTCGTGCTATAATGCCAACGTGTATTTTGATCGAGGCAGTGCCTCATCGCTTATGTACTTGACCGAACTTCAACTCGGGACGGTAGGGTCGTGCCATGACATCTACTTGTCTATTCTAGTTTCCAATGACGTTAAGGAGACAACTTATGCAGGTCGTGCCTCTAGACCTTGCTTAGACTTGTTCCTGTTTCAAGATTGAGGTCGTGCCTCGCTAACATATCAAGACTTATACATGCTACCGCCTTGCGGCCTTCCTGTTCGACTCATAAACCAACTTAGACAAGACTTGTGAAACATAGTGTCGACTACATGAACATCCCGATGCCAAGTATCGTGTCAAGCACGGTGCCTATGTTGCGGCCCAATCTTAGGTCCAGACATTGTTGTAGAAGCATGAAAAATATTGCTTTTAGTCCCACATCGGAAAGGAGAAGAAAAAAGGGCTCACTCCATTCTATAAGTAGAGCCCCCTTTCTTCCTTTGAAAAGGGCACCAACTTCTCTTCCCTCCTTCCAAACTTGGACTCTTCCTATTGCGCACCTTCGGGTGCTAAGTAGAAGAAGTCTAGGGAAGCGCGGGCTCATCGGGCTCAGTCAGCTGTCCCAACCTCTGACCATCAAGAGCGTCCCGCTAAGTGGGCCTCTGATGGAAAGTTGTACAGAGCCGCTCGTGCCCAGCCCCTGGCGGCAAACGGACAGAGTGGTTCTCAAGAGTCTCCCAACAAAGATCGAGGGAAAGTGTTTCTATTAGCCCCACATCAGGGAGCAAACATGATACCCACGCACTCGTGTATTCGGGATACCCGGGCCCACAAAGCGAGTGCACGGGCTGATCGAGACATTCCTCATGCGGCTCGGCCATAAGACGTCCTTCATGCGGCTCGGTCATGAGACGTCCTTCATGCGGCTCGGTCATGAAACGTCCTTCATGCGGCTCAGTCATGTGACATTCTTCATGCGGCTCGGTCATGAGACGTCCTTCATGCGGCTCGGTCATGAGACATTCCTCATGCGGCTCGGTCATGAGACGTCCTGAGACATTCTTCATGCGGCACAGAACCCAGGAAGCTTCATGCGGCTCAAAATCAGACGAGCTTCATGCGGCTCAAGAGTATCAGGCGGCTCAAAAGTCACTAACATGGACATGCGGCTCAAACAAATAGGCAGCTCGAGTGGACTCCTTGCGGCCCGCAGAGGGAAGCCATGTGTTTTTTTAGAACAGCTGTACCCAGCGTCATTCAAACACAATTAATGCTCTGACAACTGATAGCTCTGACGGCTGTCAGTCCTAACATAAAGTCGTCATAATGACTGACACGAAAAAGCACTATCGTCCTAGGAAATGAGGAAAATCTTCACAAATGTGGTGCTGTCCACCAAACTTCGAGGCAAATCTATACGGCCAGATTACACAAAGTCCATGCGGCCAGAACAGAGAGACCCATGTGGCTCGGTCATGAAGACTCTCATGCGGCTCGGCCATGAAGACCCCCATGCGGTTCGGTCATGAATATATTCATGCGGCTCGGTCATGACAACCTTCATACGGTTCGAAGTACAGAGACTCTTCATGCGGCTCGGTCATGAACTCTTTCATGCGGCTCGGTCATGACAACCCTCATGCGGCCCAAACATCGATACTCCTCATGCGGCTCAATATTGACGACGGGACACGTGTCCTAAAGTCAATCAAATATTGGGCCAAATCCCAATAATCTGGGACACGTGGCAGAAGAATGAATCAAATTTATTTATTAAGATTCACAGATGTCAGCAAATCATCATGACGAAGATTTATTGCAATCAGCATTAATTGTTGATGGGATTTGGCATAATCCGTGTTAATGGCCCAGATCTTTCACGTTCAAGATGAATGGTCCAGATTGGTTAATCATCAGGCCGCCGCCACTTGGAGAAAGGGCAATCATCTAAACCCTAATGATGCCCCCACTATTATAAATAGCAAGATACCATTCCCTTGAAGATATATACAACAACAGAGAGAAATACGTATATACAGAGAGACTTCCCCCCATAGTCAGAGAGAGAATACACAGAGAGAGAGAGAAGCCAGAAGAGCAACAGAGAAGCAAGAAGAGCATTTCTTCATCAATGCCAACCATCTTTTCACAGGAGCCAAGGCTGCATACCGATCGTCCAAGGAGTAAGGCAGGGATGCCGTCGCCTTCCCGAGCCTCTATCGTCCCCCCCAGAATCTAAAATAAACAATTGTACTTAGACTGCTGTACCTAGGTTTTCGTCTCTAGGCTTTCTTTGTACAAGCGAGTTTGTAACGTCAAGTAAAAGTTCGGTCCTCCGATAATTGTTCTGTTCTTTTATATTTTATGGCAAACACGATGGCGACTCTGCTGGGGACTAACTTCTCCACGGCTGAGGAGTTGGTGATGCAATCAGATACAGCCAAACTTGGCTCCACACAAAAGAAGATGGTCGTCCGCTTCGACCAACAGGCGTTCGAAGAGATGCTCTCTGAAGGCAGTGCTGGCCCGGCCCAGAAGCGCACCCGCACCACGAAGGCCCGCAAAGAATGGAGACCGAAGTCATTTGCTCCTCCTCAAGCCCTCGATGGGATGCCCTCCGCTGCTCAAGACGGCGAGAAGGATTCTCCTGCGGTCCCACTTCAGATTGTAGACAACTCGACTGTCCCCAAGTCCGGCAGAAGAAAACATTATGATGCTGGACTTGCAGGGACAAAGAGGGACTCTACGCGGACCGAACCGCAGAAGAGCATTAGCCGCAAGGAGAAAGCCCATGTGGCTACAACCGCCAACCACATGAAGAAAACTCATGCGGCTACTTCTGTCAGCCGCATAACTTATGCGACTACAGTTCCCGACAGCATGGATGAGACTCATACGGCCAGTAAAGTCAATCGTTTGCAGAAAACCCATGCGGCCACAGATGCCAACCGCATGCGGCCAGCCTGCACGGTCGTGACCCCTAGCCGCATAGGAACTCGTCCGACGACAGGAGACAACCGCATGCAGACAGCCTGCACGATTCCCGCTCCCAGCCGCATAGCATCTGTCCCATGCTCCTCTCGATCAGTTTTTGACCGTCTCTCGTACGGTCCGAACCCTGATGACTCTCTGGATGATAAGCCAGACTCTGTGATGTTCAACTTGGACTCTTCCTATTATGTACCCACAAGTGCTAGGAAGAAGAAGTCTAGGGCAGCGCGGGCTCATCAAGCCCAGACAGCTGCCCCAACCTCTGACTATCAGGGCGTCCCGCTGATTATCACACGAGCCTCTGATGGGAAGTTGTACAGAACCGCTCAAGTCCAATCCCCGACGGCGAACGGACAGAGTAGTCCCTCTGACCTGCGTGAGGCGATCCTCCACAAGCGCAAGGAAAGAGAAGGGGCCTCGGCGTGCAAAGAATCCTCACATGGACGTCACTGTACCCAGATCATCGTCAACTGCTGCTGCAACAACGCGGCAGTGACGGAAGATCGTCCGTCCGTCTTCCACAGACTACAGCACCCGAACTCAGAAGATGAGGCACCTCCTGTT
Organism: Iris pallida; assembly: GCA_029216955.1. Taxonomy (NCBI): domain Eukaryota; kingdom Viridiplantae; phylum Streptophyta; class Magnoliopsida; order Asparagales; family Iridaceae; genus Iris; species Iris pallida. The sequence goes on along the minus strand of JANAVB010023800.1, from coordinate 41,378,304 downwards.
GTCTCCTGCAATTCCGCTCAGAAGGTCCCCGCCGAGGGGAGAGGGAAGAAGACAAGCATCTTCCGTCCAAAGATATCAGCCACTACAGCAAAGAAGTTGTCGGCTAAACGGTTACCCTCCACCGGAGTATACCAACACACCCGTTCGAAGACAAAATCTGCTGCAACAGGAGGCTCATCGTCCCCGACCCTGATGGTCGTAGGAGCTGGGGGTAGTACTCCTCCGAACGTCCACAATAATCCAATATTTCAAGGAGACGAACCTCGAGAAACAACCCTTCCATCGGGTACAACAGATGCTGATGTCCCCGAGGACATCCATGATTCTCTAGACGAAGCAAGCTCCGAAGCTGGGGGTAGTGTTCCTTCCGAGTCCGAACCTGAAGAGAACATCCCCACATATCCAGATGATTTCTCGACGCATGGGTACGACTCGGAGGGTACATCCTCCACCACTCCCTCCGTCACTCCTCATGTGAAGACGGTATTTATGACAGACAGCAATCAAGGCGGTTCCAGCGATCGCCAGCGCATCGACACTTTAGAGGCCATATTGCATGCCTTGGTCAAGTCTGTAGATGAGATCAAAGCGGCACTTCCTACTCTGCAGGGAGTGACACCTGGCCAGACAAGCACGGGTCCCGCAATCAACGTAGATTCAAATTCAGCGGCGCCAAACCAGGGCAATAATTCTCCTGAGATAACGGCCCCTACCGCGACAGATGAGGCCCGAGAAGTAAGAAGAGAGGTTCAGGAGCTCCGAGCAATGTTCCACGCCCGAGAAAACTCTCAAGACCTCAGAATACGGCAACCATATCCTGCTGAATGGAGGGATGTTCCCTTTCCGCCAAGATATAAGCCGTTCAATATCAACACATATGATGGCAAGACTTCAGCAAGTCGAGACATCACTTACTTTGAGGTCACTACCGACCATCTGCCCCATGATGACGCTATCCTCACACGGTTATTCATTGGGGCATTGGAAGGAGTCGCCTTCGATTGGTACCGTAACCTGCCAGACAATTGCATCCACTCCTTCGCTGGCTTCAAACGCTTGTTCTTGGAGAGGTTCTACGAGGTAGGACAGGACGTCACAATGTCTACCCTCATGGACGTCATCCAAGGAGAGAAAGAGCTGACGAGGAATTACATTGAGCGATTTTGCCAAACCGCAATGAAGTTACCATCTGGCAACCCGAATTCTTCCCTGATTGAAATTTGCCAAAAGAGACTACTCCCAACAATTAGTCTCTGGATGGACGAAAGTCAATTCAAGGACTGGAAGGCGTTCATCATCAGCGCCACAAGCGCCGAAGAACGACTGAAGAAGGCTCGCCAACTGGGATTGCACATCTCAGAAGGAGAAAACAAGGGCAAGCGTCCCAACAACGATAATGGGGGTAACCCCTCCAACAATCGGGACAGCAAGGGAAAGCAGGCTATGGTGGCCGACACGGCCCAGAAGCCCGAGTCACAACCAGCAGACAAATAATGGCCTCAAATCACTTACTCGTTCGAAGACGGCCACGTCAAGCCTATCTTGGACATGCTCATACAAGGAGATAGAATTCAGCTTCCTCCACCAAGACGGGAGTCTCGGCCGGCTGATCTGGAGAACCCAAAGCTCTGCCATTACCACCGTTATGTACACCACGCTACACACGACTGCTACCAACTAAAACGGTACATCCAAAGCCTCATCGATTCGAACGCTCTGGCCATCGACTTCGAAGAGGTAACCGTAGCAGCCAATATGGTGTCCGTACAATTCGGCAGCTTCTCTCCGACGGAGACTCAAGATGGGGTAATCCCCATCCCTCTGGCAACGATGGAGATTACCAATCTTTCACCTCCCCGAGAACAGGCTGCTGGTCTAGTACCTCTCACCACCTCACGAGGAGAGGTCATGTGGGTCCATCCAGACTTGGTGTCAGAAGTAACTCGACCCACACCATCTCCCACCAACAGAAAGAAGAGTGGAAAAATTAGGACCTGCCACACAATCTCAGCAGACAACGAGGAAGCTACAGCCGTCGTCACGCGGTCCGAAGCACAATCCTAACCTGTGGTTGACAATCCAGCTGAAAATCATCAACCCACTACAACTGATGCTCCGGGACCGGCTCAGCCTTCGACGACCGACAAGCCTAGGCCGAAGGAGACTCGCTTCGACAAATCTCTCCGAAAAGACGCAGCCCAAGGGCTAGAGAGGCCCTACAACTTTGACATCATAGCACAATTGGCTAACACACCGGCCAAATTGTCACTGTACGAACTCCTAAGGCTCTCCAAGGACGTTCGTATTGCATTGAGCGAAGCACTCCAAAATGTCGATGCCTACCTGGCTCAATCCAACCTCACCGGGGAGGACTCACCCGTGGATCTCCAAGACAGTGCCTGCACGGGAGCACTGCCCAATATCGTCTTCACTCCGCAGGACATGCTCATCAAAACCAACCTACACGATCGCCCGCTATACTACACGGGATACATCGGCGACATGAAGGTGGATCGGATGCACATAGATCCTGGCTCTTCCATAAGCATCATCCCGAAGGGTCTGCTACATCATCTCCGCATTCCAATTCATCGCCTGACGTCTACAAGCACCTCCATCAGCGGATTCAATTCGGGCAGGAGCTACCCTATTGGAAAGATTCGTCTGAAGTGTCAAATTGGCGACCTCCAATCCGAAGTCACCTGCTACGTCATAGATGCAGACACTTCTTACAATATCCTCTTGGGGCGCCCATGGATACACGATTACATGATCGTGCCTTCCACGCTACCCCAGTACTTCAAATATGTCGACAAACACGGCTTCGTGAAGACGAAATTTGCTGACATCGATCCCTTCAAAGGGGTCGAATCTTACTACTCGGACTCCTGCCTATACGAAAAGTCGAAGAGGCACCTTGGTGAAGGAGATGGACGAGCTCGTACCGAGACAGCCACAGGATCAGAAGAACCTCTGACGATCCACCTCCAAGCTCGCAAACCTGGCAAGTCCGCACCCTTTACCGCCACTCTGCGTAAGGACGCAATCAGCCTCTCGGCACAAGAAGAGCAGATGATAATCCGGCTGCCAAGGTCTGGCCAAAGGCCAAGACCCTCAACGGAGCCATTGACAATCAGGCTGCCAAGAGTCGGCCAGCCGCAAACGGAGAAGCTCAATCCCTCCGACAAGCCAATGACGATACGCCTTCCCAAGAAGGGTCGTCACCCCGATGCAGGGCTTGGAATTTCTAGCGAACCAACCACTCCCCGCCCGGCATCGAGCACCAAACTGGGGGTCGCTAGTCTGCCAGCAACTCTACGTTCTGCTCCACCCATGGAGCCCCTGATAATCAAGTTGCCCAAGTCATCCTCTCAGTCTACATTTACACAAGGGGTGGCCGAAGAAGAGTCGGAGCTGGCAAAATATGTGGCTGCTCATACTGAGACTTGCTCATGTTGCCCATCAACGGCAAGTTCCTGAAGAAGTATTACGTCCGAAACGACATCCTCAAAAAAAAAGAAGAAAGAAAACCCGATGATTGAGTTATGTACCCTCCGGTACCGCTAAACTCACATTCTCAAAATCCCAGATTATTGAGTTATGTACCCTCCGGTACCGCTGAACTCACTCTCACAATATTCCAGATCATCGAGTCATGTACCTGCTGGTGCCGCTGAACTCACTTCCACAATATTCCATATTACCGAGTCATGTACCCACTGGTGCCGCTGAACTCACAGCCATAACATTCCAGATTATCGAGTCATGTACCCGCTGGTGCCGCTGAACTCACTTTCATAATATTCCAGATTATTGAGTCATGTACCCACTGGTGCCGCTGAACTCACACTTCCAAATTCTAAATTATCGAGTTATGTACCCGCAGGTGCCTCTGAACTCATATTCCGGTCACTCCTCCGGGGGAAAGTCATGTATGATTATACCTCTGAACTTTTTTCCTGGAAGAGATCCTCCCTCATGATCCACTACCCGCGCTTCCAGTGCACGAAAAGGGTAATCGATCAACAAATTTCCGAAACGGCCATGTCCTCATTACCTCTGAGTCATTTTCACTTCCACCAAAAACAAACCGCCCCCTCGCATAGAGCTTCCACGTTCTCCTGCCTCTGAGTCGTTCTATGTACCCCCTCTTCATTGAGCCCACTCCTGCCATGTCCTCATTACCTCTGAGTGGGAAGGCTCCGTCGAAGAAACCTTCATGCTTGCCATGTCCCCATTACCTCTGAGTAAGTATGTCGGTTCCCTTTCAACCTATTATCTGTACCCACAACCGGAGTACGACAAGGATAATAGGTCCACAAATATCCTCTGTTGACCACAAATATCCTCTGTTGACCACAAATGTCCTCTGTTGACCACAAACGTCCTCTGTTGACCACAAATGTCCTCAGTTGACCACAAATGTCCTCTGTTGACCGCAAATTTTTCATCATGCCCCGGGAGCCCAGCTGCTCCATGGCATTCTTTCGCCCGATACCAAGAACCTCCATATCCGCCTTACCGTAGAGTTTTTCTAGGTATCCCTATCAAACTTATTATCCGTACCTAAAACCAAGGTATGCCAAGGATAATAGGTCCACAAATGTCCTCTGTTGACCATAAATGCCGTACTAGGTCCCCTAGTACTTCCACATCTTTTCTCATCATCATATGCTTTCGGAGCCCAGCTGTTCCATAGCATTCTTTCACCCAATGCATAGAACTTCCACGTTGATAGCACCTCTGAGTTGTTCTATGTATCCTTATTCGAGTTCACTCCTACCACCTCTGAGTAGGAAGGCTCTACTTTAGACCTATATTTACCATGTCCTAATCCCCTCTGGGTAAATATGATGGTTTCCACTCTCAACTTATTATTCGTACCTAAAATCGAGGTACGCCAAGGATGATAAGTCCACGTAAAATCTCCAGCGGAACTACCCAAACCCATCACGTCCATGCTACCTCTGATTGGATTGCCACACCCAAACAACTCTACTTTCCATGCTTCTTATTCAAAGTGTTCCAAATTTGCAATTTGGAAACTTTGAAGGGGGTCCTGTAGAAGCATGGAAAATATTGCTTTTAGTCCCACATCGGAAAGGAGAAGAAAAAAGGGCTCACTCCATTCTATAAATAGAGCCCCCTTTCTTCCTTTGAAAAGGGCACCAACTACTCTTCCCTCCTTCCAAACTTGGACTCTTCCTATTGCGCACCTTCGGGTGCTAAGTAGAAGAAGTCTAGGGCAGCGCAGGCTCATCGGGCTCAGTCAGCTGTCCCAACCTCTGACCATCAAGAGCGTCCCGCTAAGTGGGCCTCTGATGGAAAGTTGTACAGAGCCGCTCGTGCCCAGCCCCCGGCGGCAAACGGACAGAGTGGTTCTCAAGAGTCTCCCAACAAAGATCGAGGGAAAGTGTTTCTATTAGCCCCACATCAGGGAGCAAACATGATACCCACGCACTCGTGTATTCGGGATACCCGGGCCCACAAAGCGAGTGCACGGGGTGATCGAGACATTCCTCATGCGGCTCGGTCATAAGACGTCCTTCATGTGGCTCCGTCATGAGATGTCCTTCATGCGGCTCGGTCACGAAACGTCCTTCATGCGGCTCGGTCATGAGACATTCTTCATACGGCTCGGTCATGAGACGTCCTTCATGCGGCTCGGTCATGAGACATTCCTCATGCGGCTCGGTCATGAGACGTCCTGAGACATTCTTCATGCGGCACAGAACCCAGGAAGCTTCATGCGGCTCAAAATCAGACGAGCTTCATGCGGCTCAAGAGTATCAGGCGGCTCAAAAGTCACTAACATGGACATGCGGCTCAAACAAATAGGCAGCTCGAGTGGACTCCATGCGGCCCGCAGAGGGAAGCCATGTGTTTTTTTAGAACAGCTGTACCCAGCGTCATTCAAACACAATTAATACTCTGACAACTGATAGCTCTGACGGCTGTCAGTCCTGACATAAAGTCGTCATAATGACTGACACGAAAAAGCACTATCGTCCTAGGAAATGAGGAAAATCTTCACAAATGTGGCGCTGTCCACCAAACTTCGAGGCAAATCTATACGGCCAGATTAAACAAAGTCCATGCGGCCAGAACAGAGAGACCCATGTGGCTCGGTCATGAAGACTCTCATGCGGCTCGGCCATGAAGACCCCCATGCGGCTCGGTCATGAATATATTCATGCGGCTCAGTCATGACAACCTTCATGCGGTTCGAAGTACAGAGACTCTTCATGCGGCTCGGTCATAAACTCTTTCATGCGGCTCGGTCATGACAACCCTCATGCGGCCCAAATATCGACACTCCTCATGCGGCTCAATATTGACGACGGGACACGTGTCCTAAAGTCAATCAAATATTGGGCCAAATCCCAATAATCTGGGACACGTGGCAGAAGAATGAATCAAATTTATTCATTAAGATTCGCAGATGTCAGCAAATCATCATGACGAAGATTTATTACAATCAGCATTAATTGTTGATAGGATTTGGCATAATTCGTGTTAATGGCCCAGATCTTTCACGTTCAAGATGAATGGTCCAGATTGGTTAATCATCAGGCCGCCGCCACTTGGAGAAAAGGCAATCATCTAAACCCTAATGATGCCCCCACTATTATAAATAGCAAGGTGCCATTCCCTTGAAGATATATACAACAACAGAGAGAAATACGTATATACAGAGAGACTTCCCCCCATAGTCAGAGAGAGAATACACACAGAGAGAGAGAGAAGCCAGAAGAGCAACAGAGAAGCAAGAAGAGCATTTCTTCATCAATGCCAACCATCTTTTCACAGGAGCCAAGGCTGCATACCGATCGTCCAAGGAGTAAGGCAGGGCTGCCGTCGCCTTCCCGAGCCTCTATCGTCACCCCCCAGAATCTAAAATAAACAATTGTACTTAGACTGCTGTACCTAGGTTTTCGTCCCTAGGCTTTCTTTGTACAAGCGAGTTTGTAACGTCAAGTAAAAGTCCGGTCCTCCGATAATTGTTCTGTTCTTTTATATTTTATGGCAAACAATTGTGCTACTGACTGGACATGCATTCAATTTCTAGACTCAATCCAAAGGCATACATGCGGTTTGCCGCTATTCTGCCGACCCATCTATATGAGTACTCACTAGCAAGGCAAGCTATCTTAGACTGGCTCAGAAATATCGGCCCGTCCCTTTGCGGGTAGCTAGCCCCGGAAGCGCCGAATCTCCCATACGGTTATCCAGTATCCTACTTTGAGCCCCTCGCTTCCCCTGGGACGACATGATCCTGGCGCCCCGACGATCATTCGAGAAGACTACACCTTATCAACAAGCTATCCAATGACCATACAAGACTCAACTCGATCTACCAAGTCCTTCCTTAACCAAGACCATGCTTTCCATCTTTCTATCGAGACTCCCAAGTAGCGAAACTGATCTTGTGAACGAGACTTATCGAGACTTAACGAGACTCCCAAGTAGCGGGACCAATCTCGTGTGTTTTACTTGTCAAGACTTAGCGAGACTCCCAAGTAACGGGACCGATCTCGTGAACGAGACTTATCGAGACTTAACGAGACTCCCAATTAGTGGGACCAATCTCGTGTACGAGACTTATCGAGAATTAGCGAGACTCCCAAGTAGCGGGACCGATCTCGTGTGCGAGACTTATCGAGACTTAGCGAGACTCCCAAGTAGCGGGACCGATCTCGCGCGCAAGATTTAGCGAGACTCCCAAGTAGCGGGACCGATCTCGCGTGCGAGACTTATCGAGACTCCCAAGTAGCGGGACTGATCTCGACGACAACCAGTCGCGTGGACTTCCTTTGTCCGTGGCATACTCTTTGCTAAATCTACCGTGGCTCGTACCTTAAACAGGCCTGGTTCTCTAGGCGACGCTATCGCTCAAGTCATATACTTTATACGACGAGCCTTGTTCTCGAGGGACTACGCGACTTGACAACCGTAGATAGAGCAGGACAGTGCTAGAAATAGCTTAGACCGACCAGCATAACTTTCTCTAACTTATTTGCGCAACGACTTGACGAGCAAAGGCCACGCCAAGCTTCGCATCGAGGGAACGTATCGTGCACGCGTTCGACTAGAACAACCAAGTTCTAGGGTGCCTAGACTTAAGCCACAAGCCGTGCAAGACGAATTAAACCACGGAACGTGCGAAGGCTATGCCAAGCCTTGGACGACGGGACCGTGCATGCTTTATCAAGCATTTCACGCGGGCGACGCCTATGACTTAGGCTAATTCAAGTATCGTGGCAACTTAGCAACCTAGGCCAACTTCCTTCTCCCAAGCCACGGGACGAAGGATCGAGTGTCATTTTAAAAGCACGCTGAGCCGACATCTAAGCAGACCGTGGGACCATTTTCCATGTTCTAATACATTTCGACCCGTCGGGATTATTCCCTTAGCTATGTGGATGCGTCTCTTTTTTATTCAAGCCTAACTTGTGCAAGGTGAAAACATGCGAGTTATTAAGTGAAGGCTAAGATGAGGCAAGTTCACCGAAACTACCCCACCTGAGCGAGGAATCGCCTCAACCGAGCAAGCCTTCAACCAGCCGTTGCAAGGCTAAGTCCCAATGTCGTTGGCATTTCGATTCCTCCGATTGACTTTGCGGGACGAGGCACTACATCATAAACCACTCAGAATAAGTTTCGTCCTCGAAACTAACTGAGTGCTTACACTTAGACCATTTTGATCCAAGGACTCTTCGTACACACTCCGCCAACGCGTTTCTTCGATTCCGAGCCACGCTCGCACTATTATCAATCTTTTCCCTTAACACGATCTCGAATCCTCGACACTTTCCATTTCTCAAGTCTTGCTTGAACTCAACGTATCACTTGGCTGGATCGTACACGCATTCCAGGCGTCCCCAAAATACATACATTCAGCCAAGCCGCATGATAGAGAATTTGTCATTCTCACTCGAGTCGTATCGTACACATACTCAGGCGTCCCTGAAATATATGCATGTCAGCCGAATCTCGTGAGAGGTATTTCTATATTCCTGATTCACTCTATCCTTCCATACCAATCCTCAAGATCAATCTTTCGAGTACTAACTCTTGAAACAGGGGCGTCTAGCCTAACTGCTAGGCCGTTTCTCAAGGCAAAAGTTAATGTCAGGATTGGAATCATAGTTCCCCAACAATAATGCCAATACTGACCCCAATCCTAGGGTCAAACCAAAGTTGATAAAATACAGGTTTTCTATCCAAGCTTGCATCACTCTGATTTCTAAACATCGAGCACGATCACCTAATTCGCATCAAAGCAGTCGTTGCGCATATTCGATTCTGTAAAATTTACCAATTCTAACCAATTTATGTATTCGATCACGAGGTCATCTAGCTTGACAATATGTTGCGTCCCAATCTCACGCGAGTCCGATTATCCACGGTGGTTCAAGAATCAACATGCAACGCTCCCACAGAATAATCATTCTCATCGGGGCATAACTTGTATGAGTCTAGACTAATTCATTCTCGATACGCGGATTGGACATACTCAATCCTCAAGTTCGATCGTCAAGTACACACTGAGTCATTCCCAAATCAACCTTCGCGTCAAACCACAAGTCGATGCATACAAATTACCATGCCATGCAAGTTCGATCACCCCCGTTGTATGAATCACCATACCAGCGCTCACGCGAAGTGATCGACCAAATCGACGTGACGCATGTGCGAAGCTGGAATTGTGCTCTCATAAGACAAGAACGTCAACGTTGTGGTTATCGTCGAAGCAATCCAAACATTTTATTTTCATCCAAGCCAAGATCTTAGTTCGATAGTCTGATGGTCAAACGTTCAACTAGAAAATCCTCGAGCCAAGTCTATCTCTTTCTCGACATATTTCAATATCCCGAGTATAGCATCCATTGGGATAATGACATTTTATACGATCATCGTTCCTCAAATCAGAGTACCCCCAAGTTATTACACATCGATCTTTGATACGCCTGAATACCATCGATGATGTACGTAACTTGAAGATCTTCCTTTGCAACGAACTCCGAGTCGTGCAACTGATGCTATTATCCGAATTGGATATACCACCATTCTATTCGATCAAATCAAAATCACAAGTGCGATCCTCTAGGTTTCCTCGATCAAGACCTTCACTTTTATTCATCTTTCCGAATCGGTTTTCTAACTCGCATTGCCCATTCACAAGTTTTTCGAACTACATCTTGTTCAGGATATTGAAGTCACGACCAACTAAGCGTGACGCGTTCTAAGGCTTTGTACGATCGTACCGCCTCGCCGATATACTCGTTGTTACTTCTAATCCTCGATTTTGCTCAAATGATTTCCAAGACAAACCATACACCAATCAGGATTCGATCCATCCTATATAACCCACAATCACATTCGTATTATTTGCTAAATTATCCTTCAGATTCGTTCGACGAATCTCTAGCGTAATCGTTCACGTCATGTTGACGTACTAAGTTGTACGGACTATTCTTCAAAATCTAGCCCAATCCTCCGTGTACGCCTGCGCGTTAGTTCGATAGCATTTTCTATCGATTTACACTCTAAGTTTATCTCCGTTCCCGACCAAGCGATACTTGATATCGCTCTCGATTCGTTTGCACCAAAAAGTCGAGGTGCGCGACACGCGACACAACATAGCCAAAAGGCCGTGTGCATAGCCATCCCATACGGACTACACTCTGAGTTTGCACACTGAATAATTAGGCATGCACGCGACTTGCTAACTTTGGCATGAGTTTTCTATCAAGTCAAGTTTGACACCGTTCGGCACAAAGGCCTACCGATGCGTTCGGCGATGGCCTACCAATGCGTTCAATTGAACACTTGTACGAGATTTTTAAAATATTTAGACTTACATAACGACCGATTACAGCGGCGGCGACGGGGTCGTCGCATAGAAGTCCCAAGCAGAAACATTGAACATGCAGCAAAAATTTAGAATCAAAACACAAGTTATTCAAAAGAGCTCTTTATTGATATTGAACCAACAGAATACCATAGGCGCAAGGCCATGATTATAAGTCTCTCATTCTCACTTTTCTCTCATTATACAAGTCACTCTCTCTCTCATCTCTCGATACAATGCTTGAGCCAGCGGAAGCTTCGGAAGGCAATGTACAAACATTAGGTCCCGTATAAGTCTTAACTTCATGCGGCCGCACGCTTCGAGTAGCCAAGGAACTCCGTGCCTCGACGCATCCAAGCGAGCTCCGCGCCACGAGCTTCTACCTGTGTATGCATATGAAAACTGTGTCGGTGTCAATACTCAACTGTACTGGTGTAGTGAGCTCCTCACTGTTTGCAAAAACAAAATAATTTGTTTTATTTCAAACTTGTAAAAGAGTACAAAGTACAATGAATTCTGGGAAAGTACAACTTTAGGAATCTGATCAGAAGACGATCAATTTATCCCTTTGGACTATGTGAACTTGAAGACTGTAGCCTCTGGAGAATGTAGCAGCAATTTTGCAAGAGTTCTTGATCCTCTCTAATGATGATTGGAAACTCTATTTATAGAGTTCAGGAATTTATAGAGTTCAGGAAATAATTGTTTTAGCAGTTATTCTGATGTACGCGAGGCTGGATTACGCCATACTGGATTGCGCCAACCTTCTATTGTGCAAACTTTCATTCAGTTGTCAATCGTGTACTAACTGAATTTAGACGCGTGGCATCGTATGATTGAGATGCGCGTGGTCGTGTACAGGATAGTAGACACATCTTGAGAGATTAGTGGCATGTGCGTCACGTCATCCTGCTTTAGAATGTAAGTTGTCTCAACTTTATCAGGTTGTGCGAGCTTCAGTCAACAAGTCAAACTGTGCTTGATTTGAGCGACGCCTACACACGTGGCAACTTCTCATCAAAAGTCGTTCAGGTTGCGTGCAGGCGCAACTAAGGATTTTGTTTAGATTACGCCTGGGCGCAACTCACGAAGTGTACAAGACAGCTGTCCACCAACTTTTTCTTGAGTGGCACAATTCATGGGATTCGAAGAGATTTTCTTCGTTCTCTGTTATATCATTCGTTAGTATGGTCAGGTAATGATGACCATTAAGTGTCAGATGCCACGTAGGTTTGGCGCGAAAAGATTGGACGCAATATGATCGGTGGCGCAGTCTGCTTCATATCAGTGGCGCAACTTAATTTTTGGGGCACAACTTGATCGCTGATCAGTATATTGAAGTCGCAACTTGATTTTTAGGCTCTACAAGACCCCCTTCAAAGTTTTCAAAACTTAAAGACATTGCAATGTTTTGGAATACTTTGAATTTATAAAAGTTTGACTAAGTCAGGTTGCGCCGGTCTCATGCTCAGTCATCATGATTAAATACCTTTCTCGAAAATATTCAATCTTCTCTTCGCCTTTCGGAGTTTTATTGATTTCTTTCAGTTTCCCATGAGGAATACGAAGAGTCAATTTGTTGATATATGTGTAGTTGATCTCCGTACTTTGGTCTTCACTTTTGTTCTTCAATGGCCCCCAAGAAGAAAGAGATGGAGACTAATGCTGACACCACAACCAAGTCTCCTGAAGCAAGACAAGATATTGTGCCTACAACCTTTTTGTTGGAGGCTGACCCAGCTTTGAGGGCAGTGAACTTTCTGAACTGTTTCAGTTTAACTCCGTCAGTCTTCAATCGCTCGAGTGGCGGATCATCCTCTGAGGAGCACGCCAATTCAGAAGGATTTCTCAACCTGATCCGTCGTTCGGGGATCTGTACCATGCAAGAGTTGGACGTCGCTCTTCGTCAAACTGATGAAGGCAAGGACAAAAAATAATGTTCTTTTCTTAATGAGAACAACTTTTGTTATTTTGCACTCATGTCCTTGGTTGTAGGGGTCTAGCCATCTTTATGCAAATGAATTTTTAAAATTTTTGATATTGTGTGGCTGTGACTTCGAATGGTGCTTATGGACATATTCTTTTAGCTGATTCTTCATTTTACTGTTTCTTCTAAGGAACACGTGGCAGCCGTTACACGCTTTTAGATGCTTATTTTCAGTTCTTTCCCAGAATAGAATCCTAGAACAACGCACCCACCTCCTCTTTAACCTCTTTAAAAAAGGACATCCAGAAATGAAAGAATCATTCATACTCTCTCAAACAAATGTCTTCCCATAAGGCTTCACTTGCGCTACTTCATTCTGACACTATTTGCTTGCATGTTGTGTCTTCAAAAACTAGTAAGTTTGCGCTAACTATGTGTAGAAGCATGGAAAAGAATAAAGAAAGGTTCATGCGGCCAAGGATCCCCATGCGGCTCAGAGAGCCCATGCGGCTCAGGGATCCATGCGGCTCAAGAGTCTATGCGGCTCGAATAATTCCATGCGGCCCAGAGAGGAGCCACGTGGCCTTCAACAGCTCTTTCCTTCGTCTTTTGCTGTATTTAATGCCCTGACGGCTGACAGCTCTGACAAATGACAGCTCTGACAAAAAGGTGCAATAATGACTGACATAAAGGCATGTTCCTAGGGAAGAGGAAAAAATCTTCTCACAGCTGGCAGAATCCATCAAATCCCGAGGCATGCGGCTGCTGTATTTATGCGGCCACCCACTTTATGCGGCCGCCCTCTTCATGCAGCCACCCATTTTCATGCGGCTGCATCCTTTATGTGGTCGCCCGTTAGCATGCGGCTGTCCATTTCCATGCGGCTGTCCATCTTCATGCGGCTGTTGATCCCCATGCGGCTGCCCATCTTCATGCGGCCGTTCATCCTCATGTGGCCCACTCATATGCGGCTCTGCCAAGATGACCCAGTGGAGACATGTGGCACTTTTCACGATGATTGAGACACGTGGCAGTCTTATTTTTCTGGAATTATGGGTGCTAACAAATCCTAACAAAATCAGATTTGTTGCAATCACCATAAGTGCCCAGATCAAATCAAATCGAGCAAATTAGACACGTGGCAGGCCATTACAAGTCGCGAATATTCATGGCAATCAACATTTATTGTCCACAGAGATTTAATGCAATCATATTAATTGCTTAAATCTATTATGTTCGAGATGGACGACCCAGATTAATTAACTCTCAGGCCGCCGACTTTTGAGAATGGGCAATCATTGCAAACCCGAATGATGCCCCCCACTCTTACAAATAGCAAGGTGCTATTCCCTTGCAAAGACCACCCCCGAATCCAGAGAGAATCAAAGAGAGAATATACAGAGATCGAAAGGACAGAGGAGCATATACAGAGAGAAGAAGGAGAGCATTTCTTCATCAACGCTAAGCAGTTCTTCTCCAGAGCCAAGGCTGTACCCGATCGTCCAAGGAGTAAGCCAGAGCTGTCGTCGCTTTCCCGAGCCTCTATCGTCACCCCCTAGAATCTAAAATAAACAATTGTACTTAGATTGCTGTACCTAGGTTTTTGTCCCTAGGCTTTCTTTGTACAAGCAAGTTTGTATTGTAAAGTAAAAGTCCAGTCCTCCGATATAATTGTTCTGTTCTTTTATATTTCATGGCAAACACGATGGTGACTCTGCTGGGGACACACTTCTCCACGGCTGAGAAGTTGGTGACGTAATCGGATGCAGCCAAACATGGCTCCACGTAACAGAAGATGGTCGTCCGCTTCAACCAACATGTGTTCGAAGAAATGCTCTCTGAAGGAAGCGCTGGCCCGGTCCAGAAGCGAACCCACACAAAGAAGGCTCGCAGGGAGTGGAGGCCAAAGTCATTTGCTCCTCCCTTGGACGGAGTACTCTCTGCTACCCAAGATGGCGAAGGCGACTCTCATGCGGCCCCACTTCAAGCCATAGAAAACTCTGCTGTCCCCAAGTCCGGCAGAGGAAAGCACTACGATGCTGGACTTGCACGGTCAAAGAGTGATTCTATGTGCTCCAGGAAGAAACCGAACAAAGGCACTAGCCGCAAAACGAAGACTCATGCGGCCAAGATTGCCAGCCGCATGAATGATGTCCATATGGCCGAAACTGCCAGCCAAATGCATAACACTCATGCAGCCAGAATATCCAGACGCATGGAGAAGACCTATGCGGCTGAGACTTCCAACCGCATGAAGAAAGCCTATGCGACTACGACTGCCAGCCGCATGAAGATTATTGATTCCAACCGCATGCCGTCTGGTCCATGCGGCTCAGTTTTCGACCGCCTCTCCTATGGTCCTAATCTCTCGTGCTCCCGAGAAGACATGTCTGACTCTCTCCAGCACCACTTAGACTCTTTCTATTATGTGCCCCCACGCGCCAGAGTGAAGAAGTCTAGGGCAGCGCGAGCTTGGCAAGCTTAGTCCGCTGACCCGACCTCTGACCATCCGAGCGTTCCAGATACTGTTATGTGGGCCTCTGATGGAAAGTTGTACAGAACCACTCGAGTCCAGCCCCCGGCGGCAAACAGACAGAGAGGTTCCCAAAAGTCTCCCAAAATCCAGGGAGCAAACATGGTCGCTTCAGACCCGTCTGACTTGCGTGAGGCTATCCTCCACAAGCGCAAGGAAAGAGAGGGGGCCTCGGGGTACAAAGAGTCCTCCCATGGACGTCATTGCACCCAAATAATCGTCAACTGCTGTTGCAATAACGCGACGGTACGAGAAGACCGGGAGTCCGTCTTCCAAATACTGCAATAACCATGTTCAGAGGATGAGGCACCTCCCGTCGTCTCCTGCAACTCTGCTCAGAAAGTCCTCGCCGATGGGAGAGGGAAGAAGACAAATGTTTCCAGCCCAAATATTTCAACCACTATGACCAAGAGACTGTCGTCTAAGCGGTTGCCCACCACCGGAGTTTTCCAAGGTACCCGTTCAAAGACAAAATCTGCTACAGTGGGAGATTCATCGTCCACATCACTAGGGTTGCTAGAACTAGGGGTAGCACTCCTCCGAACCTCCACGACAATCCGATGTTCTAAGAAGACGAGCTGGGGGAAACAACTCTCCCATCAGATGCAGCAAATCCCGACGTCCCCGAGGACGTCCACAATTCCCAAGACGAGGCAAACTCGAAAGCTGGGGGTACTGTTCCTTCTGAGTCCGAACCAGAGGAAGACATTTCCACATACCCCGATGACTTCTCGTTATAGGGGTATAATTCGGAGTGTACGTCATCCACCATCCCTTCTACTTCTACTCATGTCAGGATGTTATTCATGACAAACGACGAACATGATGGTCCCAGTGATCGCCAACGCATCAACACTCTGGAGGCCATACTGCGCACTTTGGTCAAATCCGTGGACGAGATCAAAGCAGCCCTCCTTACTCTACAAGGAGGGACGTCTGGCCAAACAAACATGGGCCCCGCGGTCAATGCAGACTCAAACTCAGCGGCACCAAACCTGGGCAATATTCCTCCTAAAATGTCGGCTCCTACCGCTGCAGACGAAGCCAGGAAGGCAAGAAGAGAGGACCAGGAACTTCGGACCATGTTCTACGCCCGAGAAAACTGCCAAGACCTCAGGATACGACAACCATATCCCGCTGCGTGGAGAGATGTTCCCTTTCCACCAAAGTATAAACCATTCCACATCAATCCATATGATGGGAAGACCTCCGCAAGTCGGTACATCACCTACTTCGAGGTCACCATCGACCATCTACCCCATGACGATGCCATCCTTGTACGATTATTCATCGGGGCATTGGAGGGGGTCGCCTTCGACTGAAACCGTAACATGCCAGACAACTGCATCCACTCCTTCGCCAGCTTCAAGTGCATGTTCTTGGAGAGATTCTACGAAGTAGGACATGACATCACAATGTCCATCCTCATGGACGTCGTTCAAGGGGAGAAAGAGCTGACAAGGAACTATATTGAGCGGTTTCGCCAAACCGCCATGAAGTTGCCGTCCGGTAATCCAGATTCCTCCTTAATTAAAATTTGCCAAAAGAGACTGCTTCCAACGATCAGCCTCTGGATGGGTGAAAGTCAATTTAAGGACTGAAAGACGTTTATCATCAGTGCCACTAGCGCCGAAGAACGGTTGAAGAAGGCTCGCCAACTGGGATTGCACATCTCAGAGGGAGAGGAAAAGGGCAGGCATCCTAATGCCAACAACAACAATGGTGGTAACTCCACCAACAATCGGGACGACAAGGGCAAGCAGGCTATGGTGGCCGATACAGCATAGAAACCTGAGTCAAAACCGGTGGACAAATAATGGCCGCAATGACCTACTCCTTCGAAGATGGCCACGTCAAGCCCATCTTGGACATGCTCATACAAGGAGACAGAATTCAGCTCCCTCCGCCAAGACGGGAACCTCGGTCGGCAGAAATGGAGAGCCTGATTTACTTCCATTACCACCGCTACGTCCACCATGCTACACACGACTGCTACCAACTGAAACGATACATCCAACATCTCATCGATTCGAACGCTCTGGCCATTGATTTCGAAGAGGTAACCGTGGCAGCCAATATGGTGTTAGTATAATTTGGCAGCTTCCCTCCAACAGAAACTCAAGACGGTGTGGTGTCCATCCCTCTGGCGACAATGGAGATTGCTAATCTTCCACCTCCCCGGGATCAGGCTGCTGGTCTAGTGCCCCTCACCACATCACGGAGGGAGGTCATGTGGGTCCATCCAGACCTGGTACTCGAGGTGACTCAATTCACACCACCTTCCATTCGCAAGAAGAAGAGTGGAAAAGTCAGAGCCTGCCGCACAATCTCGGCAGATGTCGAAGAAGTTACGGCTGTCGTTACCCGGTTTGGGGCATACAATCCCAACCTGTGGCTGATAACTCGGCTGAAGATCATCAGCCAGCTACTGCTGACGCTCCAGGACCTTCTCAGCCTCCGACGACCGACAAGCCTAGGCCGAAGGAGACTCGCTTTGACAAATCCCTCCGAAAAGAGGCACCGCAGGGGCTGGAGAGGCCCTACAACTTCGACATCTTGGCGCAATTGGCCAACACATCGGCCAAATTGTCATTATACGAGCTCTTGAGACTCTTAAAGGATGTTCGCACGGCTTTGAGCGATGCACTCCAGAATGTCGACACCTATCTCGCTCAGGTCATCCTCACAGGAGAGAGCCCGCCTGGAAATCTCCAAGACAGCGCTTGCACATAAGCGATGCCCAACATTGTCTTCACTCCGTAAGATATGCTCATCAAAACCAACCTGCACGATCGACCGTTATATTACACTGGATACATCGGCGACGTAAAGGTGACCGGTTGCACATTGATCCTGGTTCTTCCATAAGCATCATCCCGAAGGGTCTATTACATCATCTTTGCATTCCTATGCATCGGCTGACGCCAACAAGCACCGCCATCAGCGGTTTCAATTCGGGCAAGAGCTATCCGATCGGAAAGATTCGCTTGAAGTGCCAAATTGGCGATCTCCAGTCAGAAGTAACCTGTTATGTCATAGATGCGGACACTTTCTACAACATCCTCTTGGGACGCCCTTGGATACATGATTACATGATCGTGCCTTCCACGCTGCACCAGTGTTTCAAGTATGTCGACAAATACGGCTTCCTGAGGACAAAATTTGCCGACATTGATCCTTCCTGAGGCAACTAGATAAAGATGTACAAACTCGAACTGAGACGGCCTCAGGATCAGAAGAACCTCTGACGATCCACCTTCAAGCTCGTAAACCTGGCAAATCTGCACCCCTTACGACCGCTCTGCGTAAGGACGCAATCAGCCTCTCGGCACAAGAAGGGCAAATGATAATCCGGTTGCCAAGGTCCGGTAAAGAGCCAAGACCCACAACAGAGCTACTGACAATCAGATTGCCTAGAGCCGGTCAGCAACAAACGGAGAAGCTCAATCCCTCCGACAAACCAATGACAATACGTCTTCCCAAGAAGAGCCATCTCTTCGATGCAAAGTCTGGGGATTCTAGCGAGCCAACAACTCCCCGCCCAGCATCGAGTACCAAACTGGGGGTCGCTAGTTTGCCAACGACTCCACGTTCTGCTCCACCGACAGAACCCCTGACGATCAAGCTGCCCAGGTCATCCTCTCAGTCTTCATTTATACAGGAGGTGGTCGAAGAAGAACCGGAGCTAGCCGAGTATGTCGCTGCCCATACTGATGTTCCCTCCGCAGATGATGTAATCCCGTTAGAAAAGATACCTTACTTCATCAATAAAGGGCCATCTTTGAACTACCTCGAGCTTAATAAGCTTTGTACAATGTATGCTATAGAACACGGTATAGGCACTCACCTACACACACAGGTGACAAATGTTTACACCGCAAATCAGCTAACTCCAGTGGAAGACGCTTACAGCATAATCGAGGGAGGGGACCATCCAATCATCTTCGGCCGAAAGGATGATCCATAGCCCTTCACCATAGAGAAGGTCGATCTCGAATCAGATGCCGGGAGACTGCCTCTGTATCTTTATAGCCCCCAATCCAAATACCTCATGCAAAAATGGGGGTGTGATCTGGAGACTACTCCAGGCTTGAACTACGGCACTGGTCGACGATTACCTTTAAAGCCACCAATCCCGGCTGGCAAACCACGGGACTACTACAGCAAGACCCGATATGGATTAGGGTACGTTACGCCCGCAACGACCCCTGAAAGTTCATATGAGGAATGTGACTGGCATTCACATTCAACCGGGTCACCAACTTCTGATTCGGATGCCAGCATCGGAGACGTATTCAGACAAGTCCTGTCAGTCAATATGGCATTCGCCGACGCTTACGAAGAAGATAAAGACTTTCCTGAAATCCTCAAGTTAGAGCCGTGGGCCCAATAGCTGGATGCACAATGGGAAAAGCGGTTCGAACAAAGAGAGCCTCCTACTGAAGATGAGGTCATACAAGTAGATCTAGGCAGCGACTCTTCTCCAATACCAATCTTCGTTAGTAAAAGCCTGACAAATGAAGAGCGAGAATCGCTACTGGAACTTGTCAAAGAATATATTGATGTGTTCGCCTGGAACTATGAAGACATGCTAGGGTTAAATCCCGATATTGCTCTTCACAAACTCAATATCCGGCCAGATGCAAAGCCAGTCAAACAACAACAATGACGCTTCCGCCCAGGCATCATGGATGCAATCGAAGCCGAAGTCAACAAACTGATAGCCAGCGGCTTCATACGTGAGGAGCAACATCCAGACTGGGTCGCCAACATAATATCGGTCCTCAAGAAGAATGGAAAGATTCGAATCTGCATCGACTTTCGCAATCTGAACGAGGCTTGCCCCAAAGATGAATTCCCCCTCCCTATCACAGACATCATGATCGACAACACATGCGGCTTCGAACGCATGTCATTCATGGATGGTTTCTCGGGGTACAACCAAATCAAGATGTCTTCTGACGACGAAAAGCATACATCATTTCGAACACCAATTGGCACATACTGCTACACAGTCATGCCTTTCGATTTAAAGAATGCTGGCACCACATATCAAAGAGCTATGAGTATCATCTTCAGGGATCACTTGCGCAAGACCGTGGAGTGCTATGTTGATGACATCGCCGTCAAGAGTCGTTGTAAGGGAGACCATCTCCAGGATCTGAGGACGGTATTCCACCTGATGCGAGCACACAACCTGAAGATGAATCCCACAAAATCCTTCTTGGGCGTATCCAGCGGAAAGTTCTTGGGTTTCATCATCACCTCCCAGGGTATCCACGTAGACCCTAAGAAGACGAAGGCAATTATGGAGATGGGTCCCCCGAGAAATCTTTGCGAACTCAGAGGCCTTCAAGGGAGACTAGCTTACATCAGGAGGTTCATTTCTAACCTCTTCGGGCGATGTCGGCCATTCACCCACCTCATGAAGAAAGGCGTTTCAGTTATACGGGATGAAGAATGCCAACGTGCCTTCGACAGCATCAAAGAATATTTGTCGAACCCTCCAGTCCTGGTAGCCCCGGTTGCTGGAAAACTATTCTTGCTATATGTGCGAGCAATAGAGTATTTCTTCGGCGCTCTGCTAGCACAAAACAACGATGCGGGCCATGAACAAGCTATATATTACCTCAGCCGAATGATAATTAGGCCAGAGCAGCGATACACCGCCGTAGAGAAGGAATGCCTCGCCCTGGTGTTCGCCATTCAAAAGATGCGGCACTATGTCACAGGACAAACTATACATGTGATCTCACGAGTCAACCCTCTCAGGGTCCTCATGACTAAACCAGGGGCACTCAGCTCCCGCCTCGCCACATGGGCAATATTGTTGTCTTCTTATCATATGATCTTCGTCCCGTAAAAGGCTGTTAAAGGTCAAGCTCTGGCAGACTTTTTAGCAGCCCACCCAGGCTCGGAGTCGTCCAGAATATATGAAAGAATTCCAGATGAGGTCGCCGACTCGCATACAACCTCTCACGATAATATATGGCAAATGTTCTTCGACGGCGCCTCAAGGACCGGACCTAAGGGCAACATCGTCGTCGGAGTCGGGGTGGTGCTGGTTTCTCCTTCCGGATTGGTGATTAATCGTGCTTACTCCCTCACAGAACCCTGCTCTAACAATGTGGCCGAGTACAACGCTTTGGTCATTGGCCTCCAACTTGTAAGAGAGCTGGGGGTAGAATATCTTGAAGCATACGGCGATTCGCAGTTAATCGTCAATCAGATCCGGGATTCATACGAAGTCCGCCATGAAGACATGATCCCCTATCACCAAATAGCGATCAACATTATCTCATCATTTGAGGGATTCTTCATCGAACACGTTCCCAGACTCCAAAACATCAAAGCAGATGCCCTAGCAGGCCTTGCCGCTTCCTTAGCAGTGCCAAACCATACTCATCATTTGGTGGATGTGGTAGGCCACGAACTGGTCTGTCCCAAGAACAACGTTCAATTCGTGGCGAGTTATTCTGCTCAGACGATCGACGAAGTGTCAGACTGGAGACAACCATTCATAGACTTCGTAGTCTATGACATCCTGACCGAGAACCCAAAGGAAGCTACCTCCATCGAAAGGCGTTCTCTTAGATTCTTCTACGATACAGAAACAAAAATGCTGTTTGTCGATCCTACGATGGGTTATTGGTTCGGTGTCTGTCAAATGCAGAAGCCAAAGAAGCCGTACGCGAAGCTCATAACGGTGTCCGTGAGGCCCATCAGCCTGGCCCAAAATTGCAAGACCGTCTTCGTCGAATGGGCTACTACTGGCCCACGGTGGTAGAAGATACGATAGACTAGCAAGAAAGTACAAAGCCTGCCAAGTCCACGCGGACTTCATCCACCAGCCATCCGAATTTCTACATCCGACAGTAGCAACCTGGCCATTTGAAGCACGGGGAATGGATATCATCGGTCTGATTACTCCACCTTTCTTTCGAGGACATCGCTTCATACTCGCAATCACAGATTATTTCTCCAAATGGGCAGAAGTTGTTCCGCTCGCAGAAGTAAAGACTTCAAACGTGATCAGCTTCCTCAAGCATCACGTCATCTATCGCTTTGGACTGCCCCGAAGGATCATCCACGATAATGGTCCGCAGTTTGCAAGCCACGCCTTCTATCGGTTTTGCGACAAGCACAGAATTCAGAATGTTGCTTCAACGCCATACAATCCGACAGCAAATGGGTTGGCAGAAGCATTCAACAAAACCATCATCAAGTTACTCAAGAAGTTCGTGTCCTCCAGAAAATGCGACTGGAACGAGAAGCTTGGCGAATGCTTATGGGCGTATCGTACTACAGTCAGAACAGCCACCGAAATACACCATTCTTCCTGGTGTACGGGAGTGAGGCAGTTCTCCCATTGGAGACTCAAATCCCCTCGCTCCGCTTCGCTCTCACTTACCAATTGACGACGGATGATAACTACCATCGCCGGCTACAAGAGTTGGAGGCCTTAGATGAAAAACACCTAATGGCTCAGCAACGGATCGAGCTATACCAAGCACGCATCTCCGGAGCCTTCAACAAGAAGGTTAAAATCAGAACATTCCAAGTGGACGATCTCGTTCGGGCAGTTCGGAGGCCGATGGTCATGACTCACAAGACCGTCGGCAAGTTCCAACCAAAATGGGAAGGCCCATTTATCATTGAGGCTGTATTCTCCAACGGTGCTTACCGCCTCGCAAAACAAAACGGAGACTTGCTCATGCTGCCCGTCAACGGCAAGTTCCTGAAGAAATATTATGTCTAAACGACATTTTCCAGATTATCGAGTCATGTACCCGCTGGTACCGCTGAACTTATATTCACAAAATTTTAGATTATTGAGTCATGTACCCACTGGTAACGCTGAACTCATATTCACAAAATTTCAGACTATTGAGTTATGTACCCTCTGGTACAGCTGAACTCACATCCTCCAAATTCCAGATCGCCGAGTCATGTATGCTTTCGCACCACTGAACTCATACCCTTCATCCACAAATTTCAGATTATTGAGTTATGTACCATCCGGTACCGCTGAACTCACATTCTCCAAATCCCAGATGATTGAGTTATGTACCGTCCGGTACCACTGAACTCACATTCTTCCTCCACAAAAAATCCCAGATTATTGAGTTATGTACCCTCTGTACCTCTGAACCTACACTTTGATTCCAAAATTCCTGGATTGTCGAGTTATGTACCCGCTGGTGCCTATGAACTCACACTCCGGTCACTCTTTCAGATAGTTAGTCATGTATGACCATACCTCTGAACTTATTTCTGTGAAAGAGCTCCTCCCTCATGATCCACTACCCGCACTCTCAGTGCACAAAAAGGGTAATAGATCCACAAATTTATAAAACGACCACGTCGATGTTACCTCTGAGTCGTTTCACTTCCGCCAAAAATAAATTACCCCTCTATATAGTGTAAAACCCCTAAATTTCTACGATATTTTTTTATTTATACAGATTTGAAATTTTGTATTGTACGTCGCGTAGTCGTATCGTACGTCGTGCACGGAATTTTATTTTTGCTCGACGAGTGCGAATATGTGCGAGCGTACATATTTTTAGAAATTTTTTTCCTATTTTTATAGGTTTCAAAATAATATATGTAATAATATTTTCTAAATTATAATTTTATTTATAAAAAGCCCTTCAATTAGAATAAATAATATTACTTGATCATACATATAATTCATAAATATGTTGCTAGATTATTTTAAATAAAAATGTAATTTTCTAGATTTATTAATATAAATATTTTAATATTTAAAAAGGTATTTAAAAATAATTATGATTTTCGAAATTATTTATTATTTTGGAGAATATATTTTGAAATCATGGAGGAGATTTAAATCTTGATTTGAAACTGTGGATTTATTAAATTATTTAATATTTGAAAATTTAGTTATTCCATTTGATTTTAAAACTAGGAAATTTAATTTAAATTAGATTTGGATTTGGATTTGGATTTGGATTTGATTGCTTTAAATTAAATTAGGAATTATCTAATTTGGGTTTTAAATATCCTAATCCCTATCTTATTGGGAATTCCCACATCCTATAAATAGGCAGGTACTCCTCCAATTCATTATTCTCCATCCACAACAAATTCTCCACAAATTATTCCGCAACCACAAGTGCAGTGCCTCGTGTCTGTGCCTCGTGTCCGTGTCCTCTCCCCGTTCTTATTCCAATATATATACATATACATTGTATCCCTTGTGTCGGACACACCCCGACACATACAACCAAAATAAAATCCTAAACCTAGCATAACTTTCCGCAACCCTCGCCTCCTACTTTCCCCCGTCGACCCGGCAGCATCTCCACGCCTATCCTTCCGCCATCACCACCCGCTGCCTCCACCATCGCTACGATCAGCCAACACCTCGCAACCACCACCGTACACCAGCACCCACCCTGTCACCACCACCTAAACCCCGACCAACCCTGCCACCGCAGCGCATCGCTGCCGCCACCAATCACCATCCAACCACCGTTGTCGCCATGTCCAGACCACCACCATCTGCGTCATCATCACCACCAACACCACCGTGGCATCACCGCCACCATCTTCCCGACCACCCGACATCACCACACCGTCACCAACAACCCCCACCTCGTCATCTCCGTCGTCCGCACCAACCACCGCCCCCGTCATCCGATGGCTGTCGCCACAACCACCAATCCCGGCCATCGCCGGACCGGCACCCATAACAAAAACCAAAAGAAAAACCCAAATCCAACACACACCCTCACCGCCCATACCTGAGCGTCGAGCTCTCTCCGCCGCGACCAGCCCACCTCCGACCGCCGGCGAGCCCAGCGCGGCAGCACCGCGCCGCCGTTCCCTCCAATCGTCGCCGCATCTCTCGGCCGGAAGCTCCGGCCAGAAACCCCCATCGCGCCGCCTCCCGTTCCTCCGCAGCTCCACCGCTCGCAGACTCCAATCGCGCCCTTGGCCGCCGCGTCCTCCTCCTCCGCGCGGCGCCCGGCGAAACCCGAGCGCCGGACCACCGACTTCCCCGCCGTCCAAATCCCTCTCTTTTGATTTAGCCACCGCCGTAGCCAAACCCGCCGCCACCGGACCACAGGAACCCTCCGCTCCTCCCTCCTCCTCGTGCTCACCCTCTCCGACCGCCGCCGCTGCTCTCGCCCGCTCTCTCACCTCTCTCTATGCTCCCCTCTCTCTCCTAGTGTCCTTTAGAAACCCTCCCCTTCTGTTTTCTTTGTTTTTTTGTTTTTTTACTTTCATCTCTCTCACGAAAAGAGAGAGCAATGAACAGTATTAAGTTATTTTTTTATTATTATTATTAGTAACTGCTGTTTATATTATTATTATTATTATTATTATTCTCATTATTATTATTACCATTAATATTATTTTATTATTTATTGTTGAAATTAATACTAGTATTATTGTTAGTACACCATTGGTATTATTTTATTTTATTTTATTTTATTTTCTTCTAAAAAGCCTATTTTGTAACTAAAATAAATTAATAGGCTTGACCATATATGTAATTTCAAACTAAATTTCAAAAGACTAAAATATAATTATTGTGTCATATTTTAAAGCTTTTTGATTAAAATACTATAGTATTATTTTTCTAATTAAATTATTATTGGCACTTTCAAGTATATCTTCTTACCTAAAAGTATTCTTTCAACAAATTATTTACAGCTATCAAAAACTACTTTCAAAGTAAGATATTTATTTATTTATTTCCGTAAATTTCCTCGATTACTGATTCTTGACCATGACTAATCATGTTCCTATTCTTTCCAAATCTAAGACTACCTTATGTCCACCCTAGCTAATCGGACCCCTCTGAACCCAATGAAACCGTCCGTGTCATCGTCCGAGATCATCTTGCATAGTGGTTGCATCTGTAGGAGCGTAAAAAGTGCTTCAAAGCAAGAGTCATACCATTCATAAGTGATCGGTTTTCTACACCAAGCAAGAGCGGATAATCTCTTTTACGCCCAAGACTAGGCTAATCAATTTACGCCTAAGCAGGCTGATCATTTTACGCTTGGGTCCACACCGGTGGTTTTACGCCAAGGACAGAGCAGCCTCTTTTACGCAGGACAAAGCTGTCAAATCTCTCATTTAATGCAAACTCTGACATGAAGATATTTATGATGGCATTTACCACAGAATTCAATGGGATTTGTCTTATACAAAGACCATTGTTGTCGTTTACGGGGGATCGAGCTACTTTACGCTTACTATATGGTTTCTTTTACGTACGGAGTTTTACATGAGTTCTTACGCTCATAAAATAATGTGTGCGTAAAGTCTATTTGAGCCATTTTACGCTCAAGGTTATTCAATAACCACTTTACGCTGGAAACTTATGACAGAGCTATTTTACGCTCATCTTACTGCTTTACGCCCATAGGATGTTAGAGCTATTTTTACGCCCTATTCTTTCTGGCCAGTTTGGAACGTGGTTTGCCTACATGGCCTTCATGCCATATATTTCGAAGAACGTGTGTACATGCATCCTATTCTCACTGAAATGATGGGACGCGTGTCAACGTATGCAAAGGATGACTCTGATCATGGGTGGCAGTTGTTAGCGTAAAGACAGATTTTGATGTCTTTTTACGCACAGAAGCCCCAGTCTATAAATAGACTCATTTTTCTCACAGAGACGGACAAAGAGAGAACATGAGAGAATACAGAGATCAGGACTTCGAGATTTTGATCCTCCGGAGCATTCTTCTTCAACTTTTCTTTCAGAACAGAGTGAAGCAAAGCAGGAAAGCATTCGGCCTCGCCATCAGTGCCCAAGTGCGTCGATACCTTTCTGGTGACTTAGTTCTTCCAAGTTATTCTACTTCAAGCAATGATCTTCATCATCATCATATGGTCCAAGGAACAAAGTGATCATTTACAAATCAGACTTCCATAGCAATACTTTCCCAGAATCAAATTTGTACTTCTTGTACTTTTTCTCATTTTATTTTCAAAATCCAACCTTTTGTTTGGCAATTTTGTTAAGTGAAACAAAATGGCGACTCTGCTGGGGACGACTTTCTCCTCCGATGAGGAAGTGATTGCTCAATATGATGATGTTTCAGTCGGTTGGACTAAGAAGACTCTGGTTGTACACTTCGACCAGACTGCCTATGAAGAAATGCTCCGAACTGGGGGTGGTTCTCACCACTCCAATGTTCAAAAGTCTCGCAAAGCACGAAAAGTTTGGATTCCCAAATCCAAAGTGGTTTCTGGTCTCTCTGTTGCTTCTGATGACAAGGGAATTCTTCCCACTCCTGTCGTAGGGGCTCCCGTTCGTACCGAGGCAGTCCTTACTTCAGAGTTGCACTCAAAGTGATGATTTATCTCCCGTCTGTAATGGTGAAGATAATCAGGTTTCACGCCCACTGCGTAAGAATCATGTTTTACGCTTAGTGGGTAAGAACCAAATTTTACGCTCAAGGCATAAGAATGAGTCTCCCATTTGTAATATGGCAGATTCTAATGTTTCTAAGTGTAAGAACCCGTCTCCCGTCGGTAACGTGGTAGACTCACACAAATTACGCTCCTCGCATAAAACAAAATCTCCCGTCTGTGACGTGGTAGATAATCAATTTTTACGTTTTACGCGTAAAGGTAAATCTCCTGTCTGTGACAGTGTAGATAAAACTCACAACGATGTTTGCACATCTAATATGAATATACCTAAACGCATACAGCATAAAAGTGATGTTGGTAAAACTTCTGTCCTACACCAACAACTTTCTTATACTGTTTTACGCAAAGTACCAAACTTGCAAATCATACGCCATGAAAATGGGGCCCTTTGTGCTAAATCTCAAGATTTACGCACACAACTCCAAATGCGTAAAAATGTACAGTTTGGTTCTGCGAATGAAGCCAGTAATCTTTTTTATACACCGGGGACTAAACGTTTTTCTACCCCAAATGTAATAAAGAAGAATATTCCCTCAACTCCTTCTGACTTACGTGAATTGCTAATGCAAAAGCGTAAGAATTCACAATCTCCGGCGATGCTCCCCCAAGAAAGACATCAATGTGGATATCATCAGGTTGTGATCAATTGTTGTTGTTCAGCTTCAAAACGGTCAGTTTTTGATCGACTCAATTTCTCACTTCAACATCAAGCTAAAGACCAAGAAGATGAGTTGTCATATGCATCAGTCAACATGGCATCTCATACTAACAGAGGACGACGACCGAGACGGAACATGTCCCAAACTCCAGGTCAACAACAGTTCAACAGATTTCTTGATTCCTTTGAAGGAGTATATCAGAATACTCGATCAAGAAGACAAAGACAATTACAGATTTCTGATTCAGAAGCTGGGGGTACTCAATCTTTTGAGTCTGATACCGATAGTGTGGATTCATACTTCTATACTAATCCCTCTATATCTTCAAGAGAGGTTGAATCCTACGCTGTTGGAGATGAACCAGAGACGTCATCTGCTAATACGGAACGACGTCTCACTGCCGTGGAGCAATCATTGAAAGACATGCTCAACATGGTGCAAAGCATGCATCAGATAATTTTGAATCAGCAAACTGCTCAACACACAGTAATAACTCCGGTACCAGCAGCAGCACAAACTCAAGATAGTCAAGGGGCTGATATACCTTCGAATATTCAAGAGCCTGCTGTTAATCAAAATTCTGCATCTCCAGATCCCATCATTCCAGAAGATGTACCACCTCCAGTGGGGGTTACGGTACATCCAACGACTATTCAATCAAATGTGCTTCCTCAAACCAGTAAAGCCATTCAAGCAGTGCGTGAACTCAAAGCACAGTTTGAGGTTTTGAGGCACAAAGATCAGCTCCAGAGGTTAGGGATTAAGCAACCTTATCCTCCTCATTGGAATGATGTACCCTTCCCTCCGAAGTTCAAACCACAATCTATGGTTTTATTCGATGGAAAAGCATCTTCCAGTCAATATATCAATTACTTTGATATTATGACTGTACACTTGCAGAAAAATGATGCTCTTCTCACTCGAGTGTTCATCGGGTGCTTGACGGGTTCGGCTTATGACTGGTATCGTAGCTTACCCGATAACTCTATTTCGTCTTTTGACGAATTCAAGGCAATGTTTCTCTCCCGCTTCTATGAAGGAGGTATGGACATGAACATGTCCTCCTTAATAGAAATAAAACAAAAGGAGAAAGAAGATACTCGGACGTTCATTGAACGTTTCCGACAGGCTACTCTAAAGATGCCTCCTGGTATGCCAGATTCAGCGTTGATCGATACATGCAAGATGAATCTGCGACCATCCATTGCTGTCTTCACAGGTTCCCAATTCACAGATTGGGCTTCGTTTATCATAGCAGCAGTTTCTGCCGAGACCAATGGTAGGTTGGCTCGGGAACATAGGATGATTTTTGCTTCAGAAGATAAAGGAAAGAAGAGTAATCCTGGTAATAATCCTGGCAATCGTAATGTGAAAGGAAAAGATACTCTTATGGTCAATCTCTCCAAGAACAAAACGACGCCAAATAATCAGGAATCTTCCAGGCCAAAGGAAGAATACTCTTTTGATGAAAGTGATATCCCAGGGATATTTCAATGTCTGGTAAAAAGTGGCAAACTTCAGATTCCAGAGCCAAAAAGACCTAATGAGGTGAATCTGACTGACAATCCCAAATATTGTATCTATCATAGATACATTAATCATCCTACCAGTGCTTGCTATGTCTTGAAAAAGAAGATCCAAGACCTGATAAATGGTGGCGCTATCGCTTTAACCAATGATGACCATACGGTTACAACCAACATGGTCTCTCTTCAGTTTGGAGATTTTCCTCCACAGCAAGTCCCAGATGGAATTATTCCAATTTCGAAGACGACGATGAAGATCGTAAATATCCCGTCCGCTAGGGGAGAGAATACAGGATTGTTGCCGCTCACATTGAAGAAAGGTGAAATCATGTGGGTACATCCTGACTTAATACCTGAGTTGGAAAATGAAGGTAAAACTTTAAAATCCAAGAAAGGTAAGAAAGTCAAAACCTGCAACATGATTTCTCATGTTATTACAAATCCTGATGACTTGGATCATCTATGGGATGGCCTTCCTCTAGAAGGTAGACTGAAAGGACTAAACATCTGTCCTCCAAGTCTAGCTCCTCTTACCAAGCTCAAGTACTAGTGTAAGTCAGCTCACTAGTAGGAATCCTCAGGGGTCTTAGAATACTCTGAAGAATTATACTAATTGAAGACCTAGGATCGATGTAAATCCTATCAATTTCAGTGGATCCAATATATCCAGTGTAACACAGAGGCCTATCATGCTTGTTGTGTTTCAATAGCATATCCTCTTGTGTAAAGGTGATGTTGGGAATTGCTTCCATCACACTATGACATTGCAGACATGACACTGGTATATTATCAGGAGTCTTGAGTTGTGCCAAGCATGAATCTGCTTGAAGTAAAGCTTCGCTCAAAGTCTCTCTGCTTTCTCTGGAAAGGCGAAGCAGTTCAAATATAGAAAGTCTAGCCGGAGTATTAGATAACTGAGCTAGAATGTCAAATTTGTAAGGCTTCATCACCACCCCTGATTGGAAGCAGGCTTCAATGGGATATCAAAGCGTACTGCCTTCTGTTTCCCCTTTTCAACCACAGACGGTTTAACAGGAACAAGAGAAGGTTGAACTGGTAGAGTCTCCACTACATCTTCTGCTTCTTTGGAGGATCCCTCATAGTTTTTGTGGTACTCTTTCCCAGATCTTGTACCAACAAAAGTTTCTTCTTCAGACTCAAGAGAAGGAAGTACCATATTACAGGATTTAGTCTTTCTTCCCTTAGCCTTCTTCTTATGAGGGTTGTTATGAGGCACTTTAGAACCCAATCCAACAGTGGAATTCTGATTTCGAATTTGTAAAGGAAGACGTATTCCTTTATCATAATTCAAACCTTCTGCCTTTTGAAAGTCGTAACCCATTTTCTTCATGAGATGAACAGATTGCTGACTATACAAGTGAGTGGGCAGCAGACTTTTGACAGGTGTTTCAACAGAGGAAGAGGAAGAAGTAAGACCTTTTGTAACCTCAGGAGAATGAAGAATAGAAGTCTCTGTAATTACGGGAGGAGGAAAATAAATTTGATATTCAGAAAATATACCTCGAGACGGTTACAACAAAAAAACTGGAGGTCAAACGGAGTCCGGAGTTGAAAGTTATGGCCCTTCGAAGTTGGTAAAATATTTGAAAATGAAGGCTGAATTTATGACAAATTTGGGGTAATTATGACGAAAAAAGAGAATTTTTTTTTTGCAAAAGAAGGTATGAGAGATGATTTTATTTTATAGGTTCAATATATATATAATGGAAAGCAATTAGTGAATTAGGATATGATTAGAACTCAATCAATAAAGATATGATTAGGATTACCAACTAATTTGGATAGGAATATGATTAGTTCAAATAAGAAATAATCTATCTAATACTAGATATGATTCAAATAGGATTAGAATTTCTAACGGACAAGTCTCTCCATAAATTTAAATCAAATAAATTATTTAAATCCAAATCATATGAATTAAAATCCAAATCTAAATCCAAATCAAATTAAACATAATAACTTTAAGATAAATTTAATGTTTATCAAAGCAATTTAAATCATATAATAGATAAATCGTTAAATCAAATAATATTTCAAATCTAGATTAGATAATTCTTAATGCCACAATTAGTCACCATAAGTATTTTAAATAATGTTTGATGTTATCAAATAAGGTAAAATATATTTTATAAATCTAAATCTTATTCAAAATAAGTTACTAAATCTTTTTATTGCTCCAAAAATAATCATAATTTTTAAACTATTTTCGAAACCGATATTATTTTTGAAAATCCAAACATAATAATAAATAAATTTATAATTTCAATAATAAAATTTTAAGAACAAATATTTATTAAAACTAAATAGTACTTTCAAACCGTTAATTACAAACTATATTTTGAAATGCAGAAAAAATAGTAAATATCTTTTACAAAGTTTCAAAAATAAATTACTTTCAAACACAATAAAATTTAATATAAAAATATTGAGAAACAGGGGTTACAAATCTACCCACCTTAGAAAAATTTCGTCCTCGAAATTTAAGGATGACAGAAAAAATAGGCTTGGTTGGTCAGGTGAAGACAAATTTTTTTTAAAAAGAATAATGATCAAGGAGATAAAAATAATATATTTTTTCTCAATAAGAAGATTGATCAAGAAGGATGGAAGAATGTAGTCAATGGATATAGTTCGGAGGAGTATTACCTACATGAAATCTAAGTTATCACTCATCAATCTTATAAATTCGTATCCTCAAGAATATTTAAAAAAAATTCCTCAAATTCAATCATATATTTTTTTTTAAATCACTAACTCAATTTAATACCGTCATGTAGCAATCATGAATATCATCTTTTCAAATTCACAACCCTTATTCCAACTTGGTAAATATCTTCAAAATCTAACTTCACAAAACATTTAATTTCTCGATTTTATTTTAAATTCAAAATTCAACATTTTTATAATCTCCTAAAAAATTTAAATTCCATAAATTTTCAAATCATACCTCAATTTTATTGATCAAATCAAAATTATTTCCTTTAAAAATTAAATATTCGACCTTATCAATAATTTATCGATCATATAGAAATTTAAACCTCAGAATACGAAAAGCTAAAAATTTTATCTTCAATAGTAACCAAAATATTCAATTTATCAATCGAGAATTCTATCCATCTTTGATTAGAGTCGTTTATCAAATCACAATTTCAACTTCATCAAATAGGACATCTCAAAATTCAACGAATATCACCACCTTAATCATGTAGTCTATGTAACAACCTTAAATACCCATACAATCAATTCAAAATAATTCTATGGGTTACCCAAGGTGTACCTAGTCCTAGGCCTAGTCATTTTTAAAAAATCAAATCAACCTAATCGTGAATGAGCATCCTAATCGCAGGCTTGTAGTAGAACGATTAATACATGTACTACCACAAGTTCGCATAATTTTGCGTAAACGGACCTGCATGGACCACCATAAAAACTTGTCACGATCCGCTTCCGCTTTTCGAGATACGAGTACGTGTCCAAGCCCAGCCTACGCCGTAGTGTCGGCGGTAGTACGCTGTCTGGGCTCAATATAAATCTCAAATACAACAAATATCTCTATTTTGCTCATTCACAATAATTATTTTAATTACAATTCCAAT
The DNA here is from genome assembly GCA_029216955.1 of Iris pallida. Taxonomy (NCBI): domain Eukaryota; kingdom Viridiplantae; phylum Streptophyta; class Magnoliopsida; order Asparagales; family Iridaceae; genus Iris; species Iris pallida. The sequence continues at coordinate 41,344,761 of JANAVB010023800.1, read as the reverse complement.
AATACATTCAAATTGTTTTTTTTGATACATCGCTATATGTGACTATTCTAGCTAGAATCTATGGTTGGCCTCCAAGATAGCTCTAACTCCACCCAAAGGATCCCAAAACAAGAGAGCAAGTCATGGAGAATAGTCATCAAGAATCTGTCAACTGAAAAATGGTTATCCAGTCAGGATTGGAACAAGTACAAGTCTAGCCAACATAATACAAATATAATATAAAGCAATATAACACTAAACATGGAAACAATGATCAATGGAAAACACGAACAATATGAACAAGGAAATATGCAATATGATAAACGTCATAAGATAGTAGCGAGAATGAAAAGACAGAGAAACTCATATAAAATATAATAGTGCACGTGTCATGAGAAGTACAACGTTCCTACACATGGATGGCTTGGGCGAACGATGAGGTTATAAGGCCTGCCCCCGTAACCTGGAGAGTTGCCGACAATAAAATCTGGGATTTATCCACATGCCTAGTAATTGTACCCCTCTAATTTCTATACCTCACAATCATGGAAACACGGTCACGATAACAATCACGATATCGATGAAAAAATATGAACAATAGTTAATCACTCAACTCTCGTGTGTGTAACAGTCAAGACACGAAAAATAACATGTATAAGTGAAATACGACAATATAAAGTAAATGCAAATGAAAGCATCAACAAGTACTTGCCTCGGTTTGATTTGAAGTTGACTGGCGTGATATGATCATGTCGGCACGAAAATAGTCTCAGAAGTCAAACTACGGAAGATGATTTCAATTGATGAGACGGGCCTCTAAAATAAAAAATAAAAAATAAAATATTTTGGAAAATTGTTGAGAAAAATATATGATGTGTACTTTTTCATCAGCGTTCCGAAACTTCAAACGTATCGTGATTCCGATTCCTAGCTCTCCCGAAATCTCGAAAACACCGAAACGTGTCAAATTTTGGACAACTGACACTCCACAAATTTCCCATAAAATTAGGTTAAAATTATTTGAAAATGAATTTGATATTCAGAAAATATACCTCGAGACGGTTACAACAAAAAAAAAAATTGGAGGTCAAACGGAGTCCGGAGTTGAAAGTTATGGCCCTTCGAAGTTGGTAAAACATTTGAAAATGAAGGCTGAATTTATAACGAATTTGGGATAATTATGACAAAAAAAGAGAATTTTTTTTGGAAAAGAAGGTATGAGTTTATTTTATAGGTTCAATATATATATATAATGGAAAGCAATTAGTGAATTAGGATATGATTAGAACTCAATCAATAAAGATATGATTAGGATTACCAACTAATTTGGATAGGAATATGATTAGTTCAAATAAGAAATAATCTATCTAATACTAGATATGATTCAAATAGGATTAGAATTTCTAACGGACAAGTCTCTCCATAAATTTAAATCAAATAAATTATTTAAATCCAAATCATATGAATTCAAATCCAAATCTAAATCCAAATCAAATTCAACATAATAACTTTAAGATAAATTTAATATTTGTCAAAACAATTTAAATCATATAATAGATAAATCGTTAAATCAAATAATATTTTAAATCTAGATTAGATAATTCTTAATGCCACAATTAGTCACCATAAGTATTTTAAATAATGTTTGATGTTATCAAATAAAGTAAAATATATTTTATAAATCTAAATCTTATTCAAAATAAGTTACTAAATCTTTTTATTGCTCCAAAAATAATCATGATTTTCAAACTATTTTCGACATCGATATTATTTTTGAAAATCCAAACATAATAATAAATAACTTTATAATTTCAATAATAAAATTTCAAGAACAAATATTTATTAAAACTAAATAGTACTTTCAAACCGTTAATTATAAACTACATTTTGAAATGCAGAAAAAATAGTAAATATCTTTTACAAAGTTTCAAAAATAAATTACTTTCAAACACAATAAAATTTAATATAAAAAAATTAAGAAATAGGGGTTACAAAATCTAAGGAAGCAATCTAAGTACAATTGTTTAGTTTTGATTCTGGGGGTGACGGTGGAGACTCAGGAAAGTGCTATCATCTCTGCCTTACTCCGTGGACTATATGACGCAGTCTTTAGATCTTGAAGAAATTGCTTTCTTGAAGGTTGCCCGCCTTTTGTAGGGGTGTGGCACCCTGCTATTTATAATAGGATGTACGTTGAACCGCATAGATGGCCTGCGGCCACGTGGCTGATTGGCACGCGAAGACCCGCTCTTTGGCTGCTATTTTTCTATTTGTTTGGATTTTGTTGCAGCAAATCTGGGTAGTTTAGTACTTGGTCAGATTGTCATGTGTCCTGTCGCAGGGATAATTTTTTAGCCGCATAGATCTCTCAGTTTTCGACCATGTGGTGCCGCATGAGACTCATGCGGCTTAGGTCGCAGACTTCCTTAGCCCAGACATAGCTTAAGGATTTAAGCCGCATAGATTCTGTATTTCGGCCGTATAAAGCTCGTGCGGCTTGGATCACAGTTACTCATGGCCGCATGAAGTTCGGAGACTTTGGGGCCGCATATGTCTGAGCCGCAGAAGGTTCATACAGTTTAGGTAACACTCCTTCTGGTCGCATGAAGGCGTACGAACCTTGCTTTTGGGCGACGTCTCACGTTTTATCTTTTTTTGTCGAAGTGTCAAAGCTGTCTTTTTGTCAGTTTTGACAGGACTTGTCAGCTCTATCAGACGAACTGCTCCTTTTGGCCGCATATGTTTCTTCTGCAGCTGGTTGGCGACGGGCCGTATATGGCATTGAACCAGTCATGCGGCTTTCCTTTATGCGGACTTGTTTGGCCCAAAGTACCTATACGACAATTTATAATCTACATGAATCCCATATTTTTTATGCTTCTACAATGGTCAGCAGATATCAGTCTAATCCAGGACAAGAGCACTGGTCTGTCGAAAAGAATATTTTGAGGTACCTAAAAAGAACTAAAGAGTATATGCTAGTTTATCAGGCAGATAGTTTAGTTCCCTTGGGGGTATACAGACTCGAATTTTTAGTCAGATAGGGATTCTAGGAAATCTACCTCAGGTTATGTATTTACTTCGAGAGGTGGAGCCATTATGTGGAGGAGTATCAAGCAAAAATGTATTATTGATTCCATCATGGAAGCCAAGTATGTGGCTGCCTCTGAGGCAGCCAAAGAAGAAGTTTGGCTCAGAAACTTCATGTTGGACTTGGATGTGGTACCTAGTTTGCCTAAGTCTATTACACATTATTATGATAATAGTGGTACAGTTGCAAACTCGAAGGAACCACGAGCCCAAAAGACAGGTAAACACATTGAGCGCAAGTACCACCTGATACAAGATTTCGTAAAGAAAGGAAAAGTTGTTGGGATCAAGATAGCATTAACCGACAACCTAGTTGATCCCTTTACAAAGAGCTTACCAACTAAAGCTTCTGATAGCCATGTTGAGGAAATGAGAGTCAGATGTGTAGCAGCATGGCTTTAAGTATAAGTGGGATATTTGTAACAGTATGCTGAAAAGCAATGTTTGAGTATAAGTGGGAGATCGTTAGGGTTATATACTAAAAGTATCACTTTTGTATTAACTTTATTTTCTTAAATTTTGAAAGAGAATCATATGGGCAAATGTTTGCATATTGTATTTATTGTAAGTGTTAATACAAGTGTCTGATATTTAATATTATAGATAATATGGTGTGTGGAGTCATACAGAAGATCATATTATCAGTTCCCTATGGAATATATAAATAGTTCACAACCTAAATGGACATGGAAAATCCATTGGAAAGGTTGTAGTATAATCTGGTATTAGTCTATCATGACTATAGGTTTACACTAGTACACTTTGTTTGTATTGAACAGGACCACTTGAGGTTGTTCTCTTTGTACTGACTATATAAGTGAACAAACACCTCTGTTATTATGGATGCTTGTCCTCTTAATTCGGATATAATAACAGACATGTATATGTAGTGTGTATTACTTTGACTCATAAAAGAGTAAAATTCATTATGGGTCAATAACCTCTATGAATTGGGTAATAACATTGTACATATGATGGGCTGTTCATTATAAAATGAATCCATATCCTGATACATCGGGTTGATGATGTCCCCTTAAGGAGCTCATAAGGATTGTCATGTTAACCCTGTAGGTGGATTATATTCGACATGACAAATAAAGTTGAGTGGTACTACTTAAGGATAAAAGATGTCGATTAATATAGTTGTCAGTAACTTAATTTGATCGACAGACGTTCGATATCTTAACATTGGGAGCCAAACGAGCAAATAATAAAAGGCGCCCATAATCATAATTTGGGATTAGAAAGGTAGTGCAACAATAGCTCTCTAGTAGACCTAGCTATTGTTAATGGGCCTGGATTGTGTGTTCGGGCTGAACACGGGATACAAAGATCCGTTAGGAGACCTAACCGTAATTTCTCCTCATGGTCCCTACCATAGCCTTATATATATCCTCTATTCTCTGGCCGTCATTATCTAATTAGAAATAAGAAGCTCTTTTTCTAAATTCGTAATTCACGTATGGAGAGAAAGGGAGGCTGCAAAGGAGAAAAAAAAGTTTAGGAGATCGTCGCCCACTAGACGTCCAACCCGAAGAAGGAATACGTGTAGAAGATCTTGGGATCGGACCGCTCGAGATTACTAGGATCTGTTGTCTTCATCTCATCACAGGTATAATTCGTGAAGTAACCTCTTTGATATATGTGAAGAATCGGACGTGAGTGCAACCTCACTCGCCGGGGTACGAACACAATATTTTTCCTTGAAGAATCTCGTCCAGAGGCTAGCTTGAGTTCAAAACTTCCATCATAGCTTGATAGTGAAAGCATTCATGAGATCCTCTAATATCTTGATCCCTAGCCCACTTTTTTTTTTTTAGTTTTAGCTATTGTCTTCCAGCCAAGCCACTTATTCTTGGGAATCCCGTCCATGGCGCCCCAGAAAAACTTAAGAAAATGTTTTCCAGTCGATGAAGAACCGTTATTGGAGGATTACACGTAACTAACGTGTATACTGGAGTAGATGTTAGGATTGCATTAAGAAGAACAAGTTTGCCGACAGGCGAAAGGATCTTATTGTGCCAACCATTGATTTTTGATCGAATTAAATTAAGCAAATCTTCATGCATTTCGCCGTTGCAATGTCCAACCAGGAGATATCCCAGATAATTGAATAGAGGCGTACCTACAGCAAACCCTGTTCTACTGCCCGTTCTTGAGGAGACTTCGCCGATAAGTAAATAGATATCTTCTCTTTATTAATCTTATGCCCCTAAACCTCTTCAAACCATGTGAGAAGGTCTTGAATCATTACAATAGATGGTAGATCCCCTGCGAAGAACAAAAGAACATCGTCAGCATATGCAAGATGAGTGATCGGAGGGCATCCTCTAGGCGAAATATACGTAGAGAATCCTTCAGAGTTTGGAAAAGTCTTCAAGTTCTTGGACAGGACCTCTGCCGCTAATACAAATATGCGGGAGAAAGTGGATCTCCATGGCGAACCTTACTAAAAGATTAGAAATAAAATGAAGATTCACCATTAATAAGAGGGGAAACCACACATTATTCAGTAGCTTGAGCACCATATCAACCAATTTATTGTGGAAGCCGAATCTATGAAGCAACTTCAATAGGAATCTCCAATCAACTCTGTCGTATGTCTTCATCATATCGAATTTAATTACAACATTTCCCTCCTATGTTTATCATTCATTTTGGTAATCAATTCTTGAGCTAACAGTATATTATCTAATATTTCCCTTCCTTGTATAATTTTGCTTTGTTCAGGTGAGATAAGCCGAGGAAGAAGTGGAGCTAGTCGCCGAGCAAGGAGATTCGAGATGATTTTATTCAATACGGAGCAAAGAATAATGGGTCTATAATCGGAGAAACCTTTTGATTGTTGCACTTTAGTAATAAGAACTAAAGAAGTGTTAGTAATAGATCTAGGATGAGAAAATCCATCCATAAACATACTCACAGCCTCCAGAATGTCGTCTCCAATAATGTCCCAACATGAAAGATAAAACATGCTAGTGAAACCATCTGGTCCCGATGCACTATGTATATTCATCGTCTTGATCGTGTCAAAAATTTCTACCTTGGAGGGTTCTGCTATCAACATGTCGTTGTCTTCAACAGATAACAAGCTGGGAATGTGTGATAGTAGCTCCTGGTCTTCTCTAATATCCCCTCTCTTATACAAAGTAGAGTAAAACTCGATCGCGTAGGCGTGGATGTCCCTGCCCTCAGTAAAAACAATGCCATCTTATTTATTTATCGAATATATCTGCAATGCCTTCTTTCTGTTATCGACATAACCATGAAAGTTAGCTATATTTTTGTCCCCTTCCATATCCCATTTAAATCGAGCTTTTTGCTTTCAAAAGGCCTCTTCTACCAGGACACAATGTTTGAGTGTCTTAGAGAGAGCTGTCTACTGTTGCTGGAATTTTCTTCCTCATGTTTAAGCTCTGCAGCCAAACCGCATCTTCAGCCTTCTTTACTGCTTGAAATATGTCCCCAAAGGTTTTGTGACTCCACGTAGAAAGGTACATCGTACATGCATCTAGCCAGAGCGAAACCGTGGTAATGCCATTCCTGTGCTCCACTGATCGCGATGCCTCTTGCACTATACGCTTGAACTCCTCATGATGAGTCCAAAATACGAGGAAGCAGAACTATTTTTTGCCACCTACTGGATTCACCATGAATCATGTTAGAATCGGAGCATGGTCCGAATCTATTTTGTTTAGATGTTCCACAGCAGATAAGGGAGCCATTTCCTGCCAAGTATTATCCATAAATACTCGATCAATCCTAGATCCTCTATGCCCCATCTTCTTACTTTTAATCCAAGTATAGCAGCTCCTAGTATATTGCAACTTCGACAATCTTCCGATCAAATAAAAATTGGGAAACTCTTGCATAGATGCAACATTAGCCGGAAGTCCCCCTATTTTTTCTTCTGAACGCAAAATTGTGTTAAAATCCTACCAACCATCCGAGGTAGCCTCTGAGCATATTGAAGCTGCAACAGTCTATCCTGGAGCTCCTTACGTCCCTCTTTAGTGTTGTCTCCTTGAACCATTGAGAACGTTGCTAAAGTGGGAATCATGTGATAAGAGACCGAGATAGTAAGTGCTTCTTCAAAGGAATCAATTGCATCAATGGAACAGCCCGAACTAACCATTATCTAAATATTTCCCTGCTAATTTGAAAGAGTACAACAATTCCTTGTCAACTTTTGGTTCAATGATAGCAAGAAAGATGATCTTGTGAACTCGAACAAGAGTTTTAAGTCTCTTAAGAGTCATGTGATTAGCAATGCCACGCACATTCCATAATAGGATGTTAAACATTAGTGGAGGGGGTTTACCGGTTGTTGCATTGCTTGCTGATGAACGAATGACTCTGTTTGATGGCTCCACAAGTTTTTTTCCTCTTTTTGTGTCTCTTTTGGACTATAGTTGCTTCAGACTGTTGTGAGCAGTCGTCGGTAGGCTCCTCATCTTCAAGCGGCTTTTGTACGCCTCTGTTAGCTTTCCAATCGACTTCATCCACCCAACTAAGAGTCTGGGCCCTAACATCCCTTTGTACCAAGTCAGTCTCTGCAGCGGCTTCTGCCGCCACTTCTTGATCATGGTCTCTTGGTACGTTCTGATCAGACTTCGTAGGAACTTCTGCCGCCACTTCCTTCTCTTTATCCTTATGAACGTCTCGTGTCTTGCTCGGCTTAACTATCCCCCTCTGTGCTACTGTCATGTCCTCAGTCACATCCAATTCAAAGGCAATGGCCAATCAGTTATTACCCATTGGTTAGGGTTTTTCTCTTGACTCACGTTCCCAGCGGCAACTAATACATGCATATTTATGAGAGCTTGGGATGGGTCAGCATCTATATTATATATGTTTGTAATTATACTACTCTGCCCCTTGTCTTTCTGCTGCAGTATTTTAGTGACTGCTGGATCAATGGTCGCCTGACGCATGTCCCCTTCTGCATGCATGTCATGCTAACTATCTTTTTCCTTCTCCTCGTTTTCTAGTACCTTGCCCTTGTTTTTCATTTTTATGAATCTAGCACGTGTCCTTGGTGGTGACAGTAGGTACAATACAATGGGGTGTTTTTATATTCCACGTTTTGCTAAAAGCTCCGACCCCGAGATATGTTGATTCTAATCCTCTTTGGAATAGGCTTCCATGTATCTATTTCCACAAAAACTCTAGCCATACAAGGATGAGATAGCTCCACCGTCGCTCGATTAAGCTTCATCATAGCTGATGCTATAGCAAATAATGCATCCTTCACATAAAGATGGTATGAAAGATCAGACAGCTTTATCCAAACGGGCATACGTAATGATTCATACATCGGAGAGAAGTCAGAGTCCCACTTTAAGATGCACATCGGGGCACGAGCAATGAACCATGTATCCTTGGCACAAAGTCGAAGATAGTCCTCCTCCATAGACGGTTTAATTAAGATGTGCCTATGATTTATAACTCCCGTTTTGATAACCCCTTTAAATTTGAAGCCTGAGAGGCTTTACGAATCACGTCTATTGACGGCTTGCTGTGTGAGAACTTCCCAATAAGGGCAAAGTGAAGGGGGCGGCAAGGGATCTTTCTTCTTCCTCTGAAAATAAAATCGCAGACGCTCCTATGATCAAAGACACGGATCTTGTGGCCATACGAGAAGCTTCCTCTACCCGATAGGAGACAACCTCCGCGAAGGACTTGGTCACCATCCTTCAGACGAGGACGCCGGCCCGGCCAGAGGCTATGCCGAAGTCGGAGAAGAGGGAGAGATCTAGCAGAAGTTACGGGCACGGTGCTCTAAGGCAACGCGATATATAATATCATATATGTCGATACATATATAAAATACATATATAATAGGCCCGGCCAGAGGCTCTTCCGGAGTCGGAGACGAGGGAGAGATCTAGCAGAAGTTACGGGCACGGCGCTCTAAGGCAACGCGATATATAATATCATATATGTCGATACATATATAAAATACATATATGATATTGTACCCTTGCTATCCTTTGTATACCCGTAGATTAATTGCTACTAAGGTATTTATCTTTACCCTTAGAATTACTTTAACTACCTATACATATAGATATACACATATATATACATATATAGATAGCATATCCTTAGGATACCATACTCTACCTAATACTTGACATACCATATACCATGATATGTCATGATACCTTAATTCATTAAGCATTCCACATTTTACACCATTCCTTGGCTACCTTACCTATACCCTATATAGTATAACATGTATTCTAGTATCTTATTTCTATATGTACATATACCTATATATATCTACCATTGATCTTTGATACATATATGCGTAGATATGTATCCTAGGTTACCTACAATTGATACCAAGATAACTATATCCTTATCCTATGACATGTATAATTATAGATTATAGCAATATGTTTATCTATATACAATATATCAATATACCCTTCTATTCCATTACCTATATCCAAATTACCCTAGGACACCCCATGCTTACCATATCCCACCAATCATACACACATGGACTCACTCATCCTACTATTGGTACTTGACATCTTGATATTATCCATTACCTAGTTCTAATATCAAATATCTTAGTATCTTGTCCATACCTTATCCTCCTAGATACTTACCCAACTAATTCTAATACTAATACTTGTACCAAATAGGCTACCTTACTCAAGCTCCAATACTCACTTGGCCTTAATTATGATACTCTAGTGTCATGATACCAATATCCTTATGGTATCCAAGTATCACACTAGTACCATGTCCCAAACTCTAATACCTTGACCCGTAACTTATCTATACTTAGCTCACTTGATAACCATATATATATATATATATATATATATATTATTTTTTTACCTAAAACCCCTCTTTTTATAGATCAAGGCTAAAAACTGAAGCCTGACACGTATACAAGGAAAAGTATACCACAAAAGGAAAGACAGGGGGAAAAAGGCGGATGCAGCCGTCGTCACTAGGGGGAGAGCGGTTGCCCAAAAGCCGGAGAAGTGTGGGAGCAGAGAGAACTCCTTTTACGGCATTGTCGGTGAATTTCCCGGATAAGCTGATCGGCAGAGTATTGGTGTCCCTCGTACCTCGCTTTGTTGCGATTTTTCCAGATTGCCCAGGTGGCGGCCGCTGCAACAATCTGGTGGCCGTGGGAGGCGGCTCCCCAGTGGGCCAGAAGAACGATAAAGCATCCGTCTCCTAGAAAAGTATTGTAGTTGCGGTTGAGGGTACTCCAGATTTGGTCAGGGAGGCACCCCTCCTGGAAGATGTGGTCAATAGTTTCCGTCTGATGCTCAGTGCAGCAGTTGCAAGCGGACGCCAAGCTGAAGCCGATAGAGTTAAGGTTGTCGTCGGTGGGCAGTTTCTTTTTCATGACTCTCCACAAGAGAAAGGACCATTTCTTAGGGATACAAGAGTGCCAATAACGCACGATGAATAGATCTGGCCCGTTCTCTAGGATCAGAGATCTAGCCGATCGCACGGAGAAGGCTCCTGATGCAGCCGACGACCACCTCAGATTGTCTGCATCGGTCCCGATGACAAGTTCTAGCGGACGAATGCTGACCACAGCTTCGTTGCCTGACCACTCTCTAATCCTGTCCCAATTCCAAGCGTTGTTGGTGGGGTTCCAAAGGTCTGTGATCTTGCTGTTTCTGGGGGAATCTGTAATGTTCGGGATAAGGCTGTCACCTATCCACCTTTCCAGGAATGGGTTGGCCTCGCCAGAGCACAGCTGGAGTCTGATCGCGGGCTCGGCCAAATCGTGGCCCTGAAGAATGCGACGCCAAGCCACTGAAGATCTGCTGTTCGCAGAGGCCGTCACTGGATGGATGTGTTTGAAGTACCTGGCCTTCATGAACTTGGTCCACAGGTTTTGGCAGGTGCGTAATTTCTACCACAGTTTCATCGAGAAAACTTTGACGATGTGATCTAGTTTGGTGAAACCAGCCCGCCGATCTCGGTAGGGATGGCCATAGTATCCCAGCTGGCCCAGTGGTGTTTGTCTTGCCCCATGTTGTGCCCCCAGAAAAAGTTGCAAAAGATCTTCTCAATCGACGCAATAACCTTCCTGGGCGGAGAGCAGGCCGCCAGGGTGTAGATGGGAAAGGAATTGAGAACATGCTTGATGAGGATAATTTTCCCTCCTGGGGATAGGGTGGCATTGTGCCATCCTTCAATTTTGGTTCTGATTTTGGTGATCAGATTCTCGAAGATGCTGGCGTTAGATTTCCCATACGCCAGAGGACTGCCGAGGTAGTTGAAAGGAGGGTGAGCCACTGCTATGGAAGTTAGGTTGGTGAGTCTGGTCGCGTTCTCAATTTTGATGCTGTGGTGGGCATAAATAATGCTCTTGGAAAGGTTGATCTTCTGACCTGAACATCTGGAGTACCGCTTCAGGGTGTTCTGAACCACCTCCAACGATCCGATGTCCCCGGAAGAGAAGATGAGTAAGTCGACGGCAAAGGCCAGGTGGGTGATGGTGGGGCATCCGCTGGAAGTGTGATAGTGCTGGAAGTTGGGGGTGTTGACCATGTTGTTAAGGTTTCTGCTCAGAGCGTCGGCTACAATGATGAAAACAGTGGACGATAGAGGGTCGCCCTGTCTGACTCCTCGGCTAGATTTGAAGAACCCTTCGGCTTGGCCGTTGATAACTGTGGAGAACCAAGAGTTGCTGATGGATCTCCACACGATGTTAGTCCAGTTCTCAGAGAATCCGAAAGCTCTGAAGACCCATATCATGAATTGCCAATCGAGTCTGTCGTAAGCTTTTTCTATGTCGATTTTGATGGCGATGTTGCCCCCTCTGGCTGGAAATTTCATGCAGGTGATAAGTTCTTGTGCCAGCATAATGTTGTCTTGGATGTTCCTTCCACGAATGAATCCACTTTGCTCCTCCGATATGATTTTGGGGTGAGTTTCAATCATTCTAGAAGCGATGATCTTGAAGATAATTTTGTTGGTTAATGTGCAAAGACTGATTGGCCGGAAATCGCGAAAGGACTTGGGGTTATCTTTTTTCGGAATGAGGATAAGATTGGCACTGGAGATGGCTTTGGGGTAATGAGCTCCTTCCAGAAAGGCGATGGCGGCTTTGGTGATGTCCTGCTTGATGATATCCCAGCAAGTACGAAAGAAGGTGCCAGAAAAGCCATCTGGACCGGGGGTGTTGTGCACGTTCAAGGCCCACACCGCGGCTTTTACTTCTTGTTCGGACAGAGGGCGCTCCAGCAGCGCATTGTCGGAGTCGTTGATGATGGTGGGAATTTGGTCAAGGAAAGAAATGTCTTTGTGGACCGTCTCCTTGGAGAATAGTTTGGTGTAGAATTTCGTGGCCGTCTCTTGGATCCCTTTATGGTTGGATCTGGTGATACCATGCTCATCCGCGATATGGTGAATTGAAAGTTTATTTCTTTTGCCGTTGACGCATGCGTGGAAATATTTGGAGTTTTTGTCCCCGTCGCTGTCCCATTTCAGTCTTGCTTTCTGCTTCCAAAATTCGGTCTCAACTTTGAGCCTGAATTTGAGAATGGCTTTGGTGAGATTCAAGGCTCTCCTGGCCGCAGGAGAATGGTCGGATAGGAATAAAGCTTCGGCTCGGGTAACGTCGTCCTCTGCGACGCGAATAGCTTGGAAAATGTCCCCAAAAGCTTGTTTGCTCCAATCGGAAAGAGCTTTCCTGGTGGCTTTGAGCTTGTTGCTGACCCGAGCGAGAGGATTAGGGGAGTCCTTGCTGTTCCACGCTTCCGCCACTATGGTCAGGAATTGCGGGTGGTCGATCCAAAAGTCGAGGAATTAGAAGTTCTTTTTGGATGGATTGGATTTGTTATTAATTTCCATCAGGATGGGGGCGTGGTCGGATTCTGTGGAGTTGAGGTGGGACAGGGTGGAACTGATCCTCATACCGTGCCAGCTGGCGTTGGTGAGGGCTCTATCCAATCTGGAGTATTGACGACGGTCTCCTTCCTGCATGTTGCACCAAGTGAATTCACTGCCTTTGAACTGGAGGGGGGTTAGGTGAGCATTGAAGATGAAGTTGTTGAAGTCTAGCATAGCTGCTAGTGGCGGGGGACGGCCTCCGATCTTCTCTTCTCTACGGGTAATGGCGTTAAAGTCCCCTATGCAAAGCCAGGGGGTGTTGGTGTTGTGGAGATAGGTGTCGAGAAGGTCATTCCAGAGGTTTTTCCGTTCTGCGATGACACAGCTACCGTGGACCACAGAATGATAGCCCGCTCCGGCAGGGTGGGGTGGGCGATCCAGCAGGAGAGAACTTGATGGGTATCCTGGATGATGTCGAGTTTAACGTCCTTTGACACATGAATCCAGATGTCGTGCCTGCCAGCAATAGCCGTTGGGAGGCCCACAGCCAACTGGGTAGATTTAAGACGTTTGGAGGGGATTTTAGGTTCAATGATGATGAAGATGTCAATCTTGTGAATTTTTCGAAGACTGGATATTCTCCGTAATGTCGGTTTATTAGCCAGGCCTCGAACGTTCCAAGATATGATGTTAAACATTTGGGTGATTGTGGGGGTGTTTTTTGTTCCGCCTTGCGGCGGATCTGGTTTGTATGGTGATGGTTTTGTCGGTGCCTGTTTTCCTCTGTTGGTGGTTGTCCGAATCCGGGGGGGCTTCCTTTGACAAGGACTTATGGGTCTCTCCAAGGTTGGGGGGCCTATCAAATTGCCATCTGAGTCGACTGCCGTATCCTCCGAGGGAATGATTAGGGAGTCGTGCGCATTCTCGATCAATAGATGCTGGAGGGGAGCTCCTGCGGCTAAGACTTGTAGACCTCTCCTCACTTGGTCAGGACCGAGTATAGCGAGGGCGTCTTCGACTGGGAAGGCGCTGGGGGACTGATGGGTTTCGTGGGAGAGGGGATGACTGGGGGTTTGGTCCCCTTGCTGGTGGTGAGAATTCAGTGATCTGCTTTGCCTGAGTCAGATCCGTCCTCCGCGCGCGAGGAGGGGAAGGCGGACAGGGGCTCGGGGGAGCTGGATTCTTCTTGAAGGTTACCGATCTCCGGGTCTTCTGAGTCGAGAATGGCGAATTGATTGGAGATCTCGATGTGTTGGGGAATAAAGGGGATCAGGGCCCTGCTCGGTGGTTTGCTGGAGGCTGGCTCACCGTTGCTGGAGTCAAATCTGATGTGAGAATTTGGAAGGGGAAGAATGGGCGACTTAGGGTGCTTCTCCTTCGTGAGGTTGCTATCTTTTCTGGAGGGCTTCTTTTTAAGCTCCGGATGCAGGCGGTGATAGTGCTTGGGAAGGTGTCCTCTAATGTGGCAGTGGTTGCAGTACAATATGTGATTGTCGTAGAGGATCTGTTGGGTGTGGGTGTGGTTGCCTAGCTCGATTGTGATGAAATTGGGTAGTTCTGCAGAGAGATCCAGTTCGTCGTAGATTTTGGCGTAGTGGGCTTTGGTATGGTTACTGGTCTCGGGCGCCGAAGCCACATACGTCCCGAAAGAGTTGGTAATGCGTTGAAGTGCCGCCGGGACAAAGCAGATGAGAGGAAGATTGGGTAGTGTAACCTAGGCTGCCACCGTCGCCGAGTCTTCTTTGGTGTTGAAATCAGGTGACCACTTGATAATCTTTATCTGGTGGGTGTCGATCTTGCAGGTACCCTTGGACCACACGGTCCTATGATCACGGTCGGAGGATAGGTATAGGAGGATGTATTTTGGGTCGAGGGGGACAACTTGATAATCCGACGATAGATTCTATTTGGCGATCGCTTCCTGCACCCTAGGAAGTTTGGGACACCCGGTGGAAAATTTGAGAATAAAAGTGTGCGGAAAGGCCGATGACAGCGACGATAGTTCCAATTCAGGGAATGGGATGACGGGGGTGGAGTTCTCATGAGAGTACTCAATGTCTGACAGCTGAACGTCCGGGAAGATAGCGCCCTTCGAGGGGGAGAGGTCCGGGCGAAGCATGGCGGCATAGGAAGGATGGGGTGGGCCGGAGGGAGCGGTGCCCGACGTGCCGAAACGGGAGGACGGAAGGCC
The DNA here is from genome assembly GCA_029216955.1 of Iris pallida. Classification (NCBI taxonomy): domain Eukaryota; kingdom Viridiplantae; phylum Streptophyta; class Magnoliopsida; order Asparagales; family Iridaceae; genus Iris; species Iris pallida. Next base: position 41,329,679 of record JANAVB010023800.1, on the reverse strand, counting down.
GCTCAGGGGAGGCGAAAGGCCAGAGGCTGAGGAAGGGTGGAGATGGAAGGGGCATGCTGCCCTGGCGAGGAGGAGGGGGAGGGGGCACGATCGGCCCAGTGGAGGAGCCCTGGGAGACCACATGAGGAGGTTGGATGCCGGAGAAGACGGGCTCGGGGGGGTTGGAGGGCCGCTCAGGGGACACATGGGCGGAGGGCGCCGCCTGAGCAGGGGGAGAGGGGGCTAAGGCGGACGAGGAGGCGGGGGAAGTGGAGGGCGACGGTGACGAGCCAGGGCGGGCGGAAAAGCCAGGGGAATGGGCGTGAGCCGGGGTAGCTAGGGCGATTGCTGGGGATGGAGGGATGTCAGCACAGCGGGAGCCAGGGGGTGCGCAGGGGGAGGTGGGAAAGAGGATGAGCGAGGAGTGGGGGGATAAGGGAGGTGAGAGGGTGGGGAAGCACCGAGGGAGGGGCTGGAAGGCGCAGAAGCGCGAAGAGGGGGGGTAGAATACTGAGTGACGTTGAATGGATAGCGCAAGAGGACTGCACAAAGGAGGGAGGGGAATGGATTACGCGAGCGGTCTGCGCAAAGGAGAGGTGGTCCGGAATGGCACGTGCAAACCCAGCCTGCTGCTCCACGAGGTGGTCCTGCGCAAAGGAGAGGGAGGCCACAAGCGCCTGCAGTTGCGCGACTGAGACGGAAAGGTCAGCTTGCACCACAAAAGGAGAAGGCTCTGCGCAAGTGATAGGGGGCTCCTCGGGAAGAGCACCCAGGGGGGGCTCGAGGAGCCCTAGGGCGGTGGGCCCGAGGCCTGAACAGCTGTGGGTCGCGAAACCCGAGGGGGGAAGGGAGGATTCGAAACCCTGGAGGAAGCGGGAACGGAAGGGGGCTGCGAAGGGAGGCCGACGACGCCGGCGCTAGCGAGTCCGAGCGCCCAGGCGGCAGGGTGTTGGAGAACTGCCATCGAAACCGGAGGAGGGGAGGAGGGGCCACTCCGAGGATCCAGCAAGGGAAGAGGGCCAGGCGGCGGGGAGAAAGGAAAAGCTAGCGGAGCGGGGGAGCTAGGAAAGGGAAGGGATGGGTAGAGAAGGTGGAGCTGGCGACGCCATGCCAGCACCACTGGAGGCCAGGGAGGCGACATCGGGGAGGCGGGCGAAGGAAGACATCGGAGAGCCACGCACGGGGCCGGAGACGGGAGGGGATGGGGGCGAAGACCATAGGGATTCTTTATATATATATATATATATTATCAATTGCCTATATATATATCAATATATTAAAATATATTGATATATCAGTTGTCTAACTTGTATCAGTTACATATATATATATATATTAATATAAATAAATAAATATATATATATACATAGGCAACTGCTCGCTGGCGCCAACTACTTGTGCAAGCCAATCTGAATCCATGGCACTGGCGACTCTTCCTCCGACCAGGAGCACCTCTGACTCTTGTGCAGGGATTTCCTTGGCACTCCCGCATCCCAGCCCATCCCTGCACGGCAAAACCCATCTTATCTTTCCTACTATTAGCACCGCGAGACCTAGATCTTTATCCAGCACCTATCCGAGCGTGGGCCCCCTACCTCCTCGAGTGCCTCCGAGCTTCCTCCTGCTCAAGGATCCCTAATATCGCCACCTCCAGAGACCACTAGTGGGCCGATCTCTGTTTGCCATTGATTGTAAAAGTGTAGAACAATTTTATAGGAGGACTGAACTTAGACTCACAATACAAACTCGCTCGCACAAAGAAAGCCTAGTAATGAAAACCTAGGTACGCAATCTAAGTACGACTGTTTATTTTTTATTCTGGAGGGTGACGATAGAGGCTCGGGAAAGCGACGGCAGCTCTGCCTTACTCCTTGGACGATCGGACATAGCCTTGACTCTGATGAAGAAATGCTCTTGGGATGTGTGGAAAGAATCCTCTATGCGTGTCTTTGTCTCTCTGTGTGTCCAGCCGGGTGGAGAGTCTCTATATGTTCTTTTTTTTCTCTCTTCTCTCCCCCGTTTGCAAGAGAATGGTACATTGCTATTTATAGAAGTGGAGGTGTGATCATTAGGGTTTGTAATGATTTCTCCTTGAAAAGTCGGCGGCCAATAATTTGGACCATTAATCTTGATTGCAACAAATCTGGGCAGTTAATTTTGATTGCGCCAAATCTTTATGGGAAATTAATGCTGATTGCCATGAATCTTCATAATTTGTCATGACAAGCTCGGATCTCCCTCCACGTGTTCAATTTGCTTAATTACAATAAATCTGATTTGATCTAGTTAATTATGATGATTATAACAAATCTAGGTTGTTATGATTTGCTAGCAGCCATAACTCCGAGGGGATAAGACCGCTACGTGTCTCAACTGTCATGAGGATCGCCACGTGTCTCAACTGTCGTGAGTGGGACGTCCTGACAGAGCCGTATGAATGCAGTCTCTAAATGAACCACATATGGGTGGCCCCCACACTCCTAGCCGCATAAAGGTAGCAGTCGCATGAGGGTGGCGGCCGCATGAGGGGGATAGCCACGTGGGGATGGCAGCCTCGTGAAGGAGGTAGCCGTATGAAGGAGGCAGCCGCATGAAGGTGGCAGCCGCATGAAGGAGGCAGCCACGTGAAGGAGCCAGCCGCATGAAGGTGGCAGCCGTATGAAAGGGGCAGCCGCATGAAGGAGGCAGCCGCATGAAGGTGGTAGCCGCATGAAAAGGACAGCCACATGAAGGGGGCAGCCGCATGCAGGAGTCATCCGTATGAATAGAGCAACCGCATAGGGGTGTCAACCGCATAGGAGTGGCAACCGTATAGGGAGCTTTGGACTTGACCGATCATGCCAGCTATAAAAGATTTTTTTCTTTTCCCTAGGAGCACGCCATCATGTCAGAGGTATCTTTTCAGCTTTATGTCAAAACTGTCACTTTGCCTTTCTGTCAGAGCTGCCGTCAGGGCATTTAATGAAGCAGTTGCTTTATGGCTAGCTGTAGAGGCGAACTGCTTTGGACCACGTGGCTTCTTCCTGAGCCACATGGAGCCATCCGAGCCGCATGAGGCTCTTTTGAACCGCATGAATGCCTAATGGATTCTTGAGCCGCATTAGACTCTTTCTGTCTGAGCTGCATAGACTTTTCTTGTTATTTTCCATGCTTCTACAAGACCCCCTTCAAAGTTTTCAATTTACAAAATTGAAATACTTTGAATAAGAAGCATGGCTTTGTGAACTCTTCTGGCCGCATAGGAGTTCTAGCCGCATGGACTTTCTAGCCGCATGGACTTCATAGCCGCATGGACTGTCTGGCCGCATAGACTTCCTGCCACGTGTGTGTCTCCTTCCACGTGTGCGTCTCCTGCCACGTGTTTGTTTTATTAATAGCTCTTGATTATCTTCGGATTTAAAGCCGTCTTTCGGGACAGGATAACAAGGGTCGGTTTTAAATATCCGGATTTTCCTCGATGACCGAAGAGTCGATTTCTTTTTTATGCTGTACTGTAGAAGCATGGAAAAGAACAAGAAAAGCTCACGCGGCTCAAAACAGATGAAGCCCATGCAGCTCAAAATAGAAGGAGCCCCATGCGGCTCAGGGATCTATCGGAGTCTCATGCGGCTCAGAAACTCTCCAATAGCATTATGCGGCTCAGGAAAGAATCACGTGGCCCTATGTAGCTTGTTTTTTACAGCTGGCCATGAAGTGACTGCTCCCATTAAATGCTCTGACATAAAGTGATAACTCTGACATTAAAGCTGAAATGATGAACCCTGACATGACGGCGTGTTCTTCAGGAAATGGAGAAAATCTCCTATACAGCTGGCACGATCCACCAACTTCAAAGCTCTATATGCGGCTGCCACCCCATCATGCGGCTGATGCTCTTATGCGGCTCGGATCGTGGAGACTATCGTTATGCGGCTCAAACCATAAGAAGCCACCCCATGCGGCCGCTGTCCTCATGCGGCCCAGATCATGGGGATTATCTCTTTGCGACTCAAATGCTGAGAAGCCCTACCCATGCAGTCTTATGTGACTCAATTAGAAACCACACATGCGGCTCAGATTTCAGAGGCTATATCTATGCGGCTGCCATATTCATGCGATTCAAAACCTAAGAAGCTACCCTCATGCGGCTGTGGCTCGTGATTATGACGTGGCAGAAGATCATTTTCCCCGTAATGATGGGTAGATACGTGGCATTAAATCAATCAAGATTTATCAACATATCCCAACAACCAAATTTGTTACAATCAACATAATTACCCCAAATCAAATCAGATCAGACAAATCGAATACGTGGCAGGAGATCCGAGTTTAACAAAATTCATGAAAATCAACATTAATTGCCCATAAGATTTGGTGCAATCCACATTAATTGCCCAGATTCATTGCCATCAAAATCAATGGTCCAGATGATTGGCCGTCGACTTTTAAAGGAGGGAATCATTGTAAACCCTAATGATCACACCCCCACTCCTATAAATAGCAAGGTGCCATTCCCTTGCAAACGGCTGGACACCTGAAGAGACCGGAAGACTTAGAGACTTGGAGACCCCCGACGAGATACACAGAGAGACAAAGGCACGCGCAGAAGAGTCTCCCCACACATTCCGAGAGCATTTCTTCATCAGAGTCAAGGCTACGTCCGATCGCCCAAGGAGTAAGGCAGAGCTGCCGTCGCTTTCCCGAGCCTCTATCGTCACCCCCAGAATCAAAAATAAACAAATGTACTTAGATTACTGTACCTAGGTTTTCGTCCCTAGGCTTTCTTTGTACGAGCGAGTTTGTATTGTGAGTCTAAGTACAGTCCTCCTATATAATTGTTATGTATTCTACAATCAACGGCAAACACGATGGCGACTCTGGTAGGAACAAACTTCTCCACGGCTGAGGAGTTGGTGATACAATCGGACGCAGCCAAACTTGGCTCCACTCAACAAATGTTGGTCACCCGGTTCGACCAGCAGGCGTTTGAAGAAATGCTCTCCGACGGGAGCGCTGGTCCGGTCCAGCGGCGAGCCCGCACGAAGAAGGCTTGTAGGGAGTGGAGGCCCAAGTCATTTGCTCCTCCCCAAGCCCTGGACGAAGTACTCTCCGCTGCATAAGACGACGAAAAAGACTCTCATACGGCCCCACTTCAGGCCATAGAGGACTCTGCTGTCCCCAAGTCCGGCAGAGGAAAATACTACGATGCTGGACTTACAGGGACAAAGAGGAACTCTATGTTGTCCAGAAAGAAGTCGAATAGAGGCACCAGCGGCATGCATGATGCTCATGCGGCCAAGATTGCCAGCCGCGTACAGAATGCTCATGCGGCCAAAACTGCCCGCCGCGTGCAGAATGCTCATGCGGCCAAAACTGCCACCCGCGTGCAGAATGCTCATGCGCCAAAACTGCTAGCCACGTACAGAAGGCCCATGTGGACAAGACTTCCAGCCGCATGAAGGAGACTCATGCGGCCAAGACTTCCAGCCGCATGAAGAAGGTCTATGCGACCGCGACTGCACGTCGCATGAAGACTGCTGATTCCAGCCGTATATTATCCACTCCACGCGGCTCAGGCTCCGTCTTCGACCGCCTCTCCCATGGCCCTGATCTCTCACGCTCCCATGAAAATGCGTCTGACTCTCTGCAGCACCATTTGGACTCTTCCTACTATGCACCCTCGGTGCTGGAATGACGAAGTTCAGGACAATGCGGGCTCGTCGGGCTCAGTCTGTTGTCCCAATCTCTGACCATCCGAGCGCTTCACTTACTTTTATGCGGGCCTCCGATGGAAAGTAGTATCGAACCACTCAAGTCCAGCCCCCGACAGTAAACCGACAGAATGGTTTCCAAAAGTCTCCCAACCATCAGGGAGCAAACATGGTATCAATACACTCGGGTTCTCGGGTTTCTCAGGTTGCTCGAGACCCATCAGACTTGCGTGACGTGATCCTTCACAAACGCAAAGAAAGAGAAGGGGACCCAGTGTGCAAAGAGTCCTCCCACGGACATTACTACACCCAAGTCATTGTCAACTGCTGCTGCAACAACGCGGCAGTACGGAAAGACCGGCGGTCTGTCTTCCAAAGATTGCAACAACCAAGTTCAGAGGATGAGGCGCTTCCCGTCGTCTCCTGCAACTCTGCTCAGAGAATCCCTGCCAGCGGGAGAGGGAAGAAAACAAATATCTCCAGTCTAAAGATTTCAACCACTGTGACCAAGAAACTATCATCCAAGCGGTTTCCTACCAGCGGAGTTTTCCAAGGTACCCGTTCGAAGACGAAATCTACAACATCGGGAGATTCATCATCCACATCACTGGAGGTCGCTGGAACCGGGGGTAGCATTCCTCCGAACATCTATGACAACCCGGTATTCTAAGGAGATAAACTCGGGGAAACGACTCTCCCAACAGATACAACAGGTGCCGACGTCCCCGAGGATGTTCGCGATTCTCAAGACGAGGCAAGCTCTGAAGCCGGGGGTACTATTCCTTCTGAGTCCGAACCAGAGGAAAACATTTCCACATACCCCGACGACTTCTCTGTACAGGGGTATGATTCAAAAGGCACGTCGTCCACCGTCCCTTCTACTTCGGCTCGTGTGAGGACGGCATTCATGACAAACGACGATCAAGACGGTCCCATTGATCGCCAACGCATCGACACCCTGGAGGCCATTCTGCGTACCTTTGTCAAATCCGTGGACGAAATCAAAGCGGCGCTTCTAACTCTGTAAGGAAAGACGTCTGGCCAAACAAGCTTGGGTCCCGCGGTCAATGCGGACTCAAATTTAGTGGCACCAAACATGGGCGACAATCCTCCTGAAATATCGGCTCCCACCGCTGCGGATGAGGCCAGACGGGCAAGAAGAGAAGTCGAGGAGCTCCGGGCCATGTTTTACGCCCGAGAAACCTCCTAGGACCTCAGGATACGACAACCATATCCTATTGCATGGAGAGATGTGCCCTTCCCACCAAGATATAAACTATTCAACATCAATCCGTATGATGGAAAGAAATCTACAAGCAGGTACATCACCTACTTCGAAGTCACAATCGACCATTTGCCCCATGACGATGCCATCCTTATACGCTTATTCATCGGGGCATTGGAAGGGGTCGCCTTCGACTGGTACCACAAATTGCCAGACAGCTGCATCCATTCCTTCGACAGCTTCAAGCGTATGTTCCTGGAGAGGTTTTATGAAGTAGGACAGGACGTGACAATGTCCACCCTCATGGACGTTGTCCAGGGAGAAAAGGAGCTGACAAAAAACTATATCGAACGGTTTCGTCAAACCGTGATGAAGTTGCCTTCCGGTAACCCCGATTCCTCCTTAATTAAAATTTGCCAAAAGAGACTGCTCCCAACAATCAGCCTCTAGATGGATGAAAGTCAATTTAAGGACTGGAAGACATTCATCATAAGTGCCACTAGTGCCGAAGATAAATTAAAGAAAGCTCGCCAACTAGGATTACACGTCTCGGAAGGAGAAGATAAGGGCAAATGCCCTAACACCAACAGCAACAATGGTGGTAACCTCTCCAACAATCGAGACAACAAGGAAAAACAGGCTATGGTGGTCGACGCAACCCAGAAGTTTGAATCGAAGCCAGCTGAAAAGCAGTGGCCGTAGGTGACTTACTCCTTCGAAGACGGTCATGTCAAGCCCATCTTGGACATGCTCATACAAGGAGGTAGAATCCAGCTCCCTCCACCTAGACGGGAACCTCGACCGACCGAGATAGAAAGCCCCAAGTACTGCCACTACCATCGCTATGTTCACCATGCCACGTAAGACTGCATCCAATTGAAGCGATATATTCAGCATCTAATCGGTTCGAAGGCTCTGGCCATCGATTTCGAAGAGCTAACCGTGGCAGCCAACATGGTGTCGGTATAATTCGGCAGGTTCCCTCCGATAGAGACTCAAGACAGCGTAGTACCTGTCCCTCGGGCAATAATGGAGATTACTAATCTTCCACCTCTTCGAGATCAGGCCGCTGGTATAGTGCCCCTAACCACATCACTAGGGGAGGTCATGTGGGTCCATCCTGACCTGGTACCAGAAGTAACTCAGTCCGCACCACCCGCTCCCAACAAGAAGAAGAGTGGAAAAGTCAAGTCATGCCGCATAATCTCAGCAGAGGTCGAAGAAGCTACTGCTGTTGTTACCCGATCCGGCGCACAAACCCAACCTCCACCGGGTAACTCGACTGAAGATCATCAGCCGATAGCTGCTGATACCCCAGGACCTTCTCAGCCTTCGACGACCGACAAGCCTAGGTCGAAGGAGACTCGCTTTGACAAGCCGCTCCGAAAAAAGGTGCCTCAGGGGCTGGAAAGGCCCTACAACTTTGACATCTTGGCACAATTGGCCAACACACCGGCTAAATTATCATTATACGAGCACCTGAGACTCTCCAAAGATGTTCGTGTGGTACTAAGCGATGCACTCCAGAATGCCGACGCATATCTGGCTCAGGTCAACCTTACAGGAGAAAGTCCGCCTGCAAATCTCCAGAACAGCATTTGTACAGGTCCAATACCCAACATCGTCTTCACTCCGTAGGATATGCTCATTAAAACCAACTTGTACGATCGTCCGTTGTATTACACTGGATACATCTATGACGTAAAGGTGGATCGGATGCACATTGACCCCTGTTCTTCCATAAGCATCATCCCGAAGAGTCTGTTGCACCATCTTCGTATCCTCATGCATCTCTTGACGCCGACAAGCACCGCCATCAGCGGTTTCTATTCGGGCAGGAGCTATCCGATCGGGAAGATTTGTTTGAAGTACCAAATCGACGATCTGCAGTCAGAAGTGACTTGTTATGTCATAGATGCGGACACTTCCTATAATATTCTCCTAGGGCATCCTTGGATACACGATTACATGATCGTGTCTTCTATGCTACACCAGTGCTTCAAGTATGTCAACAAACACAACTTCGTGAGAACAGAATTTACCGACATCGATCCTTTTAAAGGGGTCGAGTCTTATTAGTCGGACTCCTGCTTGTACGAGAAGTCGAAAAGGCACCTTGTCGAAGGAGATATGCAAGCTCAAACGGAGACAGCAACAAGATCAGAGGAACCTCTGACAATCCACCTTCAAGCTCGTAAACCTGGTAAAACTGCACCCCTTACGGCCGCTCTGCGTAAGGATGCAATCAGTCGCTCGGCACAAGAGGGGCAAATGATAATCCGACTGCCAAGGTCTGGCCAAGCGCCAAAACCTACAACGGAGCCACTGACAATCAGGCTGCCAAGAGCCGGCCAGCCACAAACAGAGAAGCTCAAACCCTCTGATAAGCCAATAACGATACGTCTTTCCAAGATGAATCGTCAGCCCAATGCAAAGATGGAAACTCCTAAAGAGCCAACAACTCCCCGCCTAGCATTAAGCGCCAAACAGGGAGTTGCTAGTTCGCCAGCGACTCCACGTTCTGCCCCACCAGCGGAACCCTTGACGATTAAGCTGCCCAAGTCATCCTCTCAGCCTTCATTTATACAGGGGGTGGCCGAAGAAGAACCAGAATTGGCCAAATATGTGGCTGCTCATACTGATGTTCCATCCGCAGATGATGTAATCCCACTAGAAAAGATACCTTACTTTATCAATAAAGGGCTGTCTTTGTACTACCTCGAGCTTGATAAGCTTTGTACAATGTATGCTATGGAACACGGTATAGGCACTCACCTACACACGCAAGTGACAAATGTTTACACTACAAATCAACTTACTCCTGTGGAAGGCGCCTACTTCATAGTCGAGGGAGAAGACCATCCAATTATCTTCGGCCGGAAGAATAATCAACAGCCCTTCGCGATAGAGGAAGTCGATCTCGACTCGGACGTCGGAAGACTGCCCCTTTATCTGTATAGCTCCCAATCCAAGTACCTCATGCAAAGACAGGGGTATGATCTGGAGGCTACACTAGGCTTGAACTACGGCACTGGTCGGCGCTTACCTTTACAGTTGCCAGTCCCGGCCGGGAAACTACGGGATTACTACAACAAGACCCGATGTGGACTGGGTTATGTTACGCCTGTAACGACCCCTGAAAGCTCAGATGAGGAATGCGACTGGCATTCACAATCAACCGGATCACCAACTTCTGATTCAGATATCAGCATCGGAGACGTATTCAGGCAAGTCTTGTCCGTCAATATGGCATTCGCCGACGCTTACGAAGAAGAAGAAGACCTTCATGAACTCCTTGAATTAGAGCTGTGTGCCCATCAGCGGGATACAAAATGGGAAAAGCGGTTCGAACAAAGAGAGCATCCTACTGAAGATGAGGTTATGCAAGTTGACCTCAACAATGAGTCTTCTCCAAAACCAATCTTCGTTAGCAAAAGCCTGCTAGACGAAGAGCGAGAATCGCTCCTACAACTCGTCAAAGAATATATTGATGTGTTCGCCTGGAGTTATGAGGACATGCCAGGGCTAAACCCCGAGATTGCACTTCATACACTCAACATTCGACCGGATGCAAAGCCGATCAAGCAACAACAGCGACGCTTCCGCCCGGACATTATGAATGCGATCGAAGCCGAAGTCAACAAACTAATCGCCACCGGCTTCATTCGTGAGGAACAATATCTGGACTGGGTCGCCAATATAGTATCGGTCCTCAAAAAAATTAGAAGATTCGAATCTGCATCGACTTTCGCAATCTGAACGAGGCGTGTCCTAAAGATGACTTCTCCCTCCCTATCACGAACATCATGATTGACAATACCTGCGGCTTCGAGCGTATGATATTCATGGATGGTTTCTCGGGATACAACCAAATCAAGATGTCTTCCGACGACGAGAAGCACACATCATTCCGAACACCGATTGGCACATACTGCTACACAGTCATGCCTTTTCGTTTAAAAAATGCTGGCGCCACATATGAAAGAGCCATGAGTGTCATCTTCAGAGACCACTTACACAAAACTGTGGAGTGCTATGTTGACGATATCGCTGTCAAAAGTTGCTATAAGGAAGACCATCTGCACGATCTAATGACGGTATTCGACCTGATGCGAGCGCACAACTGGAAGATGAATCCTACCAAATCCTTCTTGGGCGTATCCAGTAGAGAATTCCTGGGTTTTATCATTACTGCCTAGGGGATTCATATAGATCCGGAGAAGACAAAGGCAATCATGGAGATGGGTCCCTATAAAATCTCCGTGAACTCTGAGGCCTTCAAGGGAGGCTCGCTTACATCAGGAGGTTCATTTCCAAACTCTCCGGACGATGTCAGCCATTCACTCACCTCATAAAGAAGGGCGTCTCATTCGTTTTGGGATGAAGAATGCCAACGTGCCTTCGATAGCATCAAAGAATATTTGTCGAACCCTCTAGTCCTGGTGGCCCGGTTGCTGGAAAACCATTCCTGCTCTATGTACGAGCGATGGAACATTCTCTCGACGCTCTGGTAGCACAAAACAACGACGCAGGCCATGAGCAGGCTATATATTACCTCAGTCGAATGATGATGGGGCCGGAACATCGATATACCGCCGTGGAGAAGGAATGCCTCGCCCTGGTGTTTGCTATTCAGAAGACGCGATACTATGTCATGGGACAAACCATACATGTTATCTCACGAGTCACCCCCCTTAGGGTCTTCATGACCAAGCCAGGTGCACTCAGCTCTCGCCTCGCTACCTGGGCGATATTACTGTCTCCCTACCACATGATCTTCGTCCCGCAGAAGGCTGTTAAATGTCAAGCTCTGGCAGACTTTTCAGCAGCTCATCTAGGATCGGAGTCAACCAGAATAAACGAAGAGATTCCAGATGAGGTCACCAATTCAAATGTGGCCTTTCATGATACCGTATGGCGAATGTTCTTCGATCGTGCTTCCAGAACGGGGCCCAAGGGCGACATCGTCGCTGGAGTCGGAGTGGTGCTGATTTCTCCCTCCGGGCTGGTGATCAATCGATCTTACTCCCTTACGGAGTCCTGCTCAAACAATGTGGCCGAGTACAAGCTCTGGTCATTGGCCTACGACTTGCGAAGGAGCTGGAGGTAGAGTATCTTGAAGCATACGGCGATTCGCAGTTAATCATCAATCAAGTTTAGGGTGCATACGAGGTTAGCCATGAAGACATGATCCCCTATTACCAAATAGCGATTAACATCATCTCATCCTTGGAAGGGTTCTTCATAGAACACGTTCCCAGGCTCCAGAACATTAAAGCCGATGCCCTAGTAGTAGCAGTTTCGAATCATGCTCATCATCTGGTTGACATCATAGGCCGTGAGTTGGTCTGTCCCAAGAATAATGTTTAATATGTTGAGAGTTACTCCGCGCTGACAGTCGACGAAGCACCAGACTGGAGACAACCATTCATTGACTTCGTAATCTACGACATCCTGCAAGAGAATATGAAGGAAGCTTCTATCAGAAGACGTTTCCTCAGATTCTTCTACGATACAGAGACGAAAATGCTGTATCGGCGATCATATAATGGATTACAGCTTCGGTGTCTGTCAAGTACAGAAGCCAAAAAAGTCGTACGGGAAGCTCATGACGGCGTCCGTGGGGCCCATCAGCCTGGCCCAAAATTACAGGATCGCCTTCGACGAATGGGCTATTATTGGCCCATGATGGTTGTAGATGCAATAGACTATGCACAAAAATGCAAAGCCTGTCAAGTCCACGCAGATTTTATCCATCAGCCATCCGAGTTTCTACACCCGACGGTGGCATCCTGGCCATTCGCAGCATAAGGAATGGACATCATTGGTCCGATTACTCCACCTTCGTCCAGAGGTCATCGCTTCATATTCGCTATCACTGATTACTTCTTCAAATGGACGGAGGCTATTCAGTTAGCAAAAGTCAAGACTTCAAACGTGATCAGCTTCCTTAAGCACCACGTCATCTATCGTTTTGGACTGCCCCGAAGGATCATCCACGACAACGGTCTGCAGTTCGCAAGCCACGCCTTCTATCGGTTCTGCGACAAACACCGGATCCAGAATATTGCTTCAACACTATATAACCCAGCGGCTAATGGTATGGCTGAAGCATTCAACAAAACGATCATCAAGCTTCTCAAGAAGTTCGTGTCGTCGAACAAACGCGACTGGAATAAAAAGCTCGGCGAATGCTTATGGGCGTACCGTACTACAGTACGAATGGCCACCGGGAACACACCATTCTTCTTAGTATACGGGAGTGAAGCAGTTCTCCCATTGGAGACTCAAATCCCCTCGCTCCGCGTCTCCCTCACCTACCGATTGACAACAGATGACAATCACCATCGCCGACTACAAGAGTTGGAGGCCCTAGATGAGAAGCGCCTGTTAGCTCAACATCGAATTGAGCTGTATCAAGCCCGAATCTCCGGAGCTTTCAACAAGAAGGTCAAAATCAGAGCGTTTCAAGTGGGCGATCTCGTTCTGGCAGTTCGGAGACCGATGGTTATGACTCACAAAACTGTCGGCAAATTCCAGCCAAAGTGGGAAGGTCCATTCGTCATTGAGGGTGTCTTCTCCAACGGTGCTTACCACCTTGCGAAACAAAATGGAGACTTCCTAATGTTGCCCATCAACGACAAGTTCCTGAAAAAGTATTATGTCTGAAACGACATACCTCAAATATTCCAGATTGTAGAGTTACGTACCCTCTGGTACCGCTGAGCTCACATTCTGCCTCCAAATCTTCCAGATTGTCGAGTTATGTACCCGCAGGTACCGCTGAACTCTCATCTTGGTCAATCTGTATCGCATCTTTTGGGTAGTAAGTCACGTATGATCATACCTCTGAACTTTCTCTCTAAAAGAAGCTCCTTCATCATGATCCACTACCCGCACTTCCAGTGCACGAAAAAGGGTAACAGATCCACAAATTTTCTAAAACAACCACGTCGATGTTACCTCTGAGTTGTTTCACTTCCGCCAAAAAATGAATCACCCCCTTACGTAGATCGTCCACGTCCTCATTACCTCTTAGTCATTCTATGTACCCCTTCATGGAGCCCACTCCTGTTACGTCCTCACTACCTCTGAGTAGGAAGGCTCCATCGAAGAAACCCTCATGCTTACCACGTCCTCATTACCTCTGAGTAAGTATGTTGGTTCTCTTTTGACTTATTATCTGTAACCAAAACCGGAGTACGCCAAGGATAATAGGCCCACAAATGTCCACTGTTGACCACAAATATCCCCCGCGGAGTTCACTCCTGCCACGTCCTTATTACCTCTGAGTAGGAAGATCCCGCGGTAAAACCCCCATACTTACCACATCCTCATTACCTCTGAGTAAGTATATTGGTTTTCTCTCGTCTTATTATCCGTATTCCGAACCGGGGTACGCCAAGGATAATAGGTCCACAAATATCTTCCGACAACCACAAATGTCCTCTGTTGACCGCTAATGTCCTCCGTTGACCATAAATGTCCGCAGTCGACCATAAATGTTCTACTAGGTTTTCTAGTACATGCCACTCTTTTCTTATCATGTCTTGGGAGCCCAGCTGCTCCCTGGCATTCTTTCAAATACTAAGAACTTCCACAGCCACCTCATCGCAATGTTGTTCTAAGTATCCCTCTCAAACTTGTTATCCATACCTAAAACCAAGGTATGCCCAGGGTAACAGCTCCACAAATAGTCCCCCAGTGGGACAAAAATGTCACAAACACAACAAGTACAAGAAATGAAGGATGAGTCAAAACATGCTCATTTTTTTAGAATCCAAGGTACTACATTATCTGGGACTATGTCTCTATTACAAGATAAAAAGAGAAAGAACATGAACATAAAAAAGTAAAAGAGCCGACTATGGCTCGGCGGTACATAATTCTAGGAGACGGTTCCTCAGCAAGCCAGTCCCCCGTTCGAACCGCTGCTTATCTCGGCGCTCGGCCTCCTGAGACAACCGCTCCGCGTCATCCAAGTGCACGTGAGCCCGCCAGCCATCCTCAAGCTTATTCAGAGCGAGCTCCAGGCCAGTAGAAGCTCGAGTAACTTTGTCGGCCTCCTGGATAATCACCCCCTTTTCCGTACGGGCAGCTTCAAGTTCAGACTCCAAGAAAGCCAGCTTCCTCTGAAGCTCGAGGATCTGCTCCCGGGTGTCAATTACCCCACGGGAGGCAGTCGCTTCCCGAGCCGTGCAATCTTTACTCTCGCGGCTCAATTAATCATATAGCTGAGACAGATCGTGGAGATCCTTTAGTATGACCGGCTTGACCGTATCCTGAGCGACCCTCACCTTGTTTACGACAGTTATGAGGAGATCGCGCTATTGATCTATCGTAGCAGACAGATCAGCTTGTCGCAGCACCTGAAACTGGGCCACCAGCTGATCAGCCTCTTGCAATTTCGGCTCCAGAAGCGCGACTATCCCCGCTCCACTGGAAAGGGTTTTGAGAATATCAATTTGGCCTTGGGCGCATTATTGGGCCAAGGCGAAAGGGGTCCCCCTTTCCACAGCAGCCTCGACCCCTCTCTTCAAATGGAGGTAGAAACTGTAAACCACGTCTTGTGACGCTTCATCCAGAACTTCCGTAGAAGACGACGTCAAAGGAAGTGTGGCTGGCAGTGTCGAAGGAGGCACGCTAGAACTCGCCACCCCTGCCACCAAGGAAACAAATTTTGAGCGAAAAGACGCATGGGTAGTGGCTAACTCCTCCTCTGCGGCCCGCAGAACCTGGATACTCGGCAAGGCAGAAAGGTCGACCCTCGGAGCTACTTGAGTAGAGGAGGACGCAGGAACCATCGCCCCCCGTCCCGGCTGCGTCGCCACTGGACCTCCCGAACTCGATTCGGAGGAAGGCCCTTTAATATAAGTCGGAAGAGGAGGGGGTACGCTTCCATCCACCAAATCCCCGCTGGCAGAGCCTACCTCAACAATGTCCGTCATCGACACTGAAGGGGCAGGACCTGTATGTCCAAAGCAACCATCAATCAACGTAACCCGAAGGATGTAATGATAGAGCAGATAGGCCTCCTTACTAGTTAAGATTTGGCTTATCTTACCAGGGAAGGAGTGTGGAGGCTGCGGTTCGCTCCCAACCGCCGTAGTCGCCTCACCAGCAACCTCAAAGTCGAATTCAGCAGGTTCTTCTGCCCAGCCGCCCCGGAAAGGGATACGACTTGTTCATCGTCACCCTGCTGAAATTCAACAGTCTCAGGGATAGGTTCAGTAAAGCCCCCGTCACCCTGGGTTGAGTCCTCAGCAACGTGGGAGTCCTCGGCGCCTCCGGAAGAACCCCAGCAGAAATGATCCCGGTACACACGTCACAGACCAAAGTGGTCAGGGCTGGATCAACTTCAGCGGCAGGTTCTCGAGAATCCGACTCCTCTGACGCCTATAAGAGCAAAGGAAAATGATTAGGCCAAAGTTCATGAGAAAGGAAGAACTGAATAAAGATGGTAGTAACTCGATTTACCTCCGAAGCAGGGTCGACGTTCTTGTTTCTCTCCTTTATAGTAAGCCTGTGACGTCTGGTCGCAGCCCATTTCCGGGAGAAAGGAATACCGCCAACAGGGAAGATTTGCCTGCTAAGTTTTTGTACAGGACCAGGCACGACGGGCGTCTGATTCGCCACCATCTCACGAGGCACGACGGACGGCTGATTCGCCACCATCTCATCAGTCACACCAGGCGGCTGAGCTGCCACCACTTCATCGGACATAATGGGCGGCTGATCCGCTGCCACTTCGTCTAGAGGAGGGAGAGATTCATCGACACCCGGCTCGCCATCCTCTTCATCCGCAGTGGTGGACTCCGAGTCCGGCACAGAACTGTGTTTGCCCTCTGCTTCCTCGTCTTCGACCCACGGGGATTCTCTACCAAACCGGTACCAACAATAAAACAGGTACGACGGTCAAAGTTAACAAGATATCTGCTCGCAGTGATGCGGTAGAGAGCCGCTAAATACAAAATCTCCCCTTACGTCTCAGCGTCAGGGACCGAGAAACTAGCACGAGTATGAGCAATGTCATAGTAGTGCCAGGCCCTGATGCCATCCAGAATGCTGCCTTTAAAACCCAGGCAAGAACTGGGACTCTCTAGGAACATCTGGCTATACCCAAACTGGCGGGAGAACCGGCTGGACAAGTAAGGTTCCAGGTAGACGGTATTACGGTTGCGATATACTAAGTGCGAGGGATGAATATTACGAAACCAAAGGAGCATCCTCCCGGGTAAGAGTTGATGAGGCCCGGTACCGTCAACGTGTACACTCCTCACCTCCTCAGCAGAAAAGTGGTGAACAGACACGAAGAAGTTATATCCATCCACCCTCGCCAGCACCTTCCGACAGGCGGGCATAGTGTTATACTCCCAGGACATTTGGCGGTACTGAAAGATAAAAGCTTCGTCGTCAGTTACATCATCTTCTGGGCCAGGTCTCATCAAGGACCGGCAGTACATTAATAACCACCCCATCAAATAATGGTTGGGCAGCTCGATTCGTTCAAAGTTCATCGTCGTGTCACGGGCAATAACCTTGGACGAAAAAGTATGGAGGCCATGGTGTATACTGCACACCATGGCCGTAAGAAGAGCCAGTCTGACCCCGAAGGCCAGCTTCACGACAGAAAGGATAAAATTTTGGCTGATCCTCTCAATGGAACCAACTCCTCCTGAGACTACGCAATTCCGTAGCCATACCATCAGGAACCCCGCCAGGATTGCCTTCTCCGACAGCGGCTGGGTATCTTGATAAAAATAATCGAAGGAATCAGTTTGACTCCCGAACGTGTCGCTCAAGGCCCTCGATTTCTTGGCAGTTGACACCAGATCCTGTACTCGCTCTCGGGTCATAGGATTGCGGGGAGTAACCCGGCCTGAGGTACCTTGCTAAAAAAGGTGGGAGAGCCAAGCCCTAGTATGCGGAAGGTTCCCTTTCGAGCTACTATCTTTCTTGGTCGTCTGCTGACAATAACTGTCGTAACACAGTAACTCCTGGTAGATAGCAACGAAACTCGGATATCGTTACTCCAAATCTTTGAACTCTTCGTTCGTTGGAGTATATATTTCAAACACTTCATTGCCTCAGGGCAGCCTAAAAACTGCGTGCATCTCATGAAGAGCAAGACCAATCTCCCCTCCAGGTGCGAAGAAGGTCCCCGTCCGCCGGTTATACATCTCCAAGAGAGCCATGAACAACTCCTTGTTGATGTGAAGTCCGTGACATATACCCCGGATGGCGTGGTAGTGACCAACCTCACGCAGGAAAGTTCTATATTCTCGCAAAATCTATCCGATCAAATTAGCCCACAAAGGGATGGGGTGTATCCTGTTCAAAAGTGAGAGCCGGCCAACGGGATAAGACCCTTTCCGAGTAAGTTGATTCAGGAAGATGTCGGCTTGAGAGAATGAGAAATTGGGACCTTGTGCATTTAAGAAGGTATCCAGAGCCAGCCCCATCACGTAGCAGCTGACCGGTTCTCTGCCCGCATATGCTGATCCAATGTGATTATTGTAGTGGATGTTACCCACAATCATCCCCGACCGGCTCGGGGTCAAGGATTCCGGCATCTTCCTATCCATCGGCAATATATTAAACTACGCCAATGGGAAATGACGCTCCATCTGGGAGATATGGATCGCCCTTCCGACAGAAATAAAATTCTAATTCTCAGATATATACAATACCTGAGAGTTCTTCGTAGTTAGGGCGTCCCCGAAGAAGAATGTCGGCTTCAGGTACTCCCCATCCAATCGTCCTGAGTTCAACATAGCACAGAGAAAGCGAAAGGGCTAGTTCTTGATAAGATTCAGCCTCTCCTCGGGCTCGTTCTGGGGCAATTGTTGTACCACCTGCTGGACTATATGATTAAACCAAAGTCCTATGGCAAATTGGGCCTGACCCACCAGGGGAAATGACGCTCCATCTGGGGGATGTGGATCGCCCTCCCAGCAGAAATAAAATTCCAATTCTCAGATATATCCAATACCTGAGAGTTCTTCACAGTTAGGGCATCCCCGAAGAAGAACGCCGGCTTTAGGTACTCCCCATCCAATTGCCCTGAGTTCAGCATAGCACAGAAAAAGCGAAAGGGCTGGTTCTTTATAAGATTCAGCCTCTCCCCGGGCTCGTTCTGGGGTAATTATTCTACCACCTGCTGGACTATATGATCAAACCGAACTCCTATGGCAAATTGGGCCTGACCCACCGGGGGTTCTCCTGCAGCATTGACTGACAGATTTACTAAAAAGAGACAAAAGAAACAAAGTCAGGAGACGGCCAGAAAACATTTAGAGTTCATGCGGCTCTGATTAAACGAGCTCTTATGAGGCTCAAATTTTACAGAGTACATGCGGCTCTGTTTGTATGAGTCTTTATACGGCTCAATTTTTTTCACAAAGTTCATACGGCTCGGTTTAGACAAGTCCTCATGCGGCTCTGTTAGGTAGGTTTATATGCGGTTTTGATTCCTGGAACGCTATGCGGCTCAGTCCATTAGAAGCTCATGTGATTTTGATCAGAGGGTCTTCAAGCGGTTCAGTTCTAAAGGCGTTTATGCGGCTCAGACATTCTCATGCGGCTCAAACATAGGGCATACCCCATGCGGCTCGGATATGAGAAGTTCATGCAGCCCATACAACAAATGCGGCTTTTTCGTACTGAACTTTAGGTACTCCAATAAAGACGAAGAATGCATTGAATGCTGAAAAGAAGAAGGCTTGTCCATAAAAAGATGCAACAGAGCCATTGTTTTAGGGTTTGAAGTGTTCAATCTTCCACATAGTCCTTACCCTTAATGGTAGGATGGACTGCGGGCGCTACAGTCGGCGATGAAGCCGCCGCCTTCTTGTCTTTCGCTGCAGCAGAGGCCTTGGGAGCTTTGGCAACTTTGGGGGCCATCGTCGATTGATGATCAGAGAAGGAAAACAAAGACAGTGGCTTAGGGCAAGAAAAGAGGAAGACAAAAGAAAGCAAAGAAGCTTCTCTACCCTAAAAGCACCCCTATTTATAAGGCAGACATAGGGGGGCACGTGGAACGATAACCGCTTCAGGTCGTGTGCTGCAGGCAAAATTGACTCCTCGGATTTTGCCCCCTCTCATAAAGGAGATTCATCCAGGGCATAAAATCCAAAATATTTAATGAACCAACTCTTGGGGTTCTCCCAAAAGACGGCTCCAAATCACAATGAATCAAGAGCAATTAATGCCGCTTACATGGCAGAGAGGACAGTATGCGGCCAGAAGCGATCCCTACGGCTAGGGAGTCTATGCGGCCAGGCATGCCATACGGCCAAGAAGTCCATGCGACCAGAACATCCTATGTGGCCAACAGAGCTCATATAGCCATGCTTCTTATTCAAAATATTTTAATTTTTCAAATTGAAAACTTTGATGGGGGTCTTGTAGAAGCATGAAAAAGAAAAAAAAAAGCCCATACGGCTCAAAACAGAAGAAGCCCATGCAGCTCAAAACAGAAGGAGCCCCATACAGCTCAGGGATCTATCGGAGTCTCATGCGGCTCACAAACTCTCCAATAGCCTTATGCTGCTCAGAAAAGAATCATGCGGCCCTATGCAGCTTGCGTTTTACAGCTGGCCATGAAGTGACAGTTTCCATTAAATGCTCTGACATAAAGTGATAACTCTGACATTAAAGCTGAAATGATGAACCTGACGTGACAGCGTATTCTTCGAAAAATGGAGAAAATCTCCTATACAACTTGCACGATCCACCAACTTCAAAGCTCTATATGCGGCTGCCACCCCCTCATGCGGTGATGCTCTTGTGCGGCTCGAATCGTGGAGACTATCGTTATGCGGCTCAAACCATAAGAATCCACCCCATGCGGCCGCTGTCCTCATGCGGCCCAGATCATGGGGATTATCTCCATGCGACTCAAATGCTGAGAAGCCCTACCCATGCAGTCTTATGCGACACAATTAGAAACCACTCATGCGGCTCAAATTTTAGAGGCTACATCTATGCGGCTGCCATATTCATGCGGTTCAAAACCTAAGAAGCTACCCTCATGCGGCTGTGACTCGCGGTTATGACACGTGGCAGAAGATCAGTTTCTCCGTAATGATGGGTAGATACATGGCATTAAATCAATCAAAATTTATCAACAGATCCCAACAACCATATTTGTTACAATCATCATAATTACCCCAATTCAAATCAGATCAGACAAATCGAATACGTGGCAGGAGATCCGAGTTTATCAAAATTTATGGTAATCAACATTAATTGCCCATAAGATTTGGTGTAATCCATATTAATTGCCCTGATTCTTTGCCATCAAAATCAATGGTCCAGATGATTGGCCGCCGACTTTTAAGGGAGGGAATCATTGTAAACCCTAATGATCACACCTCCACTCCTATAAATAGCAAGGTGCCATTCTCTTGCAAACGGTTGGACACCTGGAGAGACCTGAAGACTTGGAGACTTGGAGACCCCCGACGAGATACACAGAAAGACAAAGGCATGCGCAGAAGAGTCTCTCCACACATTTCGAGAGCATTTCTTCATCAGAGTCAAGGCTACGTCCGATCGTCCAAGGAGTAAGGCAGAGCTGTCGTCGTTTTTCCGAGCCTCTATCGTCACCCCCAAGAATCAAAAATAAACAATTATACTTAGATTGCTGTACCTAAGTTTTCATCCCTAGGCTTTCTTTGTACGAGCGAGTTTATATTGTGAGTCTAAGTTCAGTCCTCCTATATAATTGTTCTGTACGTCTACAATCAATGGCAAATAAGCATGCAGATCGAAGCGTCCCCCTTTCCTTCTGCTTATAAATAGGAGTGCTTTTGGACAGAGATACTTCTTTACTTTCTTCTGTCTTCAACTCTTCTTGCCCTTGGTTGCTGTCTTCGTCTTCCTCTGCTCATCAATCAACAATAGCCCCCAAGTCTTCCAAGGCCGCGGCGAAGGGTAAGGAAGCTGCTTCTTCATCAGCCACGGTGCCTAAAGTTTACCCCGACGTTCACCCCACCATTGCTGGTAAGGGTTTGGGGGGATCATATACTTCGAAACCCTAACAAAGTTGGCTCTGTTGTATGCTTTATGCACAAGCCTTTAATGCGTCTCTCGTCATCATCGAACTATTCAAATTGTATGGGCCGCATCTATGTCCCACGTCCGAGCTGCATGGGGGTATACCCCATGTTCGAGCCGCATGGGAGTTTGTCTAGTAGCTGCATAAACACTTTACAAACTGAACCGCATAATGACCCGTCGAAGAGAGCCGCATAAGTCTCTCTGAATCGAACCGCATGAAGCCCCCTCAAACAGGACCACATAAACTTATCTCGAGAGGGCCGCATAAGGCTGTACTAAACCGAGCCGCATAAGCTCCTCTAAAGTGAGCCGCATAATGCTCCGCTAAGTAGAACCGCATAAGCCCACGCTAAACAGAGCCACATAAGCTTACGTTAATTTAGTGCCGCATGAGCTCATATTTGAATAGAGCCGCATGAGCTCTTTTAAAATAGAACCCCATAAGTTCGTCTTTAATCAGAGCCACATAAGTTTATTGTGGACTGGACCGCATAAGCCAAAACACTCGGTGGTTTTGTTTTAGCCATCTTTTAATTTATTTCTTTTGTCTTTCTTTAGTGAATCTGCCAGTTAATGCAGCGGGAGAGCCTCTGGTGGGTCGTGCCCAATCGGCTATGGGCTATCGATATGACCACATAGTCGAGTATGTGATGAACCAGCTTCCAAAAGAGCCTTTGGAGAGGCTGAATGCTATCAAGAAACAGTCTTTTAACTTTCTCTGCGCCATGGTGAACTCGGGGCAATTAGAGGAGAAATACCTGAAGCCAGCGTTTCTCTTTGGGGATGCTTTGTCTGTAAAGAACAACCGAGTGCTGAATATATCCGAGAGCTGGGACTTTACTCTTGACGGGGTAGAGATCCATATTCCTCCGATAGAGCGCCATTTTCCTCTGTCATGGTTCAATATGTTACCGCTGGACAGAAAGATGGTAGACTCTTTGACTCCAAACAAGTCGGGGATGTTTGTGGAAAACATCTATTACAACAGGAATTTGGGGTCAGCGTATGCAGAAAGGGAACCGGTCAGTCGGTTCGTAATGGGACTGGCTCCGGGTGCCTTCATAAATGTATCGGGTCCCAATTTTACATTCTCTCAAGATGATACCTTCTTGAACCAGCTTGCTCGGAAATGGTCCTATTCCGTCGGTCGGCTGGCGTTGCTGAACTGGATAAACCCCATCCCTGCATTGGCTAACTTGACCACGTGGATTCAGCGGAAGTATGAGAATCCCCTGCGTGAGATCGGCCTCTACCATGCCATTCTGGTCACCTGTCACGGTCTACCCATAAATAAGCCATTGTTTATGGCTTTCCTTGAGATGTACAACCGGCGGACGTAAACCTTCTTCACACCTGGGTGGAGCTGGGACTTGTTCTCCATGAGATGTACATTATCTCCAAGCTGCCCTGGGGGGAAGAAGTCTTTGAAGTGTACACCCCTACGAGCGAAGAGCTCGAGGATTTGGATCGGCAGTTCCCGGGCTTTGTTGCCGTATATCGAGAATTGTTATGTCATCACTGTACTTGTCACCAGACGGCCATCAAGAAGGATGGTAGCTCGGAAGGGAGCATTCCTCACACCACGTCTTGTGTCTCATAACTTTTCATACTAGACACCTCAGGCCGAGTTTCTTCTCGAGGTCCTCAAACTCATGAGGAGGTACAAAACCTGGCATCGACTGCCAAGAGATCGAGGTCCACGGGCGACACATTTGGGAGTAAGACCGACTCCTTTAGTTATTTTTATCATGGTACTCAGCGACTGTTGGAGAAGGCGCTCTTGACGGGATTCCTGATGGTGTGGCTACGTAACTGCGTGGTCTCAAGAGAGGCAGGTTCCATTGAGAGGATCAGCCGTCATTTTATCCTTCCCGTCGTAAAGCTGGTCTTGGGGTCAGACTGGCCCTTCTTTCGGCCATGGTGTGCAGCATACTCCACGGTCTTTGCGCCTTTTCGTCCAAGGTCATTGCTCGTGATACGGTGATGGATTTTAAGTATATAGAGCTGCCATACCATTATCTGATGGGGTGGCTGTTAATGTACTGCCGGTCTTTGATGAGGCCTGGAGCAGAAGATGGCGTTACGGCTGATGACGCTTTCATTTTCCGATTCCACCATCAGCCCTGGGAGTACAGCACCAAGCCAGCCTGTCAGAGGGTGCTGGCAAGAGTGGACGGATATGACTTTTTTGTGTCTGTTCCTCATTTTATCGTTGAAAAAGTGAGGAGTGTACATGTTGATGGTACCGAACCTCCTCTCCTCTTACCTGAGAAAATGCTCCTTTGGCTACGGAATATCCGTCCAGTACACTTAGTATATCGTAACTGCAACATCGTCTACCTGGAGTCCTACTTGCCCAGCAGGTTCTCCCGCCAGTTCGGGTATAGCTAGCTGTTCTTTGACAGTCCCAGCTCTTGCCTGGGATTTGAAGGTAGCATCGTGGATGGTATCAGGGCATGGCACTATTATGACACGGTTCATACCCGAACCACATATTCGATTCCTGATGGTGAGGCGCCAGAGGAGATTTTATATATGACGGCCCTATACCATGTTACGGAGAGCAAGCCTCCCATTAAATTTGACCCGAGTACCAGCTTCATCGTGGGTACTGGCTTAGCGGAGAAGTCCAAGGGGTCTAAGACGAGGAAGAGGAGGGCGAACACAGTTCCCGTGTCTGACTCGAAATCCACCGATGTGGACGAAGAAAATAATGAGCGTAATGTAGATAACTCTTCTCCTCCTGTAGAAGATGTTGGGGCGGATCAACCGCCTATTATGCCAGATGAGATGATGGCGGATCAGCCGCCTGTTGTGTCTGATGAGATGGTGGCGGATCAGCCGCCCGTCGTGCCTGGTCCTTCGCGCAAGCGGGGCAGGCACGTATCCAGTGATGGTGGCAGAACCTACCCTATGAAGCGGGCTGTGGTAAGAAGCCACGTGATGTTCATTAAAGAGATAGGTGAAGGTGATGATGCCGCTTCAGAGGTAGATTAAACTGTAGCCGTCTTCTTCTTTAGTCTTTCTTTTCCCTGAACTATTGCTTAATCATTTTTTTCTCTCTGTAGGCGTCATAAGAAAGGGATTTCTCAGAACCAGCTGATGTTCCTGAAGCTGATTCGGTCATAGCCACTTTGGTTAGTGATATGTGTTCTGAGATCGTTGCTGCCAGGGTTCTCCCGACGACGGCTAAAACTCCTTCCATCGCGGAGGTCTCCATTCAGGGCGATATGGACCCTATCGAGCCAATCTCCGAGGGTGCTAGATTCCAGCCGGGTGATGTGGACCCTACTGCGTCTACCTCCAGGACTGATGGAGCGGAGGAACCTACGACATTCGTCTCGGATGTTGCTGGTGAGGAAGGCACGATGACTGAGATCAAGCCTCAACTTTCGCAACCCTCCCCTGGTAAGCTATGTCACATCTTGACCAGTGAGGAGGTTTATTCGCTCTATCATCACATCCTTCGGGTTAAGATGATTGATAGTTGCTCTGGACATACAGGTTCGGCTCCTTCAATTGAGGGACCTTCCGCGGAGACGATCTTGGGGAAGCAGATGGTAGGACAATCGGGGCGGGGGGAAATGGTCCCCGCACCCTCTTCAGTATATGTGGCTCCGGGTGTCGCCTTCTCCGCCCTACCGAGCCTCCGTATCCTTCGTACGGCGGAGGAAGAATAGGTCGCTGCTCAAGCGTCTTTTCGTTAAGAACTTACTTCCCTTGTGGAAGAGACGGTAAGTTCTATTGCATCTTCTTCGACGCTGTCGGCTACTCTCCTTTTGACGCCGTCTTCCTCCGAAATCCTGTATGAATCGTCAAGGGACATAGTTGACAGCTTCTACCGCCACCTGAAGCGGGGGATCGAGGCGGTGGTGGAGATGGATACATCTTTTGCCCTGGCCCGTTAATACACATGTGGCAGATTGACCTTCTCCGTACCCTCCCTGGTGGAGCTGGGGTAGTTGAGCTTCTGGAGCCCAAGCTACTAGAAGCTGACCAACTGTTAGCTCAGTATTAAGGACTGCAGCAAGTTGATTTATCTTTGGCTGTCGATCAGGAGCGTGCCTTCCTTATATCTGCTATGGAGAAGGTGAGGGCCACGCAAGATGCATCCAAGCCAGTCATAATGGAGGACCTTCAAACTTTGTCTCTGCGACGCGACCAGCTGAACCGTCGGGAAGCACATTGCGTGGCTCGGGAGGAGGCAGCTTCTCGCAGAATTACCGATACGATAGAGCAGATCTTCGAACTTTGGTGAAAGCTGACTTTCTTGGAATCTGAACTTGAGGCCGCCCGCACGAAGAAGGAGCTGGTTATCCAAGATGTCGACATTGTCACCCGTGCTTCTACCGGCTTGGAGTGTGCTTTGCAGAATCTAGAAGAGGGCTGGAAGGCTCATGCCTATCTGGATGATGCGGAGCGGTTGGATTAAGAGGCCGAGGACTGGGCGAAACAGAGGTTTGAGGGGTCGATGGCCGTGTTGAAGGACCGCCTCCAGGATTTGTATGATGCCGAATCATGATCGACTTTTTTTTTAAAGGGACATAGTCCCAGATAATGTAGTACCTTGGATTTTGAATAAATGAGCATATTTTGACTCATCCTTCATTTTTTTGTACTTGTTGTATTTGTGGCATTTATGGTGTTTCCCCCACTGGGGGACTGTTTGTGGACTTGTTACCCCGGGCATACCTTGGTTTCAGTTACGGATAACAAGTTGATGGGGATACTTAGAAAATTCTACAGTGAGGTGGCCATGGAAGTTCCCGGTATCGGGAGAAAGAATGCCATGGAGCAGCTGGGCTCCCAGGGCATGATGGGAAATTTTTGGTCAGCGGAGGACTTTTGTGGTCACCTGGGGACATTTGTGGTCAACTGAGGACATATGTGGTCAACAGAGGACATTTGTGGGCCTATTATCCTTGGCGTACTCCGGTCGTCGGTACGGATAATAATTCGAGAGATAAACCAACATACTTACTTAGAGGTAATGAGGATATGGTAAATATGAGGGTTTCTTCGATGGAGCCTTCCCACTCAGAGGTAATGAGGACATGGCAGGAGGGGGCTCCATGAAGGGACACATAGAATGACTCAGAGGTAATGAGGACGTGGAAGTTCTGTGTGAGGGGCAGTTTGCTTTTGATGGAAGGTAAACAACTCAGAGGTAACATCGACGTGGTTGTCTCAGAAAATTTGTGGATCTGTTACCCTTTTTGTGCACTGAAAGTACAGGTATTGGATCATAAGAAGGGAGCTCTTTTAGGAGGAAAGTTTAGAGGTATGATCATACATGACTTACTACCTAAAAAGATGCGATATAGATTTATCTGTAGTGACAGGATGTGAGTTCAGCGGTATTTACGGGTACATAACTCAACAATTTGGGAGATTTGGAGTTAGAATCTGAGTTCAGCGGTACTAGAGGGTACGTAACTCATCATTCTGGGGAATTTATAGTCGGAATGTGAGTTCAGCGGTACCATAGGGTACGTAACTCATCATCAGGGATATTTGGATTTGGAACGTGAGTTCAGCGGTACCAGAGGGTACATAACTCATCATTCTGAAAGATCTGAAGCTGGGATGTGAGATCAGCGGTACCACAGGGTACATAACTCAACAGCCTGGAGGATGTCATTTCAGACGTAATACTTCTTTAAGAACTTGCCGTTGATGGGCAACATGAGCAAGTCTCCATTTTGTTTTCCGAGGCGGTAAGCTCTATTGGAGAATACAGCATCGATGATAAACGGGCCTTCCTACTTTGGCTGGAAGTTGCCGGCAGTTTTGTGAGTCATAACCATCGGCCTCCGAACTGCCAGAACGAGATCGCCCACTTGGAATGTTCTGATTTTAACCTTCTTGTTGAAGGTTTCGGAGATACGGGCTTGGTACAGCTCGATTCGTTGTTGAGCTAACAGGCGCTTCTCGTCTAGGGCTTCCAACTCTTGCAGTCAGTGATGGTGGTTATCATCTGTTGTCAGTCGGTAAGCGAGAGCGACGCAGGGTGAGGGGATTTGAGTCTCCAATAGGAGAACCACCTCACTTTCATATACTAGAGAGAATGGCGTGTTCCCAG
The DNA here is from genome assembly GCA_029216955.1 of Iris pallida. Taxonomy (NCBI): domain Eukaryota; kingdom Viridiplantae; phylum Streptophyta; class Magnoliopsida; order Asparagales; family Iridaceae; genus Iris; species Iris pallida. The sequence continues at coordinate 41,301,640 of JANAVB010023800.1, read as the reverse complement.
TGGCCGTCCGTACTGTAGTGCGGTACGGCCATAAGCATTCGCCGAGCTTTTTATTCCAGTCGCGTTTTGTAACGCCCCAGTCCCAAAATACTTAGTACTAGGTACGTATCCAAGCCAGCTGTATACATACGAAGTATACCCCAATATATGGAAACTCGTATGTATACATAAGTTGTAAAATGCAGTAACCAAGGTACTAAATCTCATCCACAAAAATAAATAATGGTATAAAAGCAACTTTGAGTTTGTCATGTACACAATAGTTGGGCGGAGACAAAGTCTACTACCAACCAAATTAAATATGGAAAAATATACAAGGAAAGAATTTAGCAAGCGAGAGCAATGGCGAGTCCAAGAGCAATCACCACGAAGGAAGGAATGGCCTTAGCTAGAGCACCTGCAAGAAATCACGAACACACACCTGCCGAGATAACCATGTCCTCAGAGGGACGTAACAAGATACATCAACATGTAATATAAATACTGAATATAAAACATGCCACAATCAAAGAAAGTGACAAGACACAATCAGGTAATCTAACCAAACTAAAGTGGACATGCAGTTGGGAACAAACCTTTCGTCGCATGAGCCCTGGCTGTAATGGGATCTGGTATAGTCCCCACTTGGGCACCAGTGACCAAGAGCATGACGTTGAAAAACGACAGTGGCCAACCTGAGAGGCTCATATCCGTATCTCCAGCGGAGCTTCCGGGTTACAAGGGAAGTGCAATAGAAGCCCATACGATAAGGAAATATTCTCCCCACCCAATGTACCTATCATGTCGCATCTACGACCATGTAATACTACTAACCGTCAAGTCTTCTAATACACAACTATTGACAGTTAGACCTAACACACGTCCTGCACGCATTAGTGATCAGCCAACACGCAAGTCCGTAGACTATATGCTACTCATAACTCACATATCTCGTGGCACAACAGTGTCAAAGTTTATGCAATGCACTAAGCTAGTGGTAGTCCCTTAACTCTAAGTCCATATGCAATCAAGGGTAAATAACAAGGTACAACTAATATCACTGAGCAGGCAGTAATCAAGAACTAGAAATAAATGAACAGTGATATGTAATAAAATGCAACTGAAAATAGACAGTATAATGGCAAGGTATCTTGCCTGGTGTGTCGCCTGGTATGGTGCGATAATCCGGCAAGTCATGTCTGTCCAGTAGCCATATTCGATGTGTAATGGTCCGAGAGTCACGAGAAAATTGGAACACACGATTATTCAAGATCAATAAAAATTATCGAAAGAAAATTTGCATAATAAATATAACTTACTTTTAGAACATTAATTATAATTTGGAAACTATAATTTTATTAAAAAAATTTAGATGAATGCTTGGAAATCTAGAAAATCATTTGTAACTTAGTTTTATTAAGATACAATATTTAGGTACAAATTAATATTAAGTTTAGATATAAAATTATACATGAAGATTTCTAAAATATCAAATCATAATATAATACAGTTAGAGCCCAAGCTCAATATAACTTTGTTACAAAAATATTTTTTTGTCAAATATAAATTTTCATATAACAATAACAATACCATAATAATAATAATAATAATGATAACAATAATAATAAATAATAAAAATAGTAAAAATAATAATAATGATGGTATCATTTATGATAATAATAACAATAACCATAATACTAATACTAATAATAATAATAATAATAGTAATAATAATGATAACAGTATATAAAATAAAAATAATAATAATAATAGTTTATAATAATAATGATATACATAACCCACAGAAATCCCTCTCCCCCAAATATCGAAGAGAGAGGAAAGAGAGATGGGGAGCAGTGGGTTTTTACCTTGATCGGCGGAGGACGGCGATCGACGCCGGCGGAGGTGGCGGTGCCGTGCGGGAAGAGAAGCGGCGACGGCCCCCAGTGGCGGGGCGGGGCGTCGGTCGACGTCTTCGGTGGAGACGCGGAGGTCTCATGCGGTGGCGGTCTGGGAGGAGCGCCAGAGGCGGGCGGATGGGCGCCGGTGAGGGTTTTCCCAGAGGGGCGTTCGGCGAATCGCGGTGGTTGGCTGCGCGCGGTTGGCGCGTACGGCGGATCTAAAGGGGACGGAGCGGTGTGACTGGTGGCGCTCGCGGTGGCGGCAGCCAGGCACGGCGGGATCCCGACAGGGGCAGAAGGAATGGACGCGCGCGATGGCTCGTTTGTCAGCGGCGATGGCGTGCACGGAGGAGACGTCGTGGGGGCTCGGCCCGGCGGATGACTCGGCTGGACGGAGGGACGCCACGCGGAGATGGCGTCGCCGGAAGGAGGCAGAGGTGAGTTTAGGATTTAGGGTTTCTCAATTTCTTTTCTTCCTGTGTGTGTGTGATGATGGGGGTGGCGCACACGGTGGCGCTGCCGGAGGGGCTGCTATGGTTGGTGGCACCGTGGCGGTCGAGTTCTGGGGCGGTGGTGGTGGAGACGGGAAGCGGAGTTTTGGGATGACGGTGATTATGGTGATACGACGATAGTGACGAGACGGGAACGGTGGTGGCGGAGTGGTCTGGAGGTGGGAAGTCGAGGGTCGGGGTGATGGTTGCTGCGGTCGGAGTGGCCGCAGCGGTGACGGGTGTCGTCGTTGGCGATGGGGTTGTGCTAGTTACGGAGACGGGTTGCTGCGAACATGGAGGACATAGGTGTAGGTTTTGATTATGTCGGGGATATGTCCGACATAGAAATAATGTAATTGTATAATATAGAATAAGAATGGTGGACACAGACATAATACACATCTGTGGATGGAAAAATTCTGGAGGAGTACCTCTCATTTTATATGAGGTGGGAATTCCCAGTTGGATAGGGATTGGGATTAATTAAATCCCAATTAGATAATTCGTCATTTAATTAAATAGATTTAAAACTAATTCAAATCAATTCCAAATCCAAATTAATTACATACTTAATTTAAAATATTTTTAAATAAAGCCAATAAAATCTTTTGCAATTTAATTTACCATATTTAATCAAATATTAAGTAAACAAGATCTCAAATATTATTTTCATAGTTAAATAAATATGAAAATAATTAATTTCAAAAATCACTATAAATACTTAAATATTACTTCATGATCTAGCTTTTGTAAATAACAAAATTTATTAATAGACAAATTTTACATTTCGCAAAATATTAAACCAAAATTTCCAAATCACCATTTATTTGTAAACGTTGAATAAAATAACCTTTTTATACAAAATAAAAATATTATAAAATTTATAATAAAATATTTTTCTAACATATGTACCTCGACACATATTTGCACTCGTCGAGCAATTACAAAAATAAAATTTTGTGCGCGACGTAAAATACGACTACGCGACGTACAATAAAAAAATTTAAATCGGTACCAAAATTTAAAATAAAAAAATAATAGTAAAAATTTAGGGATTTTATATCCTACCCAAATTAAAAGAATTTCGTCCTCGAAATTTAGGAAAACTTAGGATAGGTAGGACGAAGGAGATAGAAGTAGTATAATCGATAAGAATATGATTCATATTGAACAAAAAGGCAATCAATGAGAATGAAACGACATTTCAATGGCAATATGTCATTCGATCGACTAAAATTTTTGATGGTTTTAGATTACGATCATGTACATGACAATCGATCAATGACTAAGCTCAATCAACCTTAACATTAACCTAAGAAAGACAACCTCATAGGTAGGTAAAAATCTTCTTAATCCTTTGATTTCAATATTCATGTAATTCTATCTTATCATAAATCGATCTTTCCATTAATTTCTTTCGTACCACGTCTCATTACCAAAAACCAATATGAGTATAATTTTATTCTAGCTTCCTCTATCTCGTCATGTAATTTTTAAATAGTCTCAAATTTTGAATTCCATAATTTCCATTTATACTAGCTCACTTATATATATCTTTAAAATTTTCTTCTAAAATTAATATTCCAAACCTTCAACCAATTTATCCCAAGTGAAAGTTAAAATCTCCTTACTACGATTTGTATTTGTTGGTCAACGCATCCATGGGTATCAAAAATCCGTCTTCAATGATAAATCTCGAAAACTATTCGTATACCTTCATAACTCAATCTTCTATCATAATTGTAATTTTTCTAAAATACTTATTAGTCACTTCTCTCGAAAATTTGAATTCAACCATCTCATCTCTTTGATGGTAGAATAGAAACTCATCTTAAATTCGTATTCATGATCATCTTAGAACTTAATCAAATATAAAGGTTTCTTTCTCCAACAATTGGTTACCCTTGAAAAATAATATCATCATAACATTAACATTGTCTTTATCAAAAAATTTGCATCCATAAATTTTATATATATATTTGGTTCTTAAACCATCAACACTTTAGAAGATTTTCCACTCGATTATATAGTTACCTTAAAACAAAATTTGAAATCCGAGAAGTCTATTTATCCTTGAGTGTTTCGTCAAAACATAATATATTCTCCCTTACTTCATCGATTCGAATTTATCGCACATTTCTATTCATGTCCCATCTGTACCAACTTCATTATTTATCTAAGTTGTGGGGTTCTCCAATCTATCTTCTGTTGGCCCATTTGGTCATATGGTCAAACCTGATTTTAATAATTGAATAAACTCTGTCTGGATATACAAAGCTAGTCGGGACATCTCGGACTCTTGAACATGATCAAGAATGGCTATCTACTGAATTCAAGACCGAAGATCTGTTTGCCTACTCGAGTCTGTAATTCCTTATGCAATATAATTTTATTTTATTTGAGTCTAGGAATATGTTGTACACCGAGTCGTACTGGCAAATAGGCTACCCTCAAATGAGTTCAAAATATTTTTAAAATGACATCTCAAAAAGGTTTTCAAAAAGGTTTTCAAAAAGGTTTTCAAAAATCACCAAAAAGCTTTTTCAAAACCCTAACTAAATCCTGACTAAACCCTGACAGAACTCGGACCGAGTTCGGCCAGAGTTCGGCCAGAGTTCGGTTAGTGGCCGTTGTGATTTTGAATCCTCGGAACTTGGTCCTCCTGCAGTTGCGGATTTGACCGAGATTTGCTCATAGAGTTCTGCCCGAATTCTGTCCGTATTCTGTCAGAAGTCTGCCTTTGAAAGTCCTATAAATAGAGAAGGATTTCGATCATTTCAACTCACTCATTCACCTTCAATCTTCTCTCTATCTAAAGCTTTCAGTCTTTAAAAGAGTTTTCTAGAGCTTTCAATTTCAGATCCCAAGCCAATTACAATCCTCTAGTCGATTTGCTAGTGCGGTACAGTCTAGAAGTTTCTGAGAGATTGTAATCAGAAGCTTGATTGAAGAATACCTCTTCACATTTGAAGTTGGACGAGTTCTTTGTATCAAAGCTCGCGTTGTAGAAGTTGCAAGGACTTCGTAAGAAAACTTGCGGTTTTTTCAATAGTGGATTCAACTGGTAGCAAGAGTTCTACCGACTGGATTAGTCCTCAACAGAGGGATACCAGTATACATCGCTGTCTTTGCGTTTGCTCTCTTAACTCTGTCTTTACTTTATTTCAGTTGTGATTAATATTCTGTGATTGTGCTGCTAACAATTTTTAATTAGCATTATTCCTCTGCCAACTCTATTCACCCCCCTCTAGAGTATTACGCTTTACTATTTCGTTCCTACAATTGGTATCAGAGCGGGTGTTACAGGTAAAGCAAAGGTAACAGTGCAATTATTTATTCTTTTTAATTAACTGTTATATAGATCACAGCACAATACATGGCAACTGTGAAATTCACAAGTGAAGGCCAGGCCACAAACAGACCCCCACAGTTTGATGGTACGAACTATACCTATTGGAAAACACAGATGAGTTTCTTCTTGAAATCACTTGACTTTGATTTATGGTCCATTATTCTTGATGGCTATCAAAAGCCACCTCGTATAAATGTTGATGGAGTTTTAGTTGAAAAACCCCACAGCAGATATAAAGAGGAAGAAAAGAAAAGGGCCAGTCTTGACGCACGTGCCATTAATGCTCTCTTTTGTGCTTTAGACAGAACTGAATTTAACAGGGTGTCTATCTGCACAACGGCTAATGAAGTATGGAAGCTACTTGAAGTCACACATGAAGGCACGACTCAAGTCAAAGAATCTAAAGTCAGCAGACTTACTCAAGAGTACGAGGCATTCAAGATGAAGCCCAACGAAACAGTTACACAAATGTTCGAGAGATTCCTGGATATTGTAAATCCTTTGTCCTCCTTAGGAAAAGATTACAGTAACCATGAAAAAATTCGTAAACTCCTGCGAGCACTTACCAAGAACTGGATTTCGAAGGCTACTGCAATCATTGAAGGGAACGACCTCACAACTATGTCCCTCGAAGTACTCATGGGTAAGCTACTCACTCATGAACTGGAGCTACAAGATTTTAAAGAGCCTGCACCAAAGGAGAAGACGATCGCTCTCAAGGCTCAGCAGAGAAAAGCTGCTGAAGGTGACTCAGATAGCAGTAGATCTGACGCTGAAGATCAAGCACTCCTAGCAAGAAAGTTCAAAAGATTCATGAGACATGAGAAGAGAGTCAAAGAGAACAACAGCAACAACTGGTATCAAGAAGATGCTGTTTGCTATGGTTGCAAGAAGAAGGGACACATGAAGAAGGATTGTCCTACAAACTCATCATCAAGCAAGAAGAGCAATAGGTATGAAAAAGGGAACCTGAAGAAATCAACATCTAGAAGATATGCCAATACCAGCATATGGCATGAAAGTGAAGCCAGCGACTCAGAAGACGAACAATCAGAAGACGCTGCAAACGTATGCTTTATGGCATCCGATCAGGTACCTACTGAACCTGTAGTTGATACTTATGATGACTTCACCTTTGAGCAATTAGGAGATGCCTTCAGTGACCTGATGACTGATTACAGAAAACTGCGTAGCAAGTATCAGACCGCTAAGAAGGTACTCAAAGAGTACAAAGGTGAAATAGGTAGACTTATCGACCTACTAGCTGAGGTTAGAAATAATGTTAGTGAGTCTGGTGAGTTTTCTTCAACAAAGCTCTTATTACATGAGACTACCAAGTCATCTGAAGAGAAAGACAAAATTATTGACCAACTCAAGGAAGAACTTTCTATAGAGAAGAAAAGTCTTCAATGTGCACAAATCAGAATGGAATCACTCACTTCTGATTATACTAAGTTGTATGACACTTCCAAAAGATTGGAAATTAGGTTAGGAAAACAGCCTGAGCCTGCTGCTTCCTTCCCTAACACGTGTCACTTACCGAAAAATCGGAACATTCCCAAGACAAACACTGTCAGACCTAACCATATAAAACCTTTACCCCAAAAGGTTAAGCCCAAACAAGATTATAGGTATGCTTTCTTCTATACTAGAAAACCTAAACCTACCAACCATGCACACCACTCAGCTTTCAACACTCGACATGCACAATGTCATTATTGTGGCCTCATTGGTCATATTTTATCTGCATGTAGAATGAGAAAGCTTGTTGATTTAAATGTTTATGCTTGGATACCTAAAGCTAATAATACAGGACCCTACAAGAAATGGGTACCAAAAGTTTCATCTGTAAACTGTTTTGTAGGTGGAACACCCTTCACATGCTAGAAGCAAATGGATCCTCGACAGCGGTTGCTCAAGGCATATGACCAGTGATGCTACCCTATTTGCAACACTGTCGAAGAAAAAAAAGGAAGGCTATGTCTCCTTCGGTAATAACTTGAAAGGGTATATTATTGGTATCGGTGATGTTGGTAAGTCTCCCTATCCTGTGATTAAGGATGTCTGTCTGGTTACCGAGTTGAAACATAATCTACTCAACATAAGTCATCTAGCTGATCATGGTTATGGCATCAACTTTGGCAAAGACAAATGTACTATAGTTGATAGCTCAACTGGTAGTACTATCTTTGAAGGTATCAGGGAAGACAATATATATGTTTTCTATTTGTTAGAAGAAACTAATATTTCAGGTAGATGCTTAATGGCCAAAAGTGATGAGAGTCATTTGTGGCATATGAGACTCGGTTACGCTAATATGGATACGATCTCAAGATTATCCACAAAGAAGCTAGTACGCGGTTTACCGGACATTACATTCAAGAAGATCTCGGTATGCAGCCAATGTGAAAAGAACAAAGCTACCAGATCCACATTCAAGTCAGTAAATGCAGTATGTACTACTAGACCTCTACAATTGCTTCATATAGACTTATTTGGTCCTAGCAGATTTATTGGCCTCGGAGGTAAACTTTATGCTTTCGTAATTGTAGATGATTTCTCTAGATACACGTGGGTATATTTCTTGACACGCCAGCTACCTTCAGAATTTACCGAAAAGGTTGAAATTTACAACTGATCATCCAAAAGATTTGGTAATTGGTGATATTACCAAAGGAGTAAGTACTCGTACATCCAGTAGAGATATTGTTTCTAGTGTTGCATTTATTTCACAGCTAGAACCCAAAACTATTGATGAAGCATGTAGTGATAGCTTTTGGATAGATGCTATACAAGAGAAATTAAACCAATTTGAACGGAATCAAGTTTGGGAACTTGTTCCCAGGCCTATTGATCATCCGGTCATTGGCACCCGTTGGGTATTCCGAAATAAACTAAATGAGAATGGTTTAGTGACTCGTAATAAGGCTCGACTCGTAGCTCAAGGATACAATCAAGAAGAAGGTATCAACTACGATGAGAGTTATGCCCCAGTTGCGAGATTAGAATCAATTTGCATGTTATGTGTATTTGCATGTTTTCATGATTTCAAACTATTTCAAATGGATGTCAAGAGTGCTTTTTTAAATGGTTTTATAAAAGATAAAGTTTTTGTAGCACAACCTCCAGGTTTTACGGATTTCAAAAAATCTGATCATGTTTTCAAGTTGAAGAAAGCCTTATACGGTTTAAAACAAGCCCCGCGTGCTTGTTATGATCGTTTAAGCTATTTTCTACTTGACACCATTTTTTTAAAAGGCAAGGTTGGCACTACACTGTTTATTAAGTCTTTTAATGGCAAACTTCTTTTAATTCAAATCTATGTTGATGATATTATATTTGGATCTACTGATGAATCTCTGTGTCAAGAATTTTCTAAGTGTATACATAATGAGTTTGAGATGAGCATGATGGGAGAGCTGAAATTCTTTTTCGGATTGCAAATCAAACAAACTGATAATGGGACATTTATAAATCAAGCCAAGTATACAAAAGACCAGCTAAAGAAGTTTGATCTGGACAATGTCAAACCTATTGGCACTCTAATGGCAACTTCAACAAAGCTTGATTCAGTTGAACAAGGCAAGCCAGTCGACACACGTAAGTATCGAGGTATGATTGGTAGTTTGCTTTATTTAACTGCTAGTCGTCCAGATATAATGTTTAGTGTTTGCCTGTGTGCACGTTTTCAAGCTAACCCAAAGGAATCACATCTGTCCGTAGTTAAGCGTATCTTTCGATACCTTAAGGGCACTTCTTCTGTTGGCTTGTGGTATCCCAAAACTAAGTCCTTTGACCTTATTGGTTATTCGGATACAGATTTTGCTGGATGCAAAGTTGATAGAAAAAGTACCAGTGGCACATGTCATTTCTTAGGCAAGGCTTTAGTCTCATGGTTTAGTAAAAAGCAAAATTCTGTAGCCCTATCAACAACAGAGGCTGAGTACATCGCCGCAGGACGTTGTTGTGCTCAGATTTTGTGGATGAAACAAACCCTAGAAGACTATGATTTATTTTACACACATATTCCTATTTTCTGTGATAACACGAGCACTATTAATTTGACTAAGAATCCAGTATGTTACTCTCGTACTAAACATATCGAGATTAGACATCACTTTCTTAGAGATCATCATCAAAATAGAGATATAAACCTTGTGTACATAGATACTGAAAATCAACTAGCTGACATCTTCACTAAACCTCTAGCGGAAGATCGTTTCAATTATTTACGTCGAAAATTAGAAATTTTAGACGTCAATAATATTAATTAATTTTATTTTATGATTATATATCATTACGTAAAAATTGTGTTAAAGACAAGCCAATAAAGAGTCTGTCTGTCACCACAACTACGGTTGAAGCGAAGCGGTACTTAAGAGTTCCCCGGTGAACCTCCGCCAGCTGGGACAGTACTCCTACAGCTAATCTGAAACAGTCGCTGTGTAATGACATTTAATCTATAAAATAATATTAATTATGTTAATTGAAGTTGAAATGACTAATCTTTGAATTAAACATTTGAAATGAGACAATGAAAAAGAATGGCTAAAATCAACTTTAAAGAACCCTAGGCGAATTCGGCCAGAGCTCTGACCGAATTCGGCCCGAGTTCGGTTGAGGGTGTCTAGTTATATATACAGAACCCGAGAAGCCCTTCTTCTTCATTGCTTCCAAACTATTCACAACAGCAGCAGCAGCCGCGAAGGAGCCCCGAACCCTAGCTTTTCACCACCCTCTTTCTTCCAATCCAAGTGGTAAAATTAATCAAAAATTTGGATTCGTGTGGAGTTTGTCGTTCTCTTCAACATACTTTGATATCAGAGGTATAACCCCATCTTTCTCCACTTTTCAATTAGTGCATTTTTATTTCAATTTGCACAAATGGTACCCAAATTCAATCCATCAAAGAGGAAGAAGACGAACCCTAGTGAGGAATGGTCATCTTCGCATCCACATAGGGATTCCCTCTTCTCGCCGGTCCAAATGAGCGACGATGCGTTCGACGGGTTTTTCTTTCAAACCCTAGACCAAGCCTTACTGTGGTATGGAGACTTCTCCGTGAGATCCATATGCACAAGCGCTCCAGTCCAATGGACTGTATTTCCTGATCATCGTCATTTCTTTGAGGCATTACGGTTACATCTTTTTGTTAAAATCTGCTTCCCTATAACAACTAATGCCATTAGATTATTTTATTGCAATCTCATATTAAATAATTTTGATGTGAGCACTCGTGTTGGAGGTATTGATATCAATTTCAATGATGACCTCTTAGTGGAGATCCTTGGTATCCCTAACGAAGGTGAACCGCTAGTTGACATCACTGAATTTGATTTTCCCGAAGGTACGACACTCTCCAGTTTCAAAGCGGAACTCTGTGTACCTGATAGAGTACGCTCTGGAAAGTTCAAGGCTGACAACCTGAACTTGTTTAACTATGAATTGTATCGCATCATCTATTCCACTATCCTTCCAAAATCTACTTAAAAGGATGATGTGACTTCTCTTGAGCTATCCGCCATGTACCACATTCTTAAGGGGATTCTATTTTCTGCCCCTAAGACTATGATTCAGATGATGGGTCGTTGTCGTACAAGAGATAGAAATCTCTCTTATACGATGATTCTTCCATGCATCTTTCAGCGCTTCGATATCGATCTGTCGACTTGTACTCATGACCCTGAGCCTAAGTTTCTTCAGTTATCTCGTCGTAGCATGACTGCTCCAGCTCCACCTCCTGCTCCTTCTACTACACCTCCTCCACCACCTCATCAGTATGCCATGACATTTGAGGGCTTACATCAGCATTTATCTGTTTTTCACGTCTCGATGACGGACATGGCTCGCGAGGGTGAGTTCCGCGACGTCACTTGCTATCAGGCGCTTGCAAACTCCTTAGCTGATCTTCGTTTCGCCCAGACTGGTCATTCAGTCGGTTCTATCCCTAGAGATCCAGCTTTCTTCGGTTACCGCTGTGAGGATGAGGCTGTTCATGCCTACTTCCAGCCCGGTAACGTCTATGATTTGTACCGTCCTGACCGTGCTCCACATCGTGATTATGTTGGTGAGTTCTATGCTGGCGCCCCTCCACATCCTTCTGGCGCTGGTACCTCTGGAGCTGGTACTTCAGGACATGCTGGTAGAGCTGCTGATGATGATGATGAGGATGATGATGAGAATATGTGACTATGTGATTTTGAGTAATATTTTATTGTGCACTTGGAAATGCTCCGACATTCCAAGTTATTATCAGTATTTTTTTTGTTAGCACTTTTTAGTATGCTTCAGTACTCTTTTCTTTCATAGACATGTTTATTATGCCTCAGTTTATGGCATTCAGTTTATTTCAGCACTATGTTTCAGTTTCAGTTTATGCTAGCACTATTTCTTATATTGCTTCATTCTTTATAACTGCCTGTGAAATTACATGCCTGTGATGATTTTTTTTACAATACATGCCTGTGATATTTCTCTAGTTTTATGCCCTATTTCTTTTATATATGTTTTCTCACTATTTGTTACTTATGCATTTGATTGCGGGGGAGCTTTATCTTTTGCAATTATTTTGCTAAGTGACAAAGGGGGAGAAAATTAAAGATCTAACATTTTTTTTGAGATAATACAGGATATGAACAATTCTACTTCTTTTTGATATTTTGAACAAGCTTAATGTTATATCATTCATAGTTTGTCAATTATCAAAATGGGGGAGATTGTTGGCCCATTTGGTCATATGGTCAAACCTGATGTTAATAATTGAATAAACTCTGTCTGGATATACAAAGCTAGTCGGGACATCTCAGACTCTTGAACATGATCAAGAATGGCTATCCACTGAATTCAAGACCGAAGATCTGTTTGCCTACTCGAGTTTGTAATTCCTTATGCAATGTATTTTCATTTTATTTGAGTCTAGGAATATGTTGTACCCCGAGTCGTACTGGCAAATAGGCTACCCTCAAATGAGTTCAAAATGTTTTTAAAATGACCTCTAAAAAAGGTTTACAAAAAGGTTTTCAAAAATCACCAAAAAGCTTTTTCAAAACCCTAACTAAACTCTGACTAAACCCTGACAGAACTCGGACCGAGTTCGGCCAGAGTTCAGCCAGATTTCGGTTAGTGGCCGTTGTGATTTTGAATCCTTGGAACTTGGTCCTCCTGCAGTTGCGGATTTGACCGAGATTTGCTCATAGAGTTCTGCCCAAATTCTGCCCGAATTTTGTCAGAAGTCTGCCTTTGAAAGTCCTATAAATAGAGAAAGATTTCGATCATTTCAACTCACTTTCACTTTCAATCTTCTCTCTATCTAAAGCTTTCAGTCTTTCAAAGAGTTTTCTAGAGCTTTCAATTTCAGATCCCAAGCCAATTACAATCCTCTAGTCGATTTGCTAGTGCGGTACGGTCTAGAAGTTTATGAGAGATTGTAATCAGAAGGCTTGATTGAAGAATACCTCTTCACATTTGAAGTTGGACGAGTTCTTCGTATCAAAGCTCGCGTTGTAGAAGTTGCAAGGACTTCGTAAGAAAACTTGCAGTTTTTCCAATAGTGGATTCAACTGGTAGCAAGAGTTCTACCGACTGGATTAGTCCTCAACAGAGGGATACCAGTATACATCGCTGTCTTTGCGTTTGCTCTCTTAACTCTGTCTTTACTTTATTTCAGTTGTGATTAATATTCTGTGATTGTGCTGCTAACAATTTTTAATTAGCATTATTCCGCTGCCAACTCTATTCACCCCCTCCCCTAGAGTATTATGCTTTACTATTTCGTTCCTACATCTTCTACTAACCCAAGATTGTCATGATCAAATTTTATTTCATATAAGGGAATCATACAAGCAACCGGGTGGCGTAAATAATGGAGAAATCATAGTGAAGTATGAGAAAACATTTTAATTGGAAGGGAGAAAAGTAAGTGTTGCTAATATTAGAGTGTGAACGGCGTTATGTGTCTAAATAAATCAATACAAGAAAATAAAATGACAAGGGTTAAGCAGTCAAGATAAAACACAAGGGTAAGCATTTAACGGATTTAGTAGATCGTAATCGGGCCAAAAATTTGAGTCGAGATCGAGTCCAAATATATAGTCAAAAGTATTTCGGTACCATGGTATAGGTTATAGTTGAGTCTTTATGGCCCGAAAGTCGTACCATAAAAATAGAGTACAAGGGGACATGTTTTAGTGGGACATGATATACCTGCATGAAGGTGAGCTCGTCTAGGTCTTGCATGCGATATTTGTTAGAAGGAATAGTCTAGTGTTGTGCTCCAAATATCAAAGTCACGATAGGGAACACCAAATTGTCAAAATAGAAAGTGGGTTTTCATAAGATACTAATTAATGCAAAAAATTAAAAGGTTTAATGTACGAAGTAAAGATAATTATGAATCTCGTAGGTCAAGGTAAAGTAAGTTAGAGACACCGTTTCTAGAGAGAAAATAGTCTTATAGATAAGGGTATGGTCAAGGGAACGACTCTAATCATTTCTAAGTTTCAAACAATTAGACGGTCACAAATAATGATCTAGATTTGAGGGAAGGTCGAGTAAGTCAAAGACATGTTCATCGGTTTGGTCGATGACTAACTACACTTGTGTATATGCAATATTATAGTCATAGGTGGCATGGCAATCTAATGTGGAATACTTCTATCTCACTAGGGGACCTTGCTTGTTTCTTGGTCCTCTACCAATATATGATTTAATCTATGATTTCAAGTTCTTCGAAAACTTCTCAATAAAATTTTCAAGATACTCCGCTAAAATTTCAATTATCTTAGACTGTCAACTTTAATCAAAATATAAATTTCTAGTCAATCTCAAAACAAACCTTGTATCTCGCAAATCGAATAAATAAATTCATCATCAATTTTTTTAACCTTAATCTCATCATTTAATGAGTTTATCAACCGAATTTCATACTACAAAATGGAACATTTAAATAACTCCCGAATTTAATCATATATCCTTCAAATGTGTATATCCAGCTTCCAATAAGTCACAACTACTCCCTTTTTTTTTCTAAAATTTATATATCCATAATCAAGACTTTAAACTCGAAATCTAAATAACTTTATATATTATAGATTATATGAGCAAATTTTAAATATTTAAAATTTTCCTTCAAACCGATTTCATATCTTCCAAAATATTTCAAACAAAAATTTTACCATTATCTCTTCAAGCTCAAAATTAAATACTTATAATTCGTAAATCGTAGAATCAATTTAAAACCTCAAGCTTTCTATTAAACCGTAAATCATAAACCCTCCATATTCTTTACAAAATCATAACTTAAAATTTTAAAACACTTTAATAAATTTGAGATAAACTTTAACATATTCAATCCCAACTTGAACTAAATCGTAATCATGGGTCACAATTTAAAGATGTTACTCAATTAGGTTTTCATATCCCAAATAAATCATATACTATTTCGCTATTTCCAAAAATCATAATTCATAAAATTGTTTTCTATCCTCTTGTGTATACCACTTTGTAATGGCAAAATAAAATTCCAACTATCCATTGAAGGCGGTAATATACTACTACCGAACTTGAAATTAACTAATCCTTGAAATCCTAATGCATACTAATTGTCAATGCAATCCATCTAGCCATGTGTTTAACCTATGGGCATATTTTAGTGTAGTCATCTTACTAAACACGAAACTAAGAATTTACGGTAGAAGGAGTCGAGCAAGATGTAATTCAAGGAGGTCGAACGAGAGTTTGGAATTTGAAGTCAAGGAAGGATGTCAAGTAGGTGGATGAGATTCTAAACTCTAATCCTATACTGCAGGTCCGTTTGGTTCAATCATGTAACCGAAACGACAAACTAGACCTGCATGGGCCACCACAAAAACATGTAACGCCCCAGTCCCAAAATACTTAGGACTAGGTACGTATCCATGCCAGCTGCATGCATACGAAGTATACCCCAATATATGGAAACTCGTATGTATACATAAGCTGTAAAATGCAGTAACCAAGGTACTAAATCTCATCCACAAAAATAAATAATGGTATAAAAACAACTTTGAATTTGTCATGTACACAATAGTTGGGCGGAGACAAAGTCCACTACCAACCAAATTAAATATGGAAAAATATACAAGGAAAGAATTTAGCAAGCGAGAGCAATGGCGAGTCCAAGAGCAATCACCACGAAGGAAGGAATGGCCTTAGCTAGAGCACCTATAAGATATCACGAACACACACCTGGCGAGATAACCAGGTCCTCAGAGGGACGTAACAAGATACATCAACATGCCATATAAATACTGAATATAAAACATGCCACAATCAAAGAAAGTGACAAGACACAATAATGTAATCTAACCAAACTAAAGTGAACATGCAGTTGAGAACAAACCTTTCGTCGCATGAGCCCTGGCTGTAATGGGATCTGGTATAGTCCCCACTTGGGTACCAATGACCGAGAGCATGACGTTAAAAAACGACAGTGGCCAACCTGAGAGGCTTATACCCGTATCTCCAGCGGAGCTTCCGGGTTACATGGGAAGTGCAATAGAAGCCCATACGATAAGGAAATGTTCTCCCCACCCAATGTACCTATCATGTCGCATCCACGACCATGTAATACTACTAACCGTCAAGTCTTCTAACACACAACTATTGACAGTTAGACCTAACACACGTCCTATACGCATTAGTGATCAGCCAACACGCAAGTCCGTAGACTATATGCTACTCATAACTCACACATCTCGTGGCACAACAGTGTCAAAGTTTATGTAATGCACTAAGCTAGTGGTAGTCCCTTAACTCTAAGTCTATATGCAATCAAGGGTAAATAACAAGGTACAACTAATATCACTGAGCAGGCAGTAATCAAGAACTAGAAATAAATGAACAGTGATATGTAATAAAATGCAACTGAAAATAGACAGTATAATGGCAAGGTATCTTGCCTGGTATGTCGCCTGGTATGGTGCGATAATCCGGCAAGTCATGTCTGTCCAGTAGCCATGTTCGATGTGTAATGGTTCGAGAGTCACGAGAAAATTGGAACACACGATTATTCAAGATCAATGAAAATGATCAAAAGAAAATTTGCATAATAAATATAACTTATTTTTAGAAAATTAATTATAATTTAGAAACTATAATTTTATTAAAAAAATTTAGATGAATGCATGGAAATCTAGAAAATCATTTGTAACTTAGTTTTATTAAGATACAATATTTAGGTGCAAATTAATATTAAGTTTAGATATAAAATTATACATGAAAATTTCTAAAATATCACATCATAATATAATACAGTTAGAGCCCAAGCTCAATATAACTTTGTTACAAAAATATATTTTTGTCAAATATAAATTTTCATATAACAATAACAATACCATAATAATAATAATAATAATAATGATATTAATAATAATAAATAATAAAAATAGTAAAAATAATAATAATGATGGTATTATTTATGATAATAATAACAATAACCATAATACTAATAATAATAATAATAATAATAATGATAACAGTATATAAAATAAAAATAATAATAATAGTAGTTTATAATAATAATGATATACATAACCCACAGAAATCCCTCTCCTCTAAATATCGAAGAGAGAGGAAAGAGAGATGGGGAGCAGTGGGTTTTCACCTTGATCGGCAGAGGACGGCGATCGACGCCGGCGGAGGTGGCGGTGCCGTGCGGGAAGAGAAGCGACGACGGCCCCCAGTGGCGGGGTGTGGTGTCGGTCGGCGACTTCGATGGAGACGCGGAGGTCTCGTGCGGTGGCGGCCTGGGAAGGAGCGCCGGAGGCGGGCGGATGGGCGCCGGTGAGGGTTTTACTAGAGGGGCGGTCGGCGGATCGCGGTGGTTGGCTGCGCGCAGTTGGCGCGCACGACAGATCTGAAGGGGGCGGAGCGGTGCGACTGGTGGCGCTCGCGATGGCGGTAGCCAGGCACGGCGGGATCCCGACAGTGGCGGAAGGAACGGACGCGCGCGGTGGCTCGTTTGCCGGCGGCAACGGCGTACACGGAGGAGACGTCGTGGGGGCTCGGCCCAGCGGATGACTCGGCTGGGCGGAGGGACGCCATGCGGAGATGGCATCGCTGGAAGGAGACGGAGGTGAGTTTAGGATTTAGGGTTTCTCAATTTTTTTTCTTCCAGTGTGTGTGTGATGATGGGGGTGGCACACACGGTGGTACTGCCGGAGGGGCTGCTGTGGTTGGTGGCACCGTGGCGGCCGAGTTCTAGGGCGGTGGTGGTGGAGATGGGAAGATGAGTTTTGGGATGATGGTGATGATGGTGATACGATGATAGTGACGAGACGGGAACGGTGGTGGCAGAGTGGTCTGGAGGTGGGAAGTCGAGGGTCGGGGTGATGGTTGCTGCGGTCGGAGTGGCCACAGCGGTGACGGGTGTCGTCGTTGGCGATGGGGTTGTGCTGGTTACGGAGACGGGTTGCTGCGGACATGAAGGACATAGGTGTAGGTTTTGATTGTGTCGGGGATATGTCCGACATAGGAATAATATAATTGTATAATATGGAATATGAATGGTGGACACAGACACAATACACATCTGTGGATGGAAAAATTCTGGAGGAGTACCTCTCCTTTTATAGGAGGTGGGAATTCCCAGTTGGATAGGGATTGGGATTAATTAAATCCTAATTAGATAATTCGTCATTTAATTAAATAGATTTAAAACCAATTCAAATCAATTCCAAATCCAAATTAATTACATACTTAATTTAAAATATTTTTAAATAAAGCCAATAAAATCTTTTGCAATTTAATTTACCATATTTAATCAAATATTAAGTAAACAAGATCTCAAATATTATTTTCATAGTTAAATAAATATGGAAATAATTAATTTCGAAAATCACTATAAATACTTAAATATTACTTCATGATCTAGCTTTTGTAAATAACAAAATTTATTAATAAACAAATTTTACATTTCACAAAATATTAAACCAAAATTTGCAAATCACCATTTATTTGTAAACGTTGAATAAAATAACCTTTTTATACAAAATAAAAATATTATAAAATTTATAATAAAATATTTTTCTAACATATGTACCTCGACACATATTCGCACTCGTCGAGCAATACAAAAATAAAATTTTGTACGCGACGTAAAATACGACTACGCGACGTACAATACAAAAATTTAAATCGGTACCAAAATTTAAAATAAAAAAATAATAGTAGAAATTTAGGGGTTTTACACGTTTGTTTGATGACACGAATTTCTTGAGAAGCTTGATGATTGTTTTGTTGAATGCTTCAGCTAGGCCAGCCGCTGGGTTGTACGGTGTTGAAGCAATATTCTGGATTCGGTATTTGTCATAAAACCGATAGAAAGCGTAGCTTGCGAACTGCGGACCATTATCGTGGATGATCCTTCGTGTGAGTCCAAAGCGGTAGATAACATGACGCTTGAGGAAGCTAATCACGTTTGAAGTCTTGACTTCTGCTAGCGGAATAGCCTCCGCCTATTTTGAGAAGTAATCTGTGATTGCGAGTATGAAGCGGTATCCTCGGGACGAAGGCGGAGTGATCGGACCAATGATGTCTATTCTCCATGCTTCGAATGGCCAGGATGCCACCATCGGATGCAGAAACTCGGATGGCTGATGGATGAGATCTGTATGGATTTGGCAAGCTTTGTTCTTTCTTGCATAGTCTATCGTATCGACAACCATCTTGGGCCAGTAATAGCCCATTCGGCGGAGGCGATCCTGTAGTTTCGGGCCAGGCTGGTGGGCCCCACAGATGCCAATATGAGCTTCACGTACGATTTCTTTGGCTTTTGTGTTTGGCAGATATTGAAGCAGTAATCCATCGTATGATCGTCGATACATCATTTTTGTTTCCGTATCGTAGAAGAATCTGCGGGAACGTCTTCTAATAGAAGTGGCTTCCTTCGAATTCTCTGGTAGGATATCGTAGACAACGAAGTCGATGAATGGTTGTCTCCAGTCTGGAGCTTCGTCGACTTTCAGCACGGAGTAACTCTTAATACATTGAATATTATTCTTGGGACAGATCAATTCACGGCCTATGATGTCAACCAGATGATGAGCATGATTTAGAACTGCTAAGGAAGCGGCTAGGCCTGCTAGGGCATCGGCTTTAATGTTCTAGAGCATGGGAACGTGTTCTATGAAGATCCCTCCCAAGGACGAGATGATGTCAATCACTATTTGGTGATAGGGGATCATGTCTTCGTGATGCACTTCGTATGAGCCTCGGATCTGGTTAACGATTAGCTGCGAATCGCCGTATGCTTCAAGGTACTCTATCCCCAGCTCCTTGGCAAGTCGGAGGCCAATGACCAAAGCATTGTACTCGGCCATATTGTTTGAGCAGGGCTCCGTGAGGTAATAAGCCCGATTAATTACTAGCCCGGTGGGAGAAATCAGCACCAGTCCGACCCCAACGACGATGTTGCCCTTGGGCCCAGTTCTAGAAGCGTCGTCGAAGAACATTTGCCATACAGCATCATGAGAGGCCATATTTGAATTGGCGACCTTATCTGGAATCTCTTCGTCTATTCTGGTTGACTCCGATCCTGGATGAGCTACTAAAAAGTCTGCTAGAGCTTGACCTTTATCAGCCTTCTACGGGACGAAGATCATGTGGTAGGGAGACAATAAAATTGTGCAGGTAGCGAGGAGAGAGCTGAGTGCACCTGGCTTGGTTATGAGAACCCTGAGGGGGTTGACTCTCAATACGACATGGATGGTTTATCCCGTAACGTAGTGTCGCGTCTTCCGAATGGCGAACAGCAGAGCAAGGCACTCCTTTTCTACGACAGTATATCGGTATTCCGACCCCATCATCATTCGGTTGAGGTAATATATAGCCTGCTCATGGCCTACATCGTTGTTTTGTGCTAGCAGAGCACCGAGAGAATGTTCCATCGCTCTTACATAGAGCAGAAATGGCCTTCCAGCAACCGGGGCTACCAGGACCGGAGGGTTCATTAGATATTCTTTGATACTGTCGAAGGCGCGCTGGCAGTCTTCATCCCATACGAATGAAACGCCAATATTCATGAGGTGGGTGAATGGTTGACATCGTCCGGAGAGGTTAGAGATAAATCTCCTGATGTAGGCCAGTCTCCCTTGAAGGGCTCGGAGTTCACGGAGATTTCTTGGGGGACCCATTTCCATGATTGCCTTCGTCTTCTCAGGGTCTATGTGGATACCTTGGGATGTAATGATGAAACCCAAGAACTTCCCGCTGGATATGCCCAAGAAAGATTTTATGGAATTCATTTTCAAATTGTGCGCTCGTATCATGTCGAACACCGTCCTCAGATCAAGCAGATGATCTTCTTTAGAGCAGCTCTTGACGGCGATGTCATCGATGTAGCATTCTACTGTCTTGCGCAAGTGTTCTCTAAAGATGACACTCATAGCTCTTTGATAGCTGGCGCCAACGTTCCTTAAACCGAAAGGCATGACTGTGTAGCAGTATGTGCCAATTGGTGTTCGGAATAATATATGCTTTTTGTCATCAGGAAACATTTTGATTTGGTTGTACCCCGAGAAAACATCCATTAATGACACACGCTCAAAACTGCAGGTATTGTCAATCATGATATCTGTGATAGGGAGGGGGAACTCATCCTTAGGACATGCCTCATTCAGATGGCAAAAGTCGATGCAGATTCGAATTTTTCCATTCTTCTTAAGGACTGGTACTATGTTGGCGACCCAGTCGGGATGCTGTACCTCGCGGATGAAGCCGCTGGCTATCAGTTTGTTGACCTCAGCTTCAATGGCATTCATGACGTTGGGGCAGAACCGTTTTTGCTGTTGCTTGACCGGTTTTGCGACCGGATGGATGTTGAGTTTGTGAAGTGTAACCTCGAGATTTAGTCCTGGCATGTCTTCGTAGCTCCAGGCGAACATGTCGATGTATTCTCTGACGAGCTGTAGTAGCGATTCCCGCTCTTCGTCTGTCAGACTCTTGCTGACGAAGATGGACTTTGGAGAAGACTCATCATCGAAATTTATTTGGACAACCTCATCCTCGGTGGGAGGCTTTCTTTGTTTGAACCGCTTCTTCTATTGCGCGTCCAGTTGTTGTACCCACGGCTCTAACTCAAGAAGTTCAGAAATGTCTTCATCTTCTTCGTAGGCGTCGACAAATGCCATATTGACGGACAAGACTTGCCTGAATACGTCCCCGATGCTGACATCCGAATCGGAAGTTGGTGATCCGGTTGAGTGTGAATGCCAGTCGCATTCCTCATCTGAGCTTTCAGGGATTGTTGACGGTGTAACATAACCTAGCCCACATCTGGTTTTGTTGTAATAATCTCGTGGTTTTCCAGCTAGGACAGGCAATCGCAAGGGTGATCTCCGCCATGTGCCATAGTTTAAGCCTGGCGTAGTTTCCAGATCATACCCCTATTTTTGCATAAGGTACTTGGATCGAGAACTATACAGATAAAGGGGCAGTCTCCCGGTGTCTGGTTCGAGCTTAACTTCTTCTATCCTGAAGGGCTGTGGATCATTCATGCGGCCGAAGATGATTGGATGATCCTCTCCCTCGATTATGTGATAAGCATCTTCCACTGGAGTAAGTTGGTTTATGGTGTAGACATTTGCTACCTGTGTGTGCAGGTGTGTGCCTATACCGTGTTCCATAGCATACATTGTACAAAGCTTATTAAGCTCAAGATAATTCAAAGATAGCCCTTTATTGATAAAGTAAGGTATCTTTTCCAGTAGAATTACATCATCTGCGGATGGAACATCAGTGTGAGCAGCCACATACTTGGCCAGCTCTGGCTCTTCTTCAACCACCCCATGTGTCAATGAGGACTGGAGGGATGCCTTGGACAGCTTAATCATCAGGGGCTCCATGGGTGTAGCAGGACGTGGAGTCGTTGGCGCACTAGCCACCCCAAGCTTGGTGCTCGGTGCTGGACGGGGGGTTATTGGCTGGCTAGCTGTTCCCGGCTTAGCGCTTGGCTGCCGGTTCATTCTGGGAAGGCGAATCGTCATCTGCTTGACAGAGGGATTGAGCTCCCCTATTTGTTGCTGGCTAGCTTTAGGCAGCCTGATTGTTAGTGCCTCTGTCGTGGGTCTTGGCACTTGGCCAGACCTTGGTAGTCGGATTATCATCTGCTCCTCCTGTGCAAAGAGGCTGATTGCGTCCTTACGCAGAATGGCTGTAAGGGGCGCAGTTATGCCAGGTTTGTGGGCTTGGAGGTGGATCGTCAAAGGTTCTTCCAATCCAATTGTCGTCTCAGTTTGAGCTTGAGTATCTCCTTCAGCAAGGTACTTTTTTGACTTCTCGTACAAGCATGAATCTGAGTAGTAGGATTCGACCCTTTTGAAGGGATCAATGTCGGCAAATTCTGTCCTTACGAAGTCGTGCTTGTCGACGTACTTGAAGCACTGGTACAGTATGGAGGGCATGATCATGTAGTCGTGTATCTACGGATGCCCCAGGAGAATGTTGTATGAAGTGTCTGCATCTATGACATAACAGGTCACTTCTGACTGAAGGTCGCCGATTTGGCACTTCAAGCGAATCTTTACGATTGGATAGCTTCTGCCTAAATTAAAACCGCTGATGGCGGTACTTATCGGTGACAGACGATGCATTGGGATACGTAGATGGTGTAGCAAGCTTTTCGGGATGATGCTTATGGAAGAACCGGGATCAATATACATCCGGTCCACCATGATATCGCCAATGTACCCAGTATAATACAGAGGTAGATCGTACAGGTTGGTCTTGATAAGCATATCCTGCAGAGTGAAGACAATGTTCGGCATTGAACACGTACAAGCGCTGTCCTGGAGATCTGCAGGCGAGCTTTCCCCAGTGAGATTCGACTGAGCCAGATATGCATCGGCATTTTGGAGTGCCTCGCTTAATGCGACGCGAACATCCTTGGAGAGCCTTAGGAGCTCGTATAGCGATAATTTGGTAGCTGTGTTGGCCAATTGCGCCAAAATATCAAAGTTGTAGGGCCTCTCCAGCCTATGAGGCATCTCTTTTCGGAGCGTCTTATCAAAGCGAGTATCCTTCGGCCTAGGCTTGTCGGTCGTTGAAGGCTGCGAAGGTCCGGGAGCATCAGCAATTGTCGGCTGAGGGTCTTCAGTCGAGTTACCCGGTAGAGGTTGGGTTTGTGCGCCAAAATGGGTAACGACGACAGTAGCTTCTTCGACCTCTACCGAGATTGTACGGCATGATTTGACTTTTCCATTCTTCTTCTTGCTGGTGGAGGGAGGTGCGGACTGAATTACCTCAGGTACCAGGTCTGGATGGACCCACATGATCTCCCCTCGCGGTGTGGTAAGGGGCACTAGACCAGCAGCCTGGTCTCGGGGAGGTGGACGGTTAGCGACCTCCATCTTTGCTCTGGGGACAGGCACTACTCCATCTTGAGTCGTTGTCGGAGGGAAGCTGTGGAATTGTACTGACACCATGTTGGCTTCTACCGTCACCTCTTCGAAATCAATGGCCAGGGCCTTAGAATCGATAAGATATTGGATGTATCGCTTCAGTTGGTAGTAGTCATGTATAGCATGGTGGACATAGCGATGGTAGTAGCAGTACTTGCGGCTCTCCATTTTCGTTAGGACGAGGTTCACGCCTTGGAGGAGGGAGCTGAATTCGACCTCCTTGTATGAGCATGTCCAAGATGGGCTTCGGTTCAGGCCACTGCTTCTCTGCCGGCTTCGGTTCAGGCTTCGGGGCTGGGTCGGCCACCATAGCTTGTTTGTCCTTATTGTCTCGATTGTTGGTGGGGATACCACCATTGTTGCTGTTGGTGTTAGGGCGTTTTCCCTTGTCCTCGCCTTCCAAGACGTGCAATCCCAATTGGCAAACTTTCTTCAACTTGTCTTTTGCGCTAGTGGCGCTGATAATGAAAGTCTTCCAATCCTTAAAATGACTTTCGCCCATCCAGAGGGTGATCGTGGGAAGCAGCCTCTTTTGGTAAATTTCAATTAAGGAAGAATCCGGGTTACCGGAAGGCAAATTCATCACGATTTGGCGAAACCGCTCGATATAGTTCCTTGTTTGCTCCTTTTCTCCCTGAACAACGTCCATGAGGGTGGACATTGTCACGCCTTATCCTACCTTGTAGAATCTCTCCAGTTTGAAGCCAGCGAAGGAATGGATGTAGTTGTCCGGTAAGTTGTGATACCAGTCGAAGGAGACCCCCTCCAGTGCCCCGATGAACAATCGTATAAGGAAGGCGTCGTCATGAGGAAGATGGTCAGTTGTGACTTCGAAGTAGGTAAGGTACCTGCTTGCAGATGTCTTTCCATCATATCGATTGATGTTAAATGGTTTATATCTTGGTGGGAAGGGAATATCTCTCCACGCAGCAGGATATGGTTGTCGTATCCTGAGGTCTTGGCAGTTTTCTCGGGCGTGGAACATGGCTCGGAGCTCCTGGACCTCTCTTCTTGCCTCCTTGGCCTCATCTGCAGCGGTGGGAGACGATATTTTAGAAGGATTATCACCCGAGTTTCTGCAGCTGAGTTCGAGTCCACATTGACCGTGGGACCTAAGCTTGTTTGGCCATACGTAATTCCTTGCAGAGTTGGAAGGGCCGCTTTGATCTCGTCCACGGATTTAACCATGGAATGCAGTATGGCCTCCAGAGTGTCGATGCGTTGGCGATCACTGAAACCATCTTGGTTGCTATCCGTCATGAACACCATCCTTACATGAGGAGAGATGGAAGAAACGGTGGAGGACGTGCCCTCTGAGTCATACCCTTATACAGAAAAATTATAAGGGTACGTGGGAATATTCTCCTCTGGTTCGGACTCTGAAGGAGTGGTACCCCCAGCTTCAGAGCTCGCCTCATCTTGAGAGTTGTGGACGTTCTGGGGGACGTCGGGATCTGCTGCATCTGTTGGGTGAATCGTTTCCTCTGGATTATCTTCTTGGAACATCGGATTATCGTGGATATTTGGGAGAGTGCTACCCCCGGCTCCAGTGCCTCCCAGAGATGTGGACGACGAATCTCCAAGCGTAGCATATTTTGTCTTTGAGCGGGTACCTTGGTAAACTCCTTCTGTAACGGTGGTAGACAACCGCTTAGAAGAGAGTTTCTTGGTTACGCCGGTTGAGATTTTCGGACTGGAGATATTTATTTTCTTCCCTCTACCGCTACCAGGAATCTTCAGAGCAGAATTGCAGGAGGCGACGAGAAGCGCTTCGTCTTCTGAGCTTGGGTGTTGTAGTCGTTGGAAGACTGACCGCCGGTCTTCTTGTCCTGCCCCGTTGTTGCAGCAGCAATTGACAATGACTTGGGTGCAGTGATGTCCACGGAATGACTCTCTACACACCGAAGTTTCTTTTCTTTCTTGCGTTTGTGAAGGATCACGTTACGCAAGTCAGGTGCGCCTCGATCAACCTTTACACCCCCTTTATAGGCCCGGGAATCCCGAGCATCTGAGTGTGTTGGAACCATGTTTGCTCCCTGATTGTTGGAAGACTTTTGGGAACCACTATGTCCGTTTACCGTCGGGGGTTGGACTGGAGTGGTTCGGTACAACATTCCATCAAAGGCTCGCATAACAGTAAGCAGAACGCTCGGATGGTCAGAGGTTGGGACAGCTGACTGAGCTCGTCGAGCCCGCGCTATCCTAGACTTCTTCCCTCTAGCACCCGAGGGTGCACAGTAGGAAGAGTCCAAATGGTGCCGCAGAGAGTCTGGCATATGTTCTTGGGCGTATTTAGAGTCAGGACCGCATGAGAGGTGGTCAAAGGCTGACGGTAAGCCGCATGGAGCAGATGGTATGCGGCTGGGTTTGGTGGCCGTATAGGCTGTTTGCATGCGGCTGGCATGTGTGGCCGCATGTCCCTTCTGCATGCCGCTAGGAGCGGTGGCCGTATGAACCTTTGGGATGCGGCTAGAAGTCGTGACCGTGCAGGCTGCCTGCATGCGACTGACTTCTGTGGCCGTATGAGTCTTCTCCACGCGGCTGGCGATTGCGGCCGCATGAGCCTTCTTCATACGGCTGGCACCCTTATGCGGCTTGGTCCGTATAGAGTTCCTCTTTATCTCTACAAGTCCAGCATCATAGTATTTTCTTCTGCCGGACATGGGGACAGCAAAGTCCTCTATGGCCTGACGCAGGGCCGCATGAGAGTTTTCTCCGCCGTCTTGAGCAACCGAGAGTACTTATTCGAGAGTTTAGGGAGGAACAAATGATTTGGGCCTCTACCCCCTGCGGGCCTTCTTCTTACGAGCTCGCCGCTGGAGCGGGCCAGTGCTCCCGTCGGAGAGCATTTCTTTAATCGCCTGTTGGTCGAACCGGGCGACCAGCATTTGTTGAGTGGAGCCAAGTTTGGCTACGTCCGATTGCGTCACCAACTCCTCAGCCATGGAGAAGTTAGTCCTCAGTAAAGTCGCTATCGTGTTTGCTATTGATTGTAAAAGTGCAGCATAATTTTATAGGAGGACTGAACTTAGACTCACAATACAAACTCGCTCGCACAAAGAAAGCCTAAGAATGAAAACCTAGGTACAGCAATCTATGTACGATTGTTTATTTTTGATTCTGGGGTGACGATAGAGGCTCGGGAAAGCGACGACAGCTCTGCCCTACTCCTTGGACGATCGCATGTTGCCTTGACTCTGATGAAGAAATGCTCACGGGATGTGTGGAAAAAATCCTCTGTCCGTGTCTTTCTCTCTCTGTGTGTCCAGCCGGGTGGAGAGTCTCTCTCTGTTCATTTTTTTTCCTTTCTTCTCTCCCCCGTTTGCAAGGGAATGACACCTTTCTATTTATAGAAGTGGGGGTGTGATCATTAGGGTTTGCAATGATTGTCCCTTGAAAAGTCGGCGGCCAATAATCTGGACCATTAATCTTGATTGCATCAAATCTGGGCAGTTAATTCTGATTGCGCTAAAACTTTATGGGCAATTAATGCTGATTGTCATGAATCTTCATAATTTGTCATAACAAGCTCGGATCTCCCGCAACGTGTTCAATTTGCTTAATTACAACAAATCTGATTTGATCTGGATAATTATGATGATTATAATAAATCTAGGTTGTTATGATTTGCTAGCAGCCATAACTCCGAGGGGATAAGGCCGCTACGTGTCTCAACTGTCATGAGGATCGCCATGTGTCTCAACTATCATGAGTGGGACGTCCTGACATAGTCGCATGAATGCAGTCTCTAAATGAACCGCATATGGGTGCCCCCCACACTCCTAGCCGCATGAAGGTAGCAGCCGGATGAGGGTGGCTGTCGCATGAGGGGGATAGCCACGTGAGGATGGCAGCCTCGTGAATGAGGCAGCCGTATGAAGGTGGCAGCCGCATGAAGGAGGCAGCCGTATGAAGGGGGCAGCCGCATGAAGGGGGCAGCAGCATAAAGGAGGCAGTCGCATGAAGGAGGCAGCCGCATGAAGGAGACAGCCGCATGAAGAGGGCAGTCGCATGAAGGGGCAGCTGCATACAGGAGTCAGCTGGATGAAGAGAGCAATCACATAGGGGTGTCAGCCGCATAGGAGTGGCAGCCGCATAGGAAGCTTTGGACTTGACGGATCATGCCAGCTATAAAAGATTTTCTTCTTTTCCCTAGGAGCACGCCATCATGTCAGAGATATATTTTCAGCTTTATGTCAAAACTATCACTTCGCCTTTTTGTCAGAGCTGTCGTCAGGGCATCTAATAAAGCAGTTGCTTTATGGCCAGCTGTAGAGGTGAATTGCTTTGGTCTACGTGGCTCATTCCTGAGCCGCATGAGGCTTCTTTTGAACCGCATGAATGCCTAATGGATTCTTGAGCCACATGGGACACTTTTTGTCTGAGCCGTATTGATTTTTCTTGTTATTTTCCATGCTTCTACAATCTCTATCAGCGGAGCGACCGTGCACAAGGGTAGTCGGGTCTTGTCTGTCCCTCAATTGCCCCTTGCGCAGTCGTACGCCGACCGTCCGACCGCTCCGCCAGGATTTCTCATTCCCACACACCTTCATCCTTAAATTTTCAACCGGCTGTACGAAACTGCAGAGAGTCCAGGAGGTGATTGCCAGTTGGGGGCTCACCTCGGCATATTTGGTGGCCCCTCTGGACTCCAAACACATCCTATTGCACCTTTCTTCAGAGACCGACCACCGAAACATTTTGTCTCGTGGCACTGGCAGGATCAATTCCCACACCATGCAAATCATTCGATGGTCCCAAGACTTCAACAACAAGGTTGACTCAGCAACTGTCTCGGCCTGGGTGACCCTTCCCAATGTCCCCTTCATCTCTTTCATTCCTGCGTCTCTTAGGCGGATCGCTAACTCCTTTGGCACATTCGTAGCAGCGGCCGAAGAAACCAGAAATCTCTCCAGAGCAAACTACGCTAGAATTTATGTGAAGCTCGATCTCCGGTTAAATCCCCCCAAGCATATTCAAATCTCCCTTGGCAACAAGATGCACAACCAGCAAATCGTTTACGACAACAACATCATATTTTACAAACACTGCCATAAGAGGGGCCACACCATCGAGCAGTATCATCGTGCCCACCAAGTACTCAAAAAGAAAGAGACGCACAAGAGTGCCCCCTCCAAAAGACCAGGACTCACAACCAATCCCCCAAATCCTCCATCATTTCCTGACCGAAGACCCACATACGGTTGAAGCTAGCGCTGGAAAATTCGATTCACTTGATCCTTCTTCCTTAAGCAGAGTTATCGTTCCCTTCACAGCCCCGGCTGGCAACCGTAAAAACACATTGGACTCTATTTACATAGATTCACCTGATCCCCCTCAAGAATACAGCTCGGACATGCTTCAGATCATCGGGCAAGAATCAGTCGAAAGGATGAAATAGGCAGCCACGACTGGTTGCTTCAGTGCGGACAGCTACTTCGGTGTTCTGGCGGAGCTCGAAAGAGACATGGCCCTGAACCCGAGAGATGATCAAAACCACCCGACCCCAATCCCCAAGGCAATCTTGTCTAACCCAGATGAACCAACCACCTCCACGTCTATCCTTAGTTACAATAGCACCGATGAATTTGGGAAGATGCAACCAAAAGTTAATAAGAAGTTTACAACCCTAGAGGAAGACCCTCCCCCTAATAGGGACCCTGAAGGACAAATCGAAGAAATAGAGGCTGCAGTAGATGACGACTCAACAGGATCTGTATCTGATGATGACCTAGAACCTGTTTGCCATAAAATAGAAAAGAGCAGAACAATTATCGGAGGAATGGACTTTTACTTCACGTTACAAACTCGCTTGTACAAAGAAAGCCTAGGGACAAAAACCTAGGTATAGCAGTCTAAGTACAATTGTTTATTTTAGATTCTGGGGGGTGACGATAGAGGCTCGGAAAAGCTACGACAGTTCTGCCTTACTCCTTGGACGATCGGTATGCAGCCTTGGCTCCAGAAGATTGTTTGGCGTTGAAGAAATGCTCTCTTTGCTCTCTTTCTGCTTTTTCTCTCCAAGTATTCTGGTGCTTTCTGATCTCAAAAAAGGGTCCTCTTCGTATGGGAATGGCACCTTGCTATTTATAAGAAGGGAATGCTATCATTAGGGTTTATATTTATTGTCCCTTAAGGTGGCGGCGGCTTGTAGATTGATCAATCTGGGACATTAATTTTGAGTGTAATGAATCTGGGCCATTGATATTGATTGTGCCAAATCCTCTCAGTAATTAATGCTGATAGAAATAAATCTCCCTTATGATAATCTGCTGATGTCTGCAAATCTGAATGAATAAGTTTAATTCATTCTCCTGCCACGTGTCCCAGATTATTAGGATTTGACCCAATCTTTGATTGCAGTAAATCTGGGAAATTGATTGGCTTTATGACACGTGTCCTGGGAGCCACTGAGGGGATCTGAGCCGCATGAGGATTGAGCCGCATAAGCCTGGCCACGTATCATGGCTGTTGGGGAGTGGCCCCCGAACCTTCGCATCACATGATAATCTGGACCGTATGTACGTAGGTGGCCGCATAACGGGTAACCCCTTCGTGAGCCGCATGGAGATAGTCCTCGTGAGCCGCATGGGGGAGTGTCTGCTTGAGCCGCATAGGACTGTTTCGATCAGGGCTGCATAGGACAACTTCGGCCTGAGCCGCATGGGGAGTCTCCGTTCGAGCCGCATATGACTGTCCATGAGCCTAGGCTGTATGGCATTTTCTGGATCTCGGAGGATTATGTCAGAGATCTCCTTCATTTCCCTAGGAGTCTATCATTATGACAGAGTCATAATTACATCTTTGTGTCAGGGCTGTTGTCTTTTCAGAGCTGTCAGCCGTCAAGGCAATTAATGCAGTAAGGAAAGAGTTGTTTGTATGCTACATGGCACCTCTCTGAGCCGCATAGAACGTATCGGACCGCATAGTCCCTTGTGCCGCATGAATCTCTGAGCCGCATGGGCTTTCTGAGCCGTATGGGGTTTCCTGGCCGCATGGATCTTTCTTTATTATTTTCCATGCTTCTACAAGACCCCCTTCAAAGTTTTCGATTTGCAAAATTGAAATACTTTGAATAAGAAGCATGGCTGTGTGCAAGCTCTTCTAGCCGCATATGAGGTCCTAGCCGCATAGATGTCTTGGCCGTATGGAAGTCTCAGCCGCATAGATGTTTCAGCCGCATAGCTCCTTGCCACATGTGCGTGTCTTTAATTGCCTCAATTTTGCTTTTAGCACCGTCTTTAGGGGGAATCCCGAGGGTTGGTTTATTAAATCTATAGATTTTATGCCCTGGGTGAATCTCCTTTATGGGAGAGGGGACAAAATCCGAGGAGTCGGTTTTATCTTTATACGAGGCGGTTTATTACTCCACGTGCCTTCCCCCTTTCGTCATCCTATAAATAAGAGGAGTTTGAGAGAGAGAGGACTTCTTTACTTCCTCTTTTACTTCGAATCCTCCCCTATCCAGCTCTTCATCTTCTTCTTGATTGATAATGGCTCCCAAGAAGACTGTTGCAGCGAAGAAGGCAGCGTCTTCGTCGACCGTGACGGCGAAGGGCAAGACTGCTTCTACTTCGACTGCGGCCGCTCCTCCACTGATCGTCGTCCCTGCGGCTCATCCTGACGTTCATCCCCCCATTGCTGGTAAGGACATTGTACGGGTTAAAGAACCCTAACTGCTATGGTTACGTCGCATGCTTTATGCAGGAGCCTTTGTGAGCCGCATGATCGACCTATGGCCGAGCTGCGAGCCGCATAAGAATAACTGCTGTGACCGTATACGTGCTTTGCCAACGCAGCCGTATGAGCTATGCTAAGCCGCATGGATTCGCACAAATTTTGTCTGTCACGCGGTCAGTACGAATTTTGTCCGAACCCTGAGGGCCTTATGAGGGCACTGCCGTATGAGATTAAGCCGCATGAGGCTCTGTTAAGTTGGAGCCGCATGAGGCTCTGTTAAGTTGGAGCCGCATAAGCTTGATAATACCTTATCAGCTCTTTTGTCTATCTTTTTTAACTTATCTCTTTTTGTTTTCTTCTTAGTGAATTTGCCAGTTAATGCTGCTGGAGAACCCTTGGTGGGTCGTGCCCAATCTGCTCTGGACTATAGGTACGACCATATAGTTAGGCGTGTGGCGGACCAGTTTCCTAATGACGAGCCTCCGGCGAGATTGAAGGCCATCAAGAACCAGCCTTTCTATTTTCTCAATGCTATGATGACCTCGGGGAAATTCGAAGGGGAGTACCAGAAGCCTGCGTTCTTCTTTGGAGACGCCTTGACTGTGAAGAACAGTCAGGTTTTAGAGGTATCAGAGAACTGGAGTTTTGTTTCTAACGGGATGGCGATCTGCATCCCCCAAATGGAGCGTCACTTCCCATTATCTTGGTTCAATATGCTCCCACTGGACCGAAAGATGGAAGAATCTTTAACTCCTACCCGAAGTGGGATGTTCGTGGGGGACATCCATTATAACAACAGCCTGAAATCGGTGTGTGCGGGGAAGGTACACACCAGCTGTTCTGTAATAGGGTTGGCCCCGGGTACGTTCTTGAATATGCCGGGTCCCATTTTTACATTTTCCACAGCCGACACTTTTATGAACCAACTTGCTCGGAAGGGATCTTATCCTATTGGTCGGTTGATGCTTCCCAGCTGGATACATCTGATTCCCTCGTGGACCAATCTGTCTGCGTGGATTTTACAAAAGTATGAGGCCTTTCTGTGCGAGATTGGTCTTTACTAAGCTATTCGGGGTACCAGCCATGGCTTGTCCATAAACAAAAGATTATTTATATCTCTGCTGGAGATGTATAACCGCCGGATGGGGACCTTCTATACACCCGTAGGGGAGATGGGACTTGCGCTCCACGAAATGCACGCGGTCTCCAAGCTTCCTTGGAGGGACGAAGCTTTTGAGGCGTATACTCCTACGAACGAGGAGTTTGAAGATTTGGAAAGACAGTATCCAGGCTTCGTGGCTCTATACCAAGAGATATTGTGCCACTATAGCATATGTCATCAGATAGCCAAAAAGGAAAGCAGCTCGGAAGGGCATACTCCCCATACCAAGGACTGGGTGTGCTATCTCTTCCCGACAGATGCCTCTGGTCAGATTACTTCCCGACGTCCTCGTTCCGTAAAGGCGGTCAAAGCCTTAGTGTCGTCAGCTAAGAGGACGACCACCACTAATGATACATTCGGGAGCAGGATCGACTCCTTTGGCTATTTTTATCATGATACTCAAGAGTTGTCGGAGAAGGCGCTCCTGGCGGGATTCTTAATGATATGGCTGCAAAACTGTGTAGTCTCAGACGGAGCAGGTTCCATCGAGAGGATCAGTCGCAATTTTATCCTTACGGCTGTGAAGTTAGTTTTGCGGGTCCGGCTAGCTCTCCTCTCGGCCATGGTATGCAGCATACACCGCGGCCTTTGTACTTTCACATCCAAGGTTATTGCTCGCGATGTGACGAAAGATTTTGAACGGACCGAGCTGCCTTACCATTATTTGATGGGGTGGCTGTTGATGCATTATCCGTCGTTGATGAGACCAGGCTCTGAAGACGGCGTAACTGATGACGACGCTTTTATCTTCCGCTATCGTAATGAGTCTTGGGAGTTTGAGACCATGCGTGCATCTGTCCCTCGTTTTACTGATGAGGAAGTAGCGGCTGTCCATCTTGACGGTATTAGCCCTCCTCAACTTCTGGACGGCCAGATGCTTCTGTGGCTGCGAAATATTCGCCCCACTGATCTGGTGTATCGCAACCGTAATACTGTCTTTCTGGAGCCCTATCTGCCTAGTAGGTTTGCTCGACAATTTGGGTATAGTCAGCTTTTTCTAGACAGCCCCAGCTCTTGTCTGGGCTTTGAAGGTAGCCTTCTAGACGACATCCGGGCCTGGCATTACTATGACACATTCCATACTCGTACCGTTTTCTCAGTTCCTGCTATCAAGGCATCAGTAGATATCTTGTATATGGCGGCTCTGTACCACGTCATGGCGAACAAGCTTCATGTTGATTTTAACCCATGTACTAGTTTCATCGTTGGTACCGGCCTAGAAGAGGGTTCCCAGGGGGCCAAGACAAGGAAGAGGAAGAACAGAGTCGAGGTGCCGGATTCAGACTCTGATGCTGCAGGTGACGAAGACGACGAGCCTGATGGAGATGGCCCTTCCCTTCCGGCGGCAGAGGTAGGGACGGATCAGCTGCCTATTTTGCCAGATGAGATAGTGGTTGGCCAGCCATCCGTTACTCTCGGTCTTGCACGAAAGCGTAGCAGGCGACTTTCTCCTATCGGCGGTATTCCTCGCTTTCGGAAACTGGCTGCAACCAGACACCGCGGGCTAACTGTAAAGGAAAGAGACGAAGAAATCGATCCCGTCTCAAGGGTAAATAAGTTACTACCGGTCCTTCCTTTATTTTAGCTTTGATTTTAATCATCTTTCTTCCCTTTTGTAGACATCAGAAGAAGAGGACTCTCGAGTAGCCGAGATCGTGATTCGTGATGACGGGGGCTCCGGTGAGTCTGCTCCTGGAATTGCTGAATTTCGTCCAGATGATGCTGATCAGGTTGCCTCTTTCTCTGAGGTGGCCGGGTTAGGGGAGCTGGCCGGATTTAATTTGGAGATCGCGGGTGAGGAGACCCTGCGAACTGCGAACGAGCTGCAGCCTCGATGCTCCTCTCTCGATAAGATAAGCCAAATCTTAACTTGCGAGGAGGCCTATCGGCTCTATGATCACATCCTTCGGGTCACGTCGATTGATCATTGTCATGGACATACAGGTCCTGCCCCTCCCATGTCGAGGATGGACCTTGTTGAGACAAACTCTACCGAAGGGGTATTGGCGGAGAGGGGCATACCTCTTCCCCCTCTGGCTCATTTTGATGGTTCTCTTGCGGGCTCGTGTTCGGCAGGTCCAGTGATGGGACAATCGGGGCAGGGGACGATGGTCCTCGTGTCTTCCTCTGCTCGGGCGGCCCAGAGAGTCGACATCTCCGTCCTGCCAAGCGTCCAGGCTCTTCGGGTGGCAGAGGAAGAGTTAGCCGCTATCCGTGTGTCGTTTTGCTTGAAAGTCGCCCCCTTGGTAGCAAGTTCTAGCACCACTCCTTTGATGCTGCCGGTCACGCTCCCTCTGACGCCGTCCTCGACAGAGGTCCTGGACGAATCTTTATAGGACGTGGTCGATAGCTTTCATCGTCATCTGAAAAGGGGGATAGAAGCTGCCATGGACAGAGGGACCTCTTTTGTCTTGGCCCGGCAATGCACCCAGGGTCAAATTGATATCCTTAAGGCCCTTCCTAGTGGGGCAGGGTGGCTGCACTTCTGGAATCGAAATTGCTGGAGACTGATCAACTGGTGGCCCAGCTTCAGGTGTTGCGGCAGGTTGATCTGTCTGCTGCTATTGATCAAGAGCGCGGCTCCCTCGCAGCTGCTATAGTGAAGGCGAAGGCTGCTTAGATTAAAACTAGGCCAGCCATACTGAAGGAACTTCGTACCTTGTCTGATCGATATGATTAATTGAGCCATGAGAGTGTAGACGTTACGGCTCGGGAAGCAACTGCCTCTCGCGGGATTGCTGACACGCGGGAACAGATCCTTGAGCTTCAGAGAAAGTTAACTTTCTTTGAGTCTGAGCTCGAGGCTGCCCGGATTGACAGAGGGCTGATTATCCAGGAAGCTGATAATGTCAATAAAGCTTCGACTGACTTGGAAGCGGCTCTGAGGAAGTTGGATGACGACTGTCGTGCACTCATGGACCTGGATAATGGGGAGCAGTTGTCTCAGGAGGCTGAGCGCCGAGCTAGACAGAGCCTCGAGGGGGGTACAACCTTGGTGAGAAACCGCCTCCTGGAGTTGTGTAATGCCGAGCTATAGTCGGTCTTTTCTTCTTTTGTTTCCTTTTCTTTTTCTTTTTTGAGAGGGACGTGGTCCCGAAAGATGTAATGCTTTTTTCTTCTTTCAAATAAAAAGTACTTTCCATTCTACCCTTCATTTGCATTGCTTGTCGTGCTTGTGGTATTGTGGTAGTGTTTGCCCCGCATGGGGGACTTGTTTGTGGACCTGTTACCCTTGGCATACCTTGGTTTTAGGTACGAGTAACAAGTTTGACTGGGGATACTTAGAACAGTTTCACGGTATGGTGGTCGTGGACATTCCAAATATCGGGATATAGAATGCCATGGAGCAGCTGGGCTCCCGGGGCATGGTGAGGAATGATGGGTCTGTACTAAGAGACTTAGCAAAGGTCATTTGTGGGCCTATTATCCTTGGCGTACCCAGATTTAGGATACGAATAATAGGATGAAGGGGAACCAACATACTCACTCATAGGTAATGAGGACATGGCAAGTATGAGGGCTTTACCGTGGACTCTTCCTACTCAGAGGTAATGAGGACATGGCAGGAGTGGACTCAACGGAGGACATTTATGGTCAACAGAGGACATTTATGGGCCTATTACCTTTGGCATGCCCTGGTTCGGGGTACGGGTAATAAGACGAGGGAGGACCGACGTACTTACTCAGAGGTAATGAGGACATGGTAAGTACGGAGGTTTTACCGTGGAGTCTTCCTACTCATAGGTAATGAGGACATAGCGGGAGAGGACTCAACGGAGGAATTCTGTGGACCTATTATCCTTGGTGTACTCCAGTTATGGGTACAGATAATAAGTCGAAAGGGAATCATCATACTTATTCAGAGGTAATAAGGACATGGCAAGTATGAAGGTTTCTTCGACGGAGCCTTCCCATTCAGAGGTAATGAGGACATGATAGGAGTGGGCTCAATGAAGGAAGGTACATAGAACGACTCAGAGGTAATGAGGACATGGAAGTTCTATACAAGGGGTGATTTGTTTTTGGCGGAAGTGAAACGACTCAGAGGTAATGAGGACATGGCCGTTTTGGAAATTTGTGGATCGGTTACCCTTTTTGTGCACTGGGAGTGCGGGTAGGGGATCATGAGGGAGGATCTCTTCCAGGAAGAAAGTTTAGGGGTATGATCATACATGACTTGCTATCTGAGAGAGTGACTGAAATGTGAGTTC
Source organism: Iris pallida (assembly GCA_029216955.1). Lineage (NCBI taxonomy): Eukaryota > Viridiplantae > Streptophyta > Magnoliopsida > Asparagales > Iridaceae > Iris > Iris pallida. The sequence goes on along the minus strand of JANAVB010023800.1, from coordinate 41,264,430 downwards.
AGAGGCACCGGCGGGTACATGACTCGATAATCTGGAATATTGAAATACGAGTTCAGCGACACCAGCGGGTACATGACTCGGTAATCTGGAATGTTGAGATGCGAGTTCAGCGGCACCAGCGGGTACATGACTCGGTAATCTGGAATGTTGAGATGTGAGTTCAGCGGTACCAGCGGGTACATGACTCGATGATCTAGAATGTTTGTGGATGTGAGTTTAGCGGCACCAGCGGGTACATGACTCGATAATCTGGAATGTGTCGTTTAGACATAATATTTCTTCAGAAACTTGCCGTTGACGGGCAACATGAGCAAGTCTTCGTTTTGCTTGGCGAGAAGGTAAGCACCGTTGGAGAATACAGCCTCGATGATAAATGGACCTTCCCATTTTGGCTGGAACTTGCCGACGGTCTTGGAAGTCATGACCATCGACCTCCGGACTGCCAGAATGAGATCGTCCACTTGGAATGTTTTGATTTTAACCTTCTTGTTGAAGGCTCCAGAGATGCGTGCTTGGTATAGCTCGATTATTTGCTGAGCCAGGAGGCGCTTTTCGTCTAAGGCCTCTAACTCTTGTAGTCGGCATTGGTAGTTATCATCCGTCGTCAATTGATAAGTGAGGGCGACTCAGAGTGAGGGTATTTGAGTCTCTAATGGGAGAACTGCCTCACTCCCGTACACCAGGGAGAATGGTGTGTTCCCTATGGCCGTTCGGACCGTGGTACGGTACGCCCATAAGCATTCACCAAGTTTCTCGTTCCAGTCGCGTTTGTTGGACGATACGAACTTCTTGAGTAACTTGATGATGGTTTTGTTCAATGCCTCTGCCAACCCGTTTGCTGTCGGGTTGTACGGTGTCGAAGCAATATTCTGGATGTGATGCTTGTCGCAGAACCGATAGAAGACGTGGCTTACAAACTGTGGACTATTATCATGGATGATCCTTCGGGGCAGTCCAAAGCGATAGATGACGTGATGCTTGAGGAAGCTGATCACGTTCGAAGTTTTGACTTCTGCAAGCGGGACAGCTTTTGCTGTAACGCCCCAGTCCCAAAATATATAGGACTAGGTACGTATCCATGCCAGCTGTATACATACGAAGTACACTCCAATATATGGAAAACTTGTATGTATACATAAGCTGTAAAATGCAGTAGAACCATAATAACTAAATCTCATCCACTAGATAAATAAATGATATAAAAGAACTTTGAATTTGTCATGTATACAATCGTTGGGCGGAGACAAAGTCCACTACCAACTATCTTAAATAAAATGTACAAGAAGTGATCGATAAAATAACGAGACGAACCAAACGCAATCATCTTCAAAAGAATGGAGAAGATCATGACCTTGGCTAGAACACCTGCAAATCACAGAAGCACACACACCTGGAGAGATAACCAGGTCTTCAGAGGGACATAATAAGATACAGGAAGAACATGCCATATGAACTGAATATAAATGTACCATAAAATAAAGATAAAGTAAAAGCGTCCAAACCATAACACGGTTCAATAACCCATCATCGAAACAGTAGGCTACCCCTACAACCAAACAAGGACAAGAGGTAACTTACTATTCCGCGATGTGACACTTTCCCATGCCATGATTGGAACATAAAATTTGCTAAGGTCTCCTAACCTTTCTAGTAGGCAATTTAGAAGACATATCGATGTATGGGCAGGTGAAGGCTGACTCCCCCAGGACAAGTAACAACTCACAATACACACACGTCAATACCAATACTATCAGCCGGCATAACTCAAGGCTAGCGGCCCACGTGACCCTCGGTCCACATAGCTCGAGGCTAGTGACCCTCGCGACTCGACTACCGTAGTACGCATTTACTATAGCTTTAGGAATTGGGGTAGCCCATACATTTAATCGTCTTCTCCCTCCCAAGGTCACTAACAGAAGGTAGTTCGCTAAGACTAGGTCCATATGCAACAAAAAGGCAAGAAAGAAAATAACTGAAAGCAAATAAAGTGAACAAAAATAGCAAGTAATGGATCCAACTGAAAACAGATAATAAATATGCAATAAATAATTAACGGTGCATATAATTGTAACAGTAAATAAGGCAAGGTATCATACCTGTGGGTGGTACGAGAAGCAGCAAAATCCAACAATCAGAATCGTCAACACGAAAGTCAAAATCCACAAGAAGCTCCGGATACTGAAACAAACATCACGAACGAGTTTGGAATAAAAGATATGCCTAGGAAACGCCTGTCCAAAAGTCAAATTCTAGAACAGGGGCAAAATCGTAATTTCGGGTCGAAACGATGTCCGCCGTTGGACCCGCTTTGCATCGAAATGTGCGCCAGGACCTACGGTCTCTAAAGTTATCAAACTACATGTCTACGAATTTATTTGGATGAGACGAACCCAACGGTGTGTCCAATTTTGGATTCTGGTGGGCTGTGCACAAAATCGTCCGTTGAGTGGGATTGTGGGCCCGCCAAAATAGCGTCCCGATCAACGGTCTCAGAATCGGACCAAACTTGGCTCACAGAACCAGAAAAATATTTCGAGTCCAATGGCGCAAGTTTCATCGTGATTTGATGAGTGTGCACAAAATAATTTAGGAAAATCCGAAAACCCCGATACGCAAAAAAATCGACGGATACGGACCAATTTCTTTGCGCACACGCAACCAATTTGATTTTCGTCAAAACCTGCACGTCCACGAAATCGATATGGACCTTTCGGTACTTTTGTTTTGCGACAGGGTCGCCCGATTTATCGGAACATACCTCTTACGGGGTTTTTATGGTTTATAAAAACTGATTTTTAGTGGGATTTTTAATCTAATTAAATATAAAATTTTGTAGGATAAATAAAACTATTTGAAAAGGATGATAGAGGGTCATGTGGGCTTTCTACACGAATTAACGGTTCTAAAAACGGACTTAAATTGACAGAGAAATTGATCGGGGAAGTGGGATACCTTAAAGTGGGAATCTGTTGTTATTTGTTGTTGTTGTCGCCGTGGCGACCGGGAGGCGGGACTGCTGTTGTTCCGGCGAGACTGGTACACACACCGAGGCAAGGAAGGAGGAGATAGGAGAGAGGAGGAAGAAGGTGGAAGGAGATTAGGGTTTTTTAGAGAGTCAAATATATATATGTATATACATATATGGGTTCGGCCACACATAGGTTAAAGGGGGGTCGGCCAATACATGTTTGCAGCATGCTTGCTGCTTATTAGGGTGGGCGCCAAGCACAATTGTGCTGCTGCTCCTACTTTGTGTTGTGTGGTCGCATGGTGTGGTCGGCCAGGTGGTAGGGCCGACCACCCATTAAGGATTTTTTTTTTCATCTTTCTTGCTTTCTTATCTAAATCTTTTAAATGCTTATATATATATATATATATAAATATATATATATATATATATATATATATATATATATATATATATATATATATATATATATATATATATATGTATATATCCATAACAATCTACTTAAATCTATTTAAATCCAATTATTTATTTAAATGTCACATATCTAAATATTCAATATATTTAAATATATCTACATATATATATATATATATATATATATATATATATATATATATATATATATATATATATATATATATATATATATAAAAAATATATATATATATATATATATAAAATATATATATATAAAAAATATATATATATATATATAAATTCAATCCTTAATAAATCAATTCAAAATATTAATCATATCTTAATAAATAAACATATTTAATAAATCTCTACAAAGTAACTTTAATAATAATAAATTAATAAAAATTGCTCCAATGGGTGAACTGTACCACACATCCTTATCCGGGCCCAGAAAAATGTACAATTTTGTAAGATATTATTTAAATAATAAAATACTACTAATTGCACAATAATTAAATAATTTGAAATTGTACATAAAATTCTAAAATAATTTAGAAATTATTTGTACATATATAAAATATGCCTACAAGGCCACAGTTGCTCACACTACATGCTTACATGGGATTGGGTTCGGTCCGGGCCCTAGTTCGAGTTGGTTTGGTCTAACCGGGTCAATAAAATTATTAAATAAAATAATAGTTAAATAAAATACTTGAAATGAGTCATTACGCAACTCGGCCTGGTTTTCCTAATTCGGTCATCCCCATGGCAAGGCTTCCTTCGGCATGGCTAATGTACTAGTCAAGGCACCCTGCTATATCTTCCGTGCCAAAATTTATGGTAGTCTTGTGTTACAAAACACAATAATGGCTAAGGTCATTTTTAATAATTAAGAAAAACCATAAATTGTATAAATTAAACTTGAAGTCTAATAAAATAATAAAAAAAAAATTTAAAAATAGGGGTTTTACATTCGTCCATTTGGAGAAGTAATCTGTGATTGCGAGTATGAAGCGATGATATCCATCCCCCATGCTTCGAATGGCCAGGATGCCACTATCGGATGTAGAAATTCGGATGGCTGGTGAATGAAGTCCGCGTGGACTTGGCAGGCTTTGTACCTTCTTGCATAGTCTATCGCATCTGCTACCATCGTGGGCCAGTAGTAGCCCATTCGGCGAAGACGGTCTTACAATTTAGGGCAAGACTGATGGGCCCCGCAGACACCATCATGAGCTTCTCGTACGGCTTCTTCGGCTTCTGCGTTTGACAGACACCGAAGCAATAATCCATCATAGGATCGGCGATACAACATTTTTGTCTCTGTATCATAGAAGAATCTGAGAGAATGCCGTTTGATGGAGGTGGCTTCCTTTGGGTTCTCGGGCAGGATATCGTAGACAACGAAGTCAATGAATGGTTGTCTCCAATCTGGGACATCGTCGATCGTCTGAGCGGAATAACTCGCCACGAATTGAACGTTATTCTTGGGACAGACCAGTTTGTGGCCTATCACATCTACCGATTGATGAGTATGATTTGGCACTGCTAGGGAAGCGGCCAGGCCTGCTAAGGCATCGAGTTTGATATTTCAGAGTCTGGGGACGTGCTCGATGAAGAACCCCTCGAACGATGAGATAATATCGATCGCTATCTGGTGATAGGGGATCATGTCTTCGTGGCAAACTTTGTATGAGCCCCGGATCTGATTGACGATTAACTGAGAATCGCCGTTTGCTTCAAGATATTCTACCACCAGCTCTCTTGCAAGTTAGAGGCCAATGACCAAAGCGTTGTACTCGGCCATATTGTTAGAGCAGGGTTCTGTGAGAGAATAAGCGCGGTTAATCACCAATCCGGAAGGGAAGACTAGCACCACCCCGACTCCGACAACGATGTTGCCCTTGGGTCCCGTTCTTGAAGTACCGTCGAAGAACATTCGCCATATATCATTGTGAGAGGTTGCATGCGAGTCGGAGACCTCATCTAGGATCTCTTCATATATTCTGGACGACTTCGAGCCCGGGTGGGCTGCCAAAAAGTCTGCCAGGGCTTGACCTTTGACAGCCTTTTGTGGGACGAATATCATATGATAAAGAAACAACAATATTGCCCATATAGCGAGGCAAGAGCTGAGTGCCCCTGGTTTAGTCATGAGGACCCAGAGAGGGTTGACGCGTAAGATCACATGTATTGTTTGTCCAGTGACATAGTACCGCGTCTTCTGAATGGCGAATACCAGGGTAAGACACTCCTTCTCCACAGCGGTGTATCGGTACTCTGACCTAATCATCATTCGACTGAGGTAATATATGGCTTGCTCATGGCCTGCATCGTTGTTTTGTGCCAGTAGGGCTCCGAAGGAATTCTCTATTGCTCGTACGTAGAGCAGAAATGGTTTTCCAGTAACCGGGGCCACCAGGACTGGAGGGTTCGACAAATATTCTTTGATGCTGTCGAAGGCCCGCTGACATTCTTCGTCCCATACGATCGAGACGCCTTTCTTCATGAGGTGGGTGAATGGTCGACATCGCCCGGAGAGGTTAGAAATAAACCTCCTGATGTAAGCTAGCCTCCCTTGAAGGCCTCTGAGTTCGCAGAGATTTTTCGGGGGACCCATCTCCATGATTGCCTTTGTCTTCTCAGGATCTACATGGATACCCTGGGCGGTGATGATGAAACCTAAGAACTTTCCGCTGGATACGCCCAGGAAGGACTTCGTAGGGTTCATTTTCAAATTGTGCGCTCGCATCAGGTTGAATACCATCCTCAGATCCTGCAGATGGTCTCTTTTACAGCGACTCTTGATGGCGATGACATCAACATAGCACTCTACCGTCTTGCGTAAGTGGTCTCTGAAGATGATGCTCATGGCTCTTTGATATGTGGCGCCGGCATTCTTCAAACCGAAAGGCATGACTGTGTAGCAGTATGTGCCAATCGGTGTTCGGAACGATGTATGCTTTTCGTCGTCAGGAGACATCTTGATTTGGTTGTACCCTGAGAAGCCATCCATGAATGACATACATTCGAAGCCGCAGGTGTTGTCAATCATGATGTCTGTGATAGGGAGGGGGAATTCATCTTTGGGGCATGCCTCGTTCAGATTGCGGAAGTCGATACAAATTCGAATCTTCCCATTCTTCTTGAGGACTGGTACTATGTTGGCGACCCAATCCGGATGTTGTTCCTCACGAATGAAGCCGCTGGCTATTGGTTTGTTGACTTTGGCTTCGATCGCATCCATGATTCCTGGGCAGAAGCGTCGTTGTTGTTGCTTGACTGGCTTTACATCTGGCCAAATATTAAGCTTGTGAAGGGCAACCTCGGGGTTTAGTCCTGGCATGTCTTCATAGCTCCAGGCGAACACATCAATATATTCTTTGACAAGTTCCAGCAGCGATTTTCGCTCTTCGTCTGTTAGGCTTTTGCTAATGAAGATCGGTTTTGGAGAAGATTTGCTGTCGAGATCTACTTGTATGACCTCATCTTCAGTAGGAGGTTCTCTCTGTTCGAACCGCTTTTTCCATTGTGCATCCAGTTGTTGGGCCCACAGCTCTAGCTCGAGGATTTCAGGGATGTCTTCATCTTCTTCATAAGCGTCGGCGAATGCCATGTTAACTGACAAGACTTGCCTGAATAGGTCTCCGATGCTGGTATTCGAGTCAGAAGTTGCTGACCCGGTTGAATGTGAATGCCCGTCACATTCTTTATCTAAACTCTCAGGGGTCATCGTGCGTGTTACATACCCTAATCCACATCGAGTCTTGCTATAGTAGTCCCGTGGTTTGCCTGCCGGGATCGGTGGCTTCAAAGGTAATCGTCGTCCAGTACCGTAGTTCAAGCCTGGCGTCGTCTCCAGATCATACCCCTGTTTCTACATGAGATATTTAGATTGGAGGCTATAAAGATACAGAGGCAGTCTTCCGGCATCTGATCCAAGGTCGACTTTTTCTACGGTGAAGGGATACGGATCGTCCTTCCGGCTGAAGATGATTGGATGGTCCCCTCCATCGATTATGCGCTAAGCGTCTTCTACTGGAGTAAGCTGGATCGCGGTGTACTCATTTGTCACCTGTGTGTATAGGTGAGTGCCTATACCGTGTTCCATAGCATACATTATACAAAGCTTATTAAGCTCGAGGTAGTTCAAAGATAGCCCTTTATTGATGAAGTAAGGTATCTTTTCTAGGGGGATTACATCATCTGCGGAGGAAACATCAGTGTGGGCAGCCACATACTTGGCTAACTCCGGTTCCTCTTCGGCTACCCCCTGTATAAATGAAGACTGAGAGGACGACCTGGGCAGCTTGATCGTCAGCGGTTCAGCTGGTGGAGCAGAGTATGGAGTTGTTGGCAAACTTGCGACCCCCAGCTTGGTACTCGATGCTAGGCGGGGAGTGGTTGGTTCGCTAGAGGTTCCAGGCCTTGCATCGGGGTGACGACCCTTCTTGGGAAGCCGTATCGTCATTGGCTTGTCGGAGGGATTGAGCTTCTCCGTTTGCGGCTGGCCGACTCTCGGCAGCCTGATTGTCAGTGGCTCCGTTGAGGGTCTTGGCATTTGGCCGGACCTTGGCAGCCGGATTATCATTTGCTTTTCTTGTGCCGAGAGGCTGATTGCGTCCTTACGCAGAGTAGCGGTAAGGGGTACAGACTTGCCAGGTTTGCGAGCTTGGAGGTGGATCGTCAGAGGTTCTTCTGATCCTGTGGCTGTATCGGTATGAGCTTGCACATCTCCTTCACCAAGATGCTTCTTTGATTTTTCGTACAGATATGTGTCTGAGTAGTAGGATTCGACCGCCTTGAAGGGATCGATATCAGCAAATTTCGTCCTCACGAAGCTGTGTTTGTCGATATATTTGAAGCACTGGTGCAGCGTGGAAGGCACGATCATGCAGATTGGTTTTGATGAGCATGTCCTGCGGAGTAAAGACAATGTTGGGCATTGCTCCCGTACAGGTGCTGTCTTGGAGATCTGCAGGTGGGTATTCTCCCGTGAGGTTGACTTGCGCCAGGTATGCGTCGGTATTTTGGAGTGCATCGCTCAAATCCGCACGAACATCCTTGGAGAGTCTTAGAAGCTCGTATAATGACAACTTGGCCGGTATGTTGGCCAATTGCGCTATGATGTCGAAGTTGTAGCGCTTCTCCAGCCCTTGTGATGCCTTTTTTCGGAGGGATTTGTCAAAGCGAGTCTCCCTCGGCCTAGGCTTGTCGGTCGTCGGAGGCTGAGCCGGTCCCGGAGCGTCAGTTGTAGCGGGCTGATGATCTTCAGCCGGGTTGTCAGCCACAGGTTGTGATTGTGCCCCAGACCGCGTGACTACGGCTGTAGCTTCTTCGATATCTGCAGAGATTGTGCGGCAGGACCTGACTTTTCCATTCTTTTTCTTATAAATGGAAGATGGTATGGGCTGAGTTACTTCTGATACCAAGTCTGGATGGACGCACATGACCTCCCCTCGTGATGTGGTGAGGGGTACTAGACCAGCAGCCTGATCTCGGGGAGGTAAAACATTAGCAATCTCCATTGTCGCCAGAGGGATGGGGACCACACCGTTTTAAGTTTTCGTCGGAGGGAAGCTGTCACGCCCCGCTCCCGTAGGAGCGATCGTCCTCGCTAAGGCGTGATGCCGCACGAGCCTAGATTGCGCTCGTGCAAGGCAGTTTCATAACGACCGATTTCATCGATGGCGACGGGGTCATCGTACAGAAGTTCCAAGCAGAAATATTGAAACATGCAGCGGAATTTAAGAACAAGTACACATGAACACAAGTCATTCAAAAGAAGCTCTTTATTGATATAGAATACAAGGTTACATTTGTGGGAGCAAGGCCAAATTATAAGTCTCTCGTGCTCACTTTTCTCTCGATTACAAGTCACTCTGCTCTCTCTCATCTCTCGATTACAATTCTTGATCCAGCGGAAGCTTCGGAAGGCGATGTCCATACATTATGTCCTGTATAAGTCTTTAATCCACGCATGCCGTACGCTTCGAATCGCCAAGGAACTCCGTGCCTCGACACATCCAAGCGAGCTCCACGCTACGAGCTTCTACCTGTGCCTGCACATGAAACACTGTGTGAGTGTCAGTACTCAACTGTACTGGTAGAGTGAGCTCCTCTCCCACCCATACAAAACCTACACGTTTTATTTACTTTGTGCAACATAAACCCTTTTTCGATTGACTTTCTATTCTTGCCTTAGGATTAGTTTTAGGACCGACGCCTTTACGTTACTTGTGTCTAAGGTCCATCCCGTGCTTGCACAACGAAGTTAACTCATACTTTTGCATTAGACCCTTCTCGTGCTAATAATGTTAACCTATCAAGTCGTGTTTGCCTTACGGCCATAGTCAGAGACGCAACTATACGAAGGACTCTATTTTCTTGCCTCTAGACCTTTCTCGTGCTTGTATTGTCGACGTACCAACTTATACTTGTCTCTCATGCCAAACTCTGGGACGTAACGACTCGGTCGTGCCATAAACTCGATTCGTGCTTCAATATCTCCGAGGCAGTGCCTCCTCGCTTAGTTTCGCCTACACTTGTGTTATGACAATGCGACCGTGCCTCATATTTCGAGGTCGTGCCCAACAACTCAATGTAACTTCACACAACTTGCCCTACGGCCCTTTTCGACTTAACTCGCAACAACTCAAGCCTAACTCATGCAACTCTATGCCAACAACTTAACACTCGACGCCACATCTCGTGCCGAAGCACGTCGCCTTCTCGCTGTAGCCAAATCTTAGGCCGAGACATTGTGTTCACTAACTGCATACACTTTTAACTCAACTCAATCCAAAGGCACACACGCGGATTTGCCGCCCGTGCCGACACATCTATATAAAAGGTCACTGGCATTGACTAGCCATAGTGGACATAGCCTGGCATTCGGGACCCTTGTACCGCCGATTGCGATCCTCGATGCAAGTCCCCGATCTACCGGTTGCCTATTACCTAGCTCGGCTATAACCTGGCTCTTCCTAGGTCGAGTCGGTGCCCATGGCCCAGGGCTGCCGCTCGAAGAAACCATCGCCCTTTTCGACAAGTTGTCCATGACCACGCGCCTACGCTAAATTCTAGACTTAACGTAATGCATGGTCTCATCATCATTTAGCTACTTTGCTTTACTCTTTTCATACTTCCTTTGCAGAGCCCAAACCAGGGTTGCCTCGGCGACTGAACCACAGTCCCGACATATTTTCTCTCGGCGACTAACCATCGCTTAGACTTAATATTCTTTGAACTCAGGGAACGGCTATAGCATAGCCTTCCAACTTAACTTGAACATAACGTGTTTCCTTAAGTATCGACCGACCGTGGCTAACTTTCCACTGAACCAACCATGGCTCGTGCCTCCAAACCGACTCGTGTTCTACGCAATGCCATCGCCCAAGTTATACCTCATTTGACGGACCTTGGGATCGTGGGCCTATTTAACTTGACAACCGCAGAAAGGACGGGACAGCACTTGGAATGACTTAGGTCGACCGGCATAACTTTGCCTAACTCACTCAAGCCTACAACTTAACCTAAGGGACGAGCAAAGGCTATGCCAAGCCTTGCGGGACAGGACCGTGCATGCTTTAGCAAGCATTCATGCGGGCGACGCCTGCGACTTAGGCTAATTTCATAGTTTTGTGTCAAAGGCCAACTTTCTTTCTCCCAAGCCACGGGACGAAGGACCGAGTATCATTTTCAAAGCACGTCGTGCACCAACTCTAAGCCGACCGTGGGACATTTTCCATGTTCTAACTCATTTTGACCCGGTCGGGATTATTCTCTTAGCTATGTGGATTCGTCTCTTTTATTATTAAGCCTACTTGTGCAAGTTGAAAACATGCGTATTATTATGTGAAGGCAAAGATGAGGCAAGTTCACCGAAACTACTCCACCTGAGCGATGTCTCCAAGCAAGCCGTTGCAAGGCTAAGTCCGAACGCCGTCGACGTTTTGATTCCTCCGATTGACTTTGCTGGACGGGGCACTATAACATACACCACTCAGAACAAGTCTCGTCCTCGAGACTTTCCTGAAGGTATGCCCATCCTACCATATCTATGGCCAAGACTTAATCGTGCACACTCCGCCTATGAGTTTCCTCAATTCCGAGCCACGTTCGTACTACAATCAATCTTTCCTTTAACACGATTCCAAGATCTCGGCACTTTCCCCCTTTTCAAGTCTTGCTTGAACACATTGTATCACTTGGCTGGATCGTGCACGCATTCCAAGCGTCCCCAAAATACATGTATTCAGCCAAGCCGCATGATAGAGAATTTGTTATTCTCACTCGAGTTGCATCGTGCACATACCCAGGCGTCCCTGAAATATATGCATGTCAGCCGAGTCTCGTGAGCAGGGTTTCCTACGTTCGTGATTCATGCTATCCATTCAAACCAATCCTCAAGATCAATCTTTGATTACAACTCATGAAACAGGGCATCTCGCCTAACCGCTAGGCCAATCTTTTCGAGGCTAAGTCAATGTCAGGAATGGAATCATAGTTCCCCAACAATAATGCCAACACTGACCCCCTTCCTAGGGTCAAACTAAAGTCGGTAGTACAAAAATTTCTACCCAAGCTCGCGTCACTCAGATTTCTAAACATCGAGCATGATCGCCTATTCGTATCCGTGCATTCGTTGCACGTATTCCAATCCATTCAAATCATCAATTCTAACCACTTTATGTATTCGATCACGAGGTCATCTAGCTCGATAATACGTTGTGCCCCAATCTCACGCGAGTCCGATTATCCACGGCGGTTCGTGAATTACCACGTAACGCTCCCGCGGAATAATCATTCTCATCGGGGCGTAACTCTTGTTTGAGTTTAGACTTATTCATTCTCGATACACAGATTGGGCCTACTCAATCCATAAACTTAATCATCAAGCACACCGAAATGTTTTCAAGTCACCTTTGCGTAAAACCACAAGTCGAAGCATACAGATTGCCATGCCATGCAAGTTTGATTACCCCCGCTGTATGAATCACCATACCAGTGCTCACGCGGAGTGATCGTCTCTAATCGGTGCGACGCATGTGCGAGGCTGGAGTTGCGCTCGCATAAGACAAGAATGTCGAAGTTGTGGTTATCGATGAAGCAAATCCAAACATTTTCATTTTCGTCCAAGCCAAGATTTCAATTCGATAGTCCGTTTGTCATTCATTCGACCAGAAAATCCTCGAGCCAAGTTTATCTCTTCCTCGATACATTTCAACACCACGAGTATAGCATCCATCGGAACAATAACCTTTGTACGATCGTTATTCGCCGAGTCAGAGTACCCCCGAGTTATCGCATATCGATCTTTGATACGCCTCAATACCATCGACGATATGCGTAACCTGACGATCTTCCTTTGCAACCAATTTCGAGTCGTGCGACTGATGCTATTGTTCGAACTGGATAAACCAAAATTCCATTCGATTCAATCCAAGATCAAGTTCGATCACTATTCCTCAAGTTAGTTTCAATATCGTTCTCCAAAACTCATGTCACGTTTTATTTGAATCAATCCGATATCGTACGCGCGATCCTCCAAGTTTCCTCGATCAAGACCATTTATTTTCATTCATCGTTCCGAATCATTTTCTAACACGCGTTACTCGTTTACAAGTTGTCCGAAAGAGATGCTCGTTCGGGACATTCAAAGTCACGGCCAACTAAGCGTGACGCATTCTAAGGCTTTGTGCGATCGCATCGCCTCGCCGACGTACTCGTTATTATTTCTAATCCTCAATCTTCGCTCGAATCATTTCCAAAAAAATCCATACACCACTCGGATTCGAGCCATCCGATCTAGCCTACAATCACGTTCGCGTCATTCGCTAAGACATCCTTCGGATTCGTTCGACGAATCCTTAGCATAATCGCTCACATCGTATCGACGTACTAAGTTGTTCGTACTATTTCCTCGAAATCCAAGTCAATCCTCCGTGTACGCCTAAGCGTTAACTCGATAGCATTCCTATCGATAGACACTCTAAGTGTAGCTTCGTTCCCGACCGAGCGGTACTTGATATCACTCGTAACCCGTTTGCACCAAAAGTCGAGGTACGCGATACGCGACGCAACTTAGCCAAAAGGCCGGGTGTATAGCTATCCCGTGCGGACTATATTCCGAGTTTGCACAGTCACTAGCTAAAGTCGACGTATGACTATTCGGGCACCCGCACGACTTGCTAACTTTAGCATGCGTTTTCTATCAAGACAAGTTTGACACCGTTCGACACAAAGGCCGTCGCCTATCGATGCATTCGGGTGAACACTTGTACGAGCTTTCGAAAATATTTAGACTTATTGTATGGACATACCGAGGGACATTTGAGAGAGAGCGCACCAACGATAACAACTTGTGGAAGCAACAGAGTTTTGTGGAAACATCGAAGTTAAAGAATTCAATCGACGGTCCGAGGACGTAAAGCCGTGCTCTGATACCATTATGTCACGCCCCGCTCCCGTAGGAGCGATCGTCCTCGCTAAGGCGTGATACCGCACGAGCTTAGATTGCACTCGTGCAAGGCAGTTTCATAACGGCCGATTTCATCGGTGGCGACGGGGTCGTCGCACAGAAGTCCCAAGCAGAAATATTGAAACATGCAGCGGAATTTAAGAACAAGTACACATCAACACAAGTCATTCAAAAGAAGCTCTTTATTGATATTGAATACAAGGTTACATTTGTGGGTGCAAGGCCAAATTACAAGTCTCTCGTGCTCACTTTTCTCTCGATTACAAGTCACTCTGCTCTCTCTCATCTCTCGATTACAATTCTTGATCCAGCGGAAGCTTCGGAAGGCGATGTCCATACATTATGTCCTGTATAAGTCTTTAATCCACACATGTCGTATGCTTCGAATCGCCCAGGAACTCCGTACCTCGACGCATCCAAGTGAGCTCCATGCTACGAACTTCTACCTATGCCTGCACATGAAACACTATGTGGGTGTCAGTACTCAACTGTACTGGTGGAGTGAGCTCCTCGCCCACCCATACAAAACCTACACATTTCATTTACTTTGTGCAACATAAACCCTTTTTCGATTGTCTTTCTATTCTTGCCTTGGGATCAGTTTTAGGATCGACGCCTTTACGTTACTTGTGTCTAAGGACCATCCCGTGCTTGCACAACGAAGTTAACTCATACTTTTGCATTAGACCCTTCTCGTGCCAATAATGTTAACCTATCAAGTCGTGTTTGCCTTACGGCCATAGTCAGAGACGCAACTATACGAAGGACTCCATTTCCATGCCTCTAGACCTTTCTCGTGCTTGCATTGTCGACGTACCGACTTATACTTGTCTCTCATGCCAAACTCTGGGATGTAACGACTCAGTCGTGCCATGAACTCGATTCGTGCTTCAATATCTCTGAGGCAGTGCCTCATCGCTTAGTCTCGCCTATACTTGTGTTGTGACAACGCGACCGTGCCTCATATTTCGAGGTCGTGCCCAACAACTCAACGTAACTTCACACAACTTGCTCTACGGCCCTTTTCGACTTAACTCGCAACAACTCAAGCCTAACTCATGCAACTCTATGCCAACAACTTAACACTCGACACCACATCTCGTGCCGAAGCACGTCGCCTTCTCGTTGTAGCCAAAGCTTAGGCCTAGACAATGTGTTCACTAACTGCATACACTTTTAACTCAACTCATTCCAAAGGCACACACGCGGATTTGTCACCCGTGCCGACACATCTATATGAAAGGTCACTGGCATTGACTAGCCATAGTGGACATAGCCTGGCATTCGGGACCCCTGCACTGCCGATTGCGATCCTTGATGCAAGTCTCCGACCTACCGGTTGCCTATTACCTAGCTCGGCTATAACCTGGCTCTTCCTAGGCCGAGTCGGTGCCCATGGCCCAGGGCTGCCGCTCAAAGAAACCATCGCCCTTGTCGACAAGTTGTCCATGACCACGCGCCTACGCTAAATTCTAGACTTAACGTAATGCATGGTCTCATCATCATTTAGCTACTTTGCTTTACTCTTTTCATACTTCCTTTGCAGAGCCCAAACCAGGGTTGCCTCGGCGACTGAACCACAGTCCCGACATATTTCCTCTCGGCGACTAACCATCGCTTAGACTTAATATTCTTTGAACTCAGGGAAGGCTATAGCATAGCCTTCCAACTTAACTTGAACATAACGTATTTCCTTAAGTATCGACCGACCGTGGCTAACTTTCCACTGAACCAACCATGGCTCGTGCCTCCAAACCGACTCGTGTTCTACGCAATGCCATCGCCCAAGTTATACCTCATTTGACTGACCTTCGGATCGTGGGACTATTTAACTTGACAACCGCAGAAAGGATGGGACATCACTTGGAATGACTTAGGTCGACCGGAATAACTTTGCCTAAGTCACTCAAGCATACAACTTAACCCAAGGGACGAGCAAAGGCTATGCCAAGCCTTGCGGGATAGGACCGTGCATGCTTTAGCAAACATTCATGCGGGCGATGCCTATGACTTAGGCTAATTTCACAGTTTTATGCCAAAGACCAGCTTTCCTTCTCCCAAGCCACGGGACGAAGGACCGAGTGTCATTTTCAAAGCACGCCGTGCACCAACTCTAAGCCGACCGTGGGACATTTTCCATGTTCTAATTCATTTTGACCCGGTCGGGATTATTCCCTTAGCTATGTGGATTCGTCTCTTTTATTATTAAGCCTACTTGTGCAAGTTGAAAACAAGCGTATTATTATATAAAGGCAAAGATGAGGCAAGTTCACCGAAACTACCCCACCTGAGCGATGTCTCCAAGCAAGCCGTTGCAAGGCTAAGTCCGAATGCCGTCGGCGTTTCGATTCCTCCGATTGACTTTACGGGACGGGGTACTACAGAAGCTGCCGAATTGTACTGACACCATATTGGCTGCACCATTTCGATAGCCAGTGCGTTCGAATCGATGAGATTTTGGATGTACCATTTTAGTTGGTAGCAGTCGTGTATGGCATAGTGGATGTAGCGATGGTAATGCCAGTACTTTGTGTTCTTCATGTCTGCCTGCCGCGGTCCCCGTCTTGGTGGAGGAAGCGGAATTCTGTCTCCTTGTATGAGCATGTCCAAGATGGGCTTGACGTGACCGTCTTCGAAGGAGTAAGTGATTTACGGCCATTGTTTATCTGCCGGCTTTGGCTCAGGTTTCTGTGCTGTGTCGGCCACCATAGCCTGCTTACCCCTGATGTCCCGATTGTTGGAGGGGCTACCCCCATTGTCGTTGTTAGGAAGCTCGCCCTTGTTCTCTCCGTTCGAGATGTGTAGTCCCAATTTGCGAGCCTTCTTCAATCGTTCTTCGGCGCTTGTGGCGCTGATGATGAACGTCTTCCAGTCCTTGAATTGACTTTCGCCTGACCAGAGACTGGTTGTTGGGAGCAATCATTTTTGGCAAATTTCGATCAAGGAGGAATCCAGATTTCCAGATGGCAGCTTCAT
Organism: Iris pallida; assembly: GCA_029216955.1. Classification (NCBI taxonomy): domain Eukaryota; kingdom Viridiplantae; phylum Streptophyta; class Magnoliopsida; order Asparagales; family Iridaceae; genus Iris; species Iris pallida. The sequence goes on along the minus strand of JANAVB010023800.1, from coordinate 41,247,583 downwards.
TGCGGTTTGGCGAAACCGCTCGATATAGTTTCTTGTCAGCTCTTTCTTCCCTTGGGCGACGTCTATGAGGGTGGACATTGTGATGTCCTGTCCTACTTCATATAATCTCTCCAAGAACATGCACTTGAAGCCGGCGAAGGAGTGGATGCAGTTGTCTGGCAGGTTGTGATACCAATCGAAGGCGACCCCTTCCAATACCCCGATGAATAATCGTGTGAGAATGGCATCGTCATGGGGTAAATGGTCGGTGGTAACTTCGAAGTAAGTGATGTACCGACTTGCTGAGGTCTTGCCATCATAAGGATTGATATCAAACGGCTTATATCTTGGCGGGAAGGGGACATCCCTCCATACAGCAGGGTATGGTTGCCGTATTCTGAGGTCTTGAGAATTTTCTCGAGCGTGAAACATGGCTCGAAGCTCTTGGACCTTTCTTCTCGCTTCGCGGGCTTCGTCCACGGCGGTGGGGGCTGTTGTTTCAGGAGGATCGTTGCCCGGGTTCGGTGCCGCCGAATTCAAGTCCGCATTGACCGCAGGTCCCACGCTTGTTTGGCCAGGCATCCCTCCTTGCAGAGTTGGAAGGGTCGCTTTAATCTCGTCCACAGACTTGACCAAGGCAAGCAATATGGCTTCGAGAGTGTCCATGCGTTGGCGATCGCTGGAACCACCTTGGCTGCTGTCTGTCATAAATACCGTCTTCACATGAGGAGAGATGGACGGAGCGGTGGAGGAAGCGCCCTCCGAATCATACCCATGTAGTGAGAAGTCGTCGGGGTATATGGGAATGTTCTCCTCTGGTTCGGATTCGGAAGGAACGGTACCCCCAGTCTCCGAGTTCGCCTCGTCTTGGGAGTTGTGGACGTCGTCGGGGACGTCGGGGTTTGCTGCATCTGATGGGAGAGTTGCCTCTCCTGACTCGTCTTCTTGGAACATCGGATTATTGCGGAGGTTCAGAGGAGTGCGACCCCCAGTCCCAGCAACCCCCTGTGTTGTGGACAACGAATCTCCCACTGTAGCAGATTTCGTCTTAGAGCGAGTACCTTGGAAAACTCCGGTGGTGGGCACCCGCTTAGACGACAGTCTTTTAGTCGATGTGGTCAAAATCTTCGGGCTGGGAACATTTGTCTTCTTCCCTCTTTCATCAGCGGGGACTTTCTGAGCAGAGTTGCAGGAGACGACAGGAAGTGCCTCGTCTTCTGAAGATGGCTGTTGTAGTCTTTGAAAGACGGACTGTCGGTCTTTTCGTACCGTCGTGTTATTGCAGCAGCAGTTGACGATGACTTGGATGCAGTGACATCCGTGGAAGGACTTTTTGCACCCCGATGCATCTTTTCTTTCCTTGCGTTTGTGGAGGATGGCCTCACACAAGTCAGACGGGCCTGGATCGACCATGTTTGCTCCCAGGATTTTGGGAGACTTTTGTGAACCACTCTGTCAGTTTGCCGCCGGGGGCTGGACTCGAGTGGTTCTGTACAACTTCCCATCTGAGGTTCACATAACAGTATGCGGGACGCTCGGATGGTAAGAGACCGGATCAGCGGACCGAACTTGCCAAGCTCGCGCTGCCCTAGACTTCTTCGCTCTAGTGCGTAAGGGCACATAGTAGGAAGAGTCTAGGTGATGCTGGAGAGAGTCAGACATATCTTCTTGGGAGCACAAGAGATCAGGACCATAAGATAGACGGTCGAAGATAGAGCCATGCGAGGTAGGCGTTATGTGGCTGTCATCGGTAATCTTCATGCGGCTGGCAGATGTAGCCGTATAGGCTTCTTCACGCGGCTGGGAGTCTCAGCCGCATAAGTTTTCTTCATGCGGCTGGATGATCTGGCCGCATAGACTTTCTTCATGCGACGGACAGATTCATCCGCATGAGCCTCCTGCATTGTGGTTGGCAGATTTAGCCACAGGAGTTTTCGGCTTCTTTTTGGGGCGCATAGAGTCACTCTTTGTCCCTGTAAGTCCAACATCGTAGTGCTTTCATCTGCCGGACTTAGGGACAGCAAAGTGCTCTACGGCTCGAAGTAGAGCCGTATGAGAGTCGCCTTTGCCGTTTTGGGTAGCAGAGAGTATCCCGTCCAGAGCTTGTGGAAGAGCAAATAATTTTGGCCTCCACTCGCAGCGAGCTTTCTTTGTGCGGGTTGCCTTCTGAACTGGGCCAGCACTTCCTTCAGAGAGCATTTCTTCAAACGCATGTTGGTCGAAGCGGACGACCATCTTCTGTTGCGTGGAGCCAAGTTTGGCTGCATCCAATTACGTCACCAACTCCTCAGCCGTAGAGAAGTTTGTCCCCAGCAGAGTCGCCATCGTGTTTGCCATGAAATATAAAAGAGCAGAACAATTATCGGAGGACTGGACATTTACTTCACGTTACAAACTCGTTTGTACAAAGAAAGCCTAGGGACGAAAACCTAGGTACAGCAGTCTAAGTACAATTGTTTATTTTAGATTCTGGAGGGTGACGATAGAAGCTCGGGAAAGCTACGGCAGCTCTGCCTTACTCCTTGGACGATCGGTATGAAGCCTTGGCTCTAGAAGATTGCTTGGCATTGAAGAAATGCTCTCTTTGATCTCTCTCTGCCTTTTCTCTCCAAGTATTCTGGTGCTCTCTGATCTCGAAAAAGGGTCCTCTTCGCAAGGGAATGGCACCTTGCTATTTATAAGAAGGGAATGCTATCATTAGGGTTTACAATTATTGTCCCTTAAGGTGGCGGCGGCTTGTTGATTGATCACTCTGGGCCATTAAGTTTGAGTGTAATGAATCTGGGCCATTGATATAGATTGTGCCAAATCCTCTCAGTAATTAATGCTGATTGGAATAAATCTCCCTTATGATGATCTGCTGATGTCTGCGAATCTGAATGAATAAGTTTAATTCATTCTCCTGTCACGTGTCCCAGATTATTGGGATTTGACCCAATCTTTGATTGTAGTAAATCTGGGAAATTGATTGGCTTTATGACACGTGTCCTGGGAGCCACTGAGGGGATCTGAGCCGCATGAAGATTGAGCTGCATAAACCCGGACACGTGTCAAGGCTGTTGGGGAGTGGCCCCCGAACCTTCGCATCACATGATAATCTGGACCTCATGGACGTAGGTGGCCGCATAACGGGTAACCCCTTCATGAGCCGCATGGAGATGGTCCTCGTGAGCCGCATGGAGGAGTGTCTGCTTGAGCCGCATAGGGTTGTTTCGATCTGGGCCGTATAGGACAACTTCGGCCTAAGCCGCATGGGGAGTCTCCGCTCGAGCCGCATATGACTGTCCAAGTGCCTAGGCTGCATGGCATTTTCTGGATCTCGGGAAATTATGTCAGAGATCTCCTTCGTTTTCCTAGGAGTCTGTCATTATGACAGAGTCATAATTACATCTTTGTGTCAGGGCTGTCGTCTTATTAGAGCTGTCAGCCGTCAAGACAATTACTACAGTAAGGGAAGAGTTGTTTGTATGCTACGTGGCACCTCTCTGAGCCGCATGGAACGTATCGGGCCGCATAGTCCCTTGTGCCGCATGAATCTCTGAGCCGCATGGGCTTTCTGAGCCGCATGGGGTTTCCTAGCCGCATGAATCTTTTTTTTATTTTCCATGCTTCTACAGAACCAAAGGAAACCTCGAACGCAGAAGAAGAAATCATCGAAGATCTAGTGTCGGACGAAGATACCATGAACCGACTGATGGTTTTCCCTACTAAGATTTTTGACTCCACCCCTAAGGGTGAAGATGTTAAAGAGATCAGCCTTCTAACTTCCCTCGCTCTCAGATCCGAGCAGGCCTTCCGTAACAGGGTTCAGAAGTCAGATGCTGCCCTGGCATCCCTTCCGAACCTCCACAAATTTTTTGTTGATTACATCCATGCTCACGCTAGATGTGAGGTGCCTACACCCCGATGCTCCCTCCGCTCGAACAGTAAGAAGTAGTTTATTGTCAGGTATCTTATTTTTCAGCTTAGCCATGCTCGCTTAAGTTTTTAGGGGCTCATCCCTGTTGGCCCATTGGTCATGGTCAAACCTGATTTTAATAATCGATCAAACTCTGTCTCGATATACGGAGCTACTCAGATGTTTACTCAAGACGTTTCGGACACTTGGACACTGACCAAAATCGGATATCTACACAAGATTAAGACCGAAGCTGTGTTTGCCACTCGAGATTGTATTTCTTTATGCAATGTAACTTTACTTTTATTGAGTCTAGGAATACATTGTACAACGCAAATAGGCTATCCAAAATCGTTTTTCAAAATTGACCTATGTTTTTGAAAAACATCTCTTATTTACAAAAGCTTCTGAAGGATTTTTAAAAGCCCAAAAATTATTTTTAAAATAACCCCGACCAACCCTAACAGAACTCGGCCTAAGTTCGGCCAGAGTTTGGTTAGTGAACGTTATGTGAACGTTGGATTTTGAACTTGGTCTCCCTTCAGTCGCGGATTGTTACATAGAGTTCGGTCCGAATTTTGCCCAAATTCTGCCAGAGTTCTGTCTTTTAAAAAACTATAAATAGAGAAGAATTTTGTTCATTTAAAATCACTCATTCACTTTTATCTCTTCTCTTCTAAAGCTTACGTTTCTTCCAAAGAGTTCTAAAAAGCTTTCATTTTCAAATCCCAAGACAGTTACAATTCTCTAGTCAATTTGTCGGTACGGTACGGTCTAAAAGATTTAGAGAAATTATAATCAGAGGCTTGATTGAAGAAAGACTCTTCAAAATTAAAGTTGGTCGAGTTATTCGTACCAAAGCTTGCGTCTGTAGAAGTTGTAAGGACTTCATATGAAAACTTGTAAAAATTTTCAATATTGGATTCAACTAGAAGCTAGAGTTCTTCGGACTGGACTAGTCCTCACAAGAGTAAAACCAGTATACATCACTGTGTTTGCGTTTGCCTTCTGATCTCTTTTCTTTACAGTTATTACTTTGTGATTATTGATATTATTTTTGTGGTCTAACTGCTAATAAGTTTTTAATTAGCAATATTCCGTTGCCTACTCTATTCACCCCCTCTAGAGTATTTTATTTTTTGACTTCGTTCCTGCAATTGGTATTAGAGCGGGTTATACAGGTAAAGCAAAGTAAAATTGCGGTTATATTTAATTGTTTTATAGATCACAACATTACACATGGCAACTGTAAAATTCACAAGTGAAGGCCAAGCCACAAACAGACCTCCACTGTTTGACAGCATAAACTACACTTATTGGAAAACACGGATGAGTTTCTTCTTAAAATCTCATGATTTTGACTTATGGTCTATAGTTATTAATAGCTACAAAAGGCCTCATCGTATTACTATTGAAGGAGTTTTAGTTGATAAACCCCATGATAAATATACTGAGGATGAAAATAAAAAGGCCAGTCTTGACGCACGTGCTATTAACGCTTTATTTTGTGCTTTAGAAAGAACTGCGTTTAACAGGGTGTCGACTTGCACAACATCGAATAAAGTGCGGAAATTTTTCGAAGTAACCCATGAAGGAACAACCCAAGTTAAGGAGTCAAAGATCAGCAGACTTACTCAAGAGTACGAGGCGTTCAAGATGAAGTCAAATGAATCCGTCACTCAGATGTTTATGAGATTCTTAGATATTCTAAATCCTTTGTCTTCATTAGGCAAGGAATACAGTAACCATGAGAAGATTCGCAAACTTCTACGAGCTCTCATGAAGAACTTGATTCCGAAGGCTACAACAACAATCATTGAAGGAAACAACCTCTCAACAATTTCCCTGGAAACACTCATGGGTAAGCTACTCAATCAAGAGTTGGAACTTCAAGACTTTGAAGATGCTACACCAGAGGAGAAGTCACAGAAGTCGATCGCTTTCAAGGCTCAACATAGAAGAACTGTCGAAGATGATTCTGACGACAACGTCAACTCTGACTCTGAAGATCAAGCTCTTCTGGTAAAAAAATTTAAGAAGTTCATGAGACTCAATAGAAGAACAAAAGACAGTAATAGCAACAACAACGAGGAAGATCTTCTTTGCTACGGATGTAAGAAGAAAGGATATATGAAGAAAGATTGTCCAACAGCATCATCATCAACAAAAAAGCAGTAAATATGACAAAGGCTACCTGAAGAGATCTGCATCAAGGAAGTATGCCAATACAAGCATATGGCATTAGAGCAAAGCCAGCGACTCAGAAGACGAACAATCAGATGATGCTGCAAATATATGCTTGATGGCTTGCGATCAGGTAACCACTAATCCTCTGTTTGATCCTTATGATGATTTCACCTTCGAGGAACTAGGAGAGGCTTTCAATGGCCGGTTAAATGACTACAGGAAACTGCGTAGTAAATATAAAACCTCTAAGAAGGTACTTAAAGAGTACAAAGGTGAGATATAAAGACTTACCGACCAACTAGTTGATGTTAGAAATAATGTTTCTTATATTGAGTCTGGTGAGCTTTCTTCTATTAAGCTGTTGTTACACGAGACTACCAAGTTATCCGAAGAAAAGGACCAAACTATCATCCACCTAAAGGAAGACCCATCTAAAGAGAGAAAGAAACTCCAGTATGCACAAGTCAGAATGAAACACTTACATCTGACTATACTAGATTATATGACACCTCCAAAATGTTGGAAATTAGTTTAGGAAAACGGCATGAATTTGTTGCTTCCTATTCTAACACGTGTCAATTACCAAATCATCGGAACATACCCAAACCAAACACTGTCAGACCAAACCATACCAAACCAATGCCCAAGAAGACTAATAGGCATGTATTTTTCTATACTAGAAAACCAAAACCTACCAATCATGCACCTGACACAACTTTCAGCAATCAACAAGCAAAATGTCATTATTGTGGCCTTATTGGTCATATATCTTCTGCATGTAGAATCAGAAAGTTAGTAGATTTAAATGTGTATGCATGGATACCAAAGACTAGCATGTCAAGACCCTACAAGAAATGGGTACCAAGAGTTTCATCCGTAAACTGTTTTGTAGGTGGTACATCCTTCACATGCTAGAAGAAAATGGATCCTCGATAGCGGTTGCTCACGGCACATGACCGGTGATGCATCATTATTCGCAACACTGTCGAAGAAAAATAAAGAAGGATACGTCTCCTTTGATAATAATTTGAGAGGGTACATAATCGGTATCGGTGACATTGGTAAGGCTCCATATCCTGTGATTAAAGATGTTTGTCTAGTTACCGAGTTAAAACATAATATGCTCAGTATAAGCCATTTAGCTGATCACGGTTATGGCATTAACTTCGTCAAAGACAAATATACTATAGTTGATAGCTCAACTGGCAGTACTATCTTTGAAGGTATGAGGGAAGACAACATATATGTTTTCTCTTTGTTAGAAGATACTAACAAAGCATGTAGATGCTTGATGGCCAAGAGCATTGAGAGTCAACTATGGCATATGAGACTCGGTCATGCAAACATAGACACAATTTCAAAACTATCCACAAATAAGTTAGTACGCGGTTTACCGGACATATCTTTCAAGAAGGATATGGTATGTAGCGAATGTGAAAAGAACAAAGTTACCCGATCCGTCTTTAAATCCAAGAACATTGTAAGTACCACTAGACCTCTACAATTATTGTATATGAATTTATTTGGACCTAGTAGAATTGCTAGTCTAGGTGGTAAGTTATATGCATTTGTCATTGTAGATGATTGCTCTAGATACACATGAATATATTTTCTTGCACGCAAGAACGATGCTTTGTCAGAATTTGTCACCTTTTGCAAGAAAGTACAGAATGAAAAAAGTTTCATGATTACTCGCATTCGTAATGATCATGGCGGCAAATTTGAGAATGCAGAGTTCAAGTAATTTTGTGACACACACGGTTATTTGTATGAGTTTTCCTGGCCTAGGACTCCACAACAAAATGGAGTTGTGAACGTAAGAACAGGACTCTATTTGAAATGGCTAGAGTAATGTTGAACCAGTTTAGTCTACCTAGATACTTTTGGGCTGAAGCTGTCAAATCAGCGTGCTATATTCTCAATAGGGTTCTGATTCGACCTATATCGAAGAAGACTCCCTATGAGTTATGGTTTAATAGAACACCCATTGTTTCCTATTTCAAGATTTTTGGTTGTAAATGCTTTATTCTTAATACTAAAGACAACCTGAGTAAATTTGATGAAAAGGCCAATGAAGGTATCTTTTTAGGTTATGCGGCAAAGAGAAAAGGTAAAGAGTCTTCAATAAGAGAACCATGATCATCGAAGAATCGATTAATGTCAAGTTTGATGAACTAAATTAACATTCAGTCGATGATGATAATGAAGATGTAAGTACACCAAGTACAGCTACTGCCAAACCTTCATACAAAGACACAGAACCTTCACAAAAAGCAGCAGCTGAGTCTTCAAGTAAATTACATACAGAACCAGAAGCCGAAACTAGCAATCCTGAGGATATGCCAAAAGAGATGAGATTCTTGGCAGATCATCCAAAGGACTTGGTAATTGGTGAGATTACCAAGGGTGTAAGTACTCGTTCCTCTAATAAAGATATAGCTTCCTGTGTTGCTTTTATCTCACAGCTTGAACCCAAAAACATTGAAGAAGTAGGAGTGATAATTTTTGGTTAGATTCTATTCAAGAGGAATTAAACCAATTCGAACGGAATCAAGTTTGGGAAATTGTTCCCAAGCCGATTGATCATCCGGTCATTGGCACCCGTTGGGTATTCCGAAACAAACTTAATGAGAATGGTTTAGTGACTCATAATAAGGCTTGACTCGTAGCTCAAGGATACAATCAAGAAGAAGTTATCGACTACAACGAGACTTATGCCCCAGTTGCGAGAAGAATCCATTTGCAGGTTATGTGCATTTGCATGTTTTCCTAATTTCAAATTATTACAAATGGATGTTTAAAGCGCATTTCTAAATAATTTTATAAAAGAATAAGTTTATGTAGGTCAACCTTCTGGTTTTACTGATTTCAAAAATCCTGATTATGTTTTCAAGTTGAAGAAAGTCTTATACGGTTTGAAACAAGCCCCTCATGCTTGGTAGATTGTCTAATTAAGCTCTTTTCTACTTGTCAACGGTTTGTCAAAGGGAAAGGTTGACACTACACTGTTTATAAAATATTTGAATAGCAATCTTTTTTTGATTCAAATCTATGTAAATGATATTATTTTTGGATCCACTATTGAATCTCTTTGTCAATAATTTTTAAAGTATATACAGAATGAATTTGAGATGAGCATGATGGGAGAGCTAAAATTCTTTCTCCGACTGCAAATCCAACAAACCAATAATGGGACGTTCATAAATCAAGCAAAGTACACAAGATTTATTGAAGAAGTTCGACCTGGAAGAAGTCAAACCACTTAGCACCCCAATGGTGACTTCAACCAAGATTGATATTGATGAACAAGGCAAACCCGTCGACATACGTAAATATCGAGGTATGATCGGTAGCTTACTGTACTTAACTGTTAGTCGATCGGATATTATGTTTAGTGTTTGCTTGTGTGCACGTTTTCAAGCCAATCCTAAGGAATCACATTTGTGCACAGTTAAGTGTATCTTCCAATACCTTAATGGCACTTCTTCTGTCGGCTTATGGTATCCTAAAACCATGTCGTTTGACCTAACCGGTTATTCTGATGCTGATTTTGCTGAATTCAAAGTAGATAGAAAAAGTACTAGCGGCTCATGTCATTTCCTAGGAAAAGTGCTAGTCTCTTGGTTTAGCAAGATGCAAAATTTTGTCGCATTGTCAACAACTGAGGCTGAGTATATCGCGCCGCAGGACGTTGTTGTTCACAAATTTTGTGGATGAAGCAAACTTTAGAAGACTTTGGATTATATTTCACACACATACACATTTTCTGTGATAACATTAGTTCTATTAATTTGACAAAGAAACCAGTATGTCATTATCGAACTAAGCATATCGAGATTCGACATCATTTTCTTATTGATCATCAACAAAATGGAGATATAGACCATGTATACATAGACACACAAAATCAAATGGCTGACATTTTCACAAAACCTCGAGCAAAAGATCGTTTCAATTATTTACGTCGAAAATTAGGAATTTTAGATGTCAATAATATTAATTAATTTTGTTTTGTTAATTAATTTGTTCAATACTCAATAACTATTTTCGAGACAAGCCAACAAAGAGTCTGTCTGACACCACGACTACGGTCGAAGCGAAGCGGTACTTAATTGTTCCCCGGTGAACTCCTGTTAGCTGGGACAGTACTCCTACAGCTAATCTGAAATAGACGCTGAGTAACGAGAGTTAATTTATAAAATAATATAAATTATATTATTTGAAGTTTAAAATTACTAAACTTAGAATTAAATATTTGAAATGAGTTGATGAAAAGGATGTGGCCCACAAATTATATTTAATGACCCAGGAGAACCGTAGGCGAATTCGGCCCAAGTTCGGTCCGAATTCGGCCAGAGTTCTGTTGGTGCTGTAAGTTTTTAAGCCATAACTCGAGGCTTCCTCCTCTTCTTCATTTCCAAATTATATAATCACAGCAGCAGCAGCAGCCGAAGGACCCCCCAAACCCTAGCTCTTCTCCACTCCTTTTCTTCCAATATATATGGAGAAATCCATCCTAAATATGGATTCGTGCGGAGAATCGTGTCTTCTACAACATACTTGATTCTCGGAAGGTATAACTCCTTCTTTCCTCCACTTTAAAATTCTTAAGGTTATATAGTTTTGGGAAAGAATGCCTAAGGGATTCAATCATTTCAATAGAAAGAAGACTAATGCCAGTGAAGAGTCATCGTCTTCTGATCCAAATATGGCTTCACTCTTTTCCCCGGTCCAATCGGGTGATGGCATGTCGGATGAGTTTTTCTTCAAAACTCATGACCAAGCTTTGCTATGGTATATCAACTTTGCTATGTGTACAATATGCACAGGCGCTCCGATCAAATAGAGTGTATTTCCAAATCATCGTCCTTTGTTTGAGTCATTAGGGTTACACCGTCTCGGTACCCAACAATTTCCTATAGCCACTAATGCCCTTAGACTATTTTACTGTAACTTCGTGTTAGATACTTTTACCGCAAGAACTTGTGTTGGAGGGATCGATATCGAGTTCGATGATGTGTTGCTAGCAAAAATATTTGGTATTCCAAATGAAGGTGCCCCGCTCGATGACATCATCGACTTCGACTTTCCCGAGGGCACGACTCTTGTTACTTTCAAGAATGAGCTTTGTGCGCCAGCACATGCTCGTCCTGGAAAGTTCAAGGCCAATAACTTGAACTTGTTTAACTACTAGTTACATCGCATCATCTATTCCACTATTCTTCCAAAATCTACTTTGAAAGATGATGTCACTGCACTAGAACTTTCTGTCCTATATCACATTCTAAAGGGGATTCCTTTTTCTGCCCCTAAGACTATCATCCAGATGATGGAAAGATGTCGCGGTGGAGACCGCAATCTCTCTTATGCGTTGCTTATCCCTCGCTTATTTTAGCATTTTGATATCGATTTATCCACTTGGGCTTTGGACCCTGAGCCCAAGTTTCTTAAGCTTTCTCGTCGAAGTATTGCCACTGCTCATGCACCTCATGCACCTGCTCCTACTGCACATTTTCCTCCTCAGACCTACCCTATGAATTTTGAGGGTATCTGCAACGCCCCAGTCCCAAAATACGTTGGACTAGGAACATAGACATACCAATTGTATTCATACGAAGTACATAGGCCTCGTATGGATACATAAGCTGTAAATGTAGTAGAACCACAACAAACTAATCTCATTCACAAAATAAAGAATAAAAGATGTCATATAATCAACTATGAATTGTCATTGGTACATATAGTTGGGAGGAGACAAATCCACTACCAACTATGAAAAGAAATACACAATAAAAGAAAGAATTGGCGAGCGAAGCGAAGACGATCCAAGTGCAATCATCCTCGAAGAACTAGCGATGATCACGGCTAGAGCTAGAACACCTGCGAAAGACAAGAGCACACACCTGGAGAGATAACCAGGTCCTCAGAGGGATGTAACAAGACACATAATATCATGCCAATATAACTGAATATAAATTGCTGAAATAAATAAGTTAATTGAAATATAACATGGTCCAATACATACCTATTGATCTAGCGTACCATCCCCCCAACCAAACAAGGACATGAGATGGTAAACTAATTCACGGTGACGTATATTTCCATGCTATGAATCCAATATGGTATCCAAACCTCAACAAGATTAAATACCTTCTCATCGAAGTAGTAAGCCACACCTACAACCAAACAAGGACAAGGTGTGACGAATTAATCCGCGACAAGCTATTGTTCCAAGCCATGGTCAGATACAAGTACTCAAACCAAAAGTACTCGTATCTAACAGATAAGGTAGCCTAACCGTTCTAAGTGAAATATAGTTAAAAATAGTTCTTTGTCGCATGACTACCAGGTCAAGTCAAGAAAATACCAATGTAGTACCTCAGTAGCGAGTCACAACACCATATACTATTCCTCAGTATCGAGCTAGTCTATAGCATATAGTCTACCTATCGTTCCTCAGTAGCGAGCGAGTCTACGATAGATAGGGTGGTAGTCAACTTCCAATCATGTTCTTCCCGCCCAATGCCAACTCATAACTGCTAAGTCTTCTAGCATGCAATTCTAATAGCAGTTATTTCCTAACACACAGCTTATAAGTACTGGGGGCCAGCCAATCACGCATGTCCGAGTCCTATATGTAACTAACAACAACGTGGTATAAATGTGTCAAGGCCTATGTATGCAACACACAAGGTGGTCCCTTAAATCTAGGTTTAATGTGTAAGAAAAATAATACATAGCAGGAAATATAAATGAACAGTAAGTTCTAACATGTTATGCCATGTATCATAGTTTATTTTGCATAAAGAAAATAATGAATAATTAATAAAATATGAGCGAAAATAAATAAACAATAGGTGGCAAGGTGTCTTGCCTGGTAGGACGTCTGGTGTGCTACAATGATCAAGCTGGCATGGAGTTATGTCTGCGATGTTACAACCACGCATGACGGCCTCGGATGATGGCATGGACTGTTCCATCGGGTCCAGAACGGTCAACTTAGTTAGGGTCGACTTAAGGAGGTACAAAATTGATGAGGAAACAGAAATAATGGACTTAGCAATGAAGAGGAGGATAATAAAAGGAAATATATATACTTTTTATATAAAAATATATGATATTTGAAAACTATATTCTATTAGTAAAATAAATTTTAGATAAAGTATATGCTTGAAAATAATAACATAGTTTTTAGACGAAAACTCTAAGTTTTGTCAAATAATATTTTTAAGTATGGAATCTATTAATCCAACATACATTTAGGTAATACATACTCAGAAAGTTTCAGAAAATAATTTAAGCAAAATACTACTACATTAATTTTGATCAAAAACCATAATAAGAATATTTTAATAATAATAATTAATATAAAAATGATAATTTGGAACTAGAAATATTTCTAGGTTAAAATCCAGGGAAATTATTTTAGGTATAAATTATTTTGGAAATTAACTATATTTTTATTAATCGAAATATTTTAGACAAATAATTTGGAAGTCCAGAAAATTATTTAGGAAAAAATCCTACTTTTTGTCAAAATAAAATTTTGGTAACAATTATCTTTGAAACACTATAAATATATATATGTTTGGTAATAATAATAATTAGAGAATAAAATATTACCATTACATACTATCTAACACTATAACCTAAATCTCAATTCAAAAAAAAACAAACAACATTAATAATAATAATAATAATAATAACAATAACAATAATAATAATAATAATAATAATAATAATAATAATAATAATATTAATACTTTGCTTTCCCTTTTCTTTAAAGTGAGAGAGAGAATGAGAGGGTGAGGAATGGGGAAAGGGAGAGAGGGAGCGGGCGGAGAACGGGAAGCTGGGGTGGCGTGCGGCGGAGGAAGGGGGTTTTGTTCATGGCTCGCTGCCGGACATAGTAGTAGCTGACGCTGGCGTCCCAGCGAGGGCTCGACGGAGGATTCACCGGACGGGGGCGCAAGCCTCATGCGCGGCCACCGTGGTTGGGGCGCAGCTCGCCGGCTCTGCCTGGGTCGGGGCGACGGTGGCTGCGAACGGGAGGAGAGGCGGAGGAAGGAAGAGGCGGGGGAAGATCAGGGAATCGCCGGGTCGACGACTTGGTCTTGGCTCCGGCACGATTGTTCGTCTGTCACGACCCGCACCCTGTGTAGGGACACGAGAACGTAATGACGCCCAGCCTACACTGTAGTGTCAGCAGTAGAACGCTTTTCTAGGTTACTATCTAATCAACAACTCACGCAATTATATAATGTACTCATCATTATCAACTCCGAACGGAGTACAAGTATAAGATATTGTAACTCAATCACAGTCTAAGCACAATAAGATAATCACAGAAGAATTAACTAAGAATAGAAAGACAACTACTAAAATAATAACAACTCTCAACAAATCTCAAATACTACACAAGTCTCAATCTTCTACAACAAGTTCAACATGAAACCATATGCTAGTCTACTAAACTAAATCCTGATCACACCTGAGTGTCGGGGCCAAAGGTAGCCATCCCGTCTCCGGGTCCATAATATGTAGGGCATGTGTCCTCAGGGCAATCATCTGTAAAAATTTTAACAGGTCCAGTCAGGACAGGAATGAGTACAATTCATCAAGAAATCCCTAGTAAATGACAGAGAACTATAAAGCAGTTATAGACAGTTATATTGATGAATCATGGTAGTTTTATACATGTAATGATATAGAGAGCAGTTAAGGTACAAGAAAAGAAAAGTAACTAAACAAGAAGAGAAACATGGCAATGAAGACTGTAAAATATAATCTAGCTGAACTAGAGTAGCATAATATAAGTCCAGACTGTAATATAGACATGTGTAACTCCAATGTAAGTCCAGTACAAGACGAATCTAATACAAGATGAATCCAGTACGGGACAGTTCCAGTCAATGTGATCAATGATTCCAGGGTGAGTCCAGCCTATACTCTAATAGTGTGTTTTAAAATATCGGGATCGACATGTGAACGGCTATAGGTAATATGGCACACCGCACACTCGGCCAAGTGTGGGATAGCTATTGTTCCAGTATAATTCCAAGGGAGTGGTTCCAGTATTTGGGTATGTTCACATGCCTATTCCAATATTTTTCTGTCCAGCAAGTACAAGTGAATCCATAACCCGACACAAAAATAGGTATAAGTCCAGCCAGTACACGAATGGTTCCAGTAAATGATTCCAGGGTGGTTCCAGTAGGTGGTTCCAGAATAGAGGCCAGACACGAATAAGTGAGTGTCGTATGAAATGGATCCAGTAATATCAAATCGTGTTTGTAATATAGAATCAAATAAAACTAGCTACAACTGAAGTACAGTAAACGACAAGTAAATGGAAGAACTATCAGAGAATGTACTCGCCTGATACTCTAAAAAGAATAGTATAATATCAGATGCCTGTACCGGAGTCACAATGTCCTAAACAGATTAATACAGGTTATAATGTGTTTAAAATAAGGTAAATGAAGTCTACGATACAATCTACATAATTTCTAGGTCAAACTAGGTCAATTGGTCACATCTAGACTCAATGATGACTTTTGGTCAACTCCAGTCAACTAGACTAGTCAAACTAAGTCAACTAGGTCAAGCCTAAGCCAAACAAGTCTCACTAGGCCTAACCAGCCCATTCTAGCAAGCATACACACTATCTAGGCTATACAAGCCAACTACACATGATCACTGGCATTCATGCCATAAACACAGGTTTATGAGCCATAGGCTATATGCCTAGGCTAACCACATAGTCCATTACACACTTTCACACATATACATATATTAATATTAATATAATTTTATATAATAACACACATTTACCTATAGCTATATTGATATATATATCACATAGAGAGATACATATATACAAATAAGGTGGTAGGGTAATGGCACAAGTGTAGATGTGCCTAGGTGTACACATGTGTGTGTGATACAATGGGTGTGTGTGTATCATAGGAAGACAATGTGTGTGGGCATGTATAGCTAAGTGTGAGTGATAGGAAATAGGGCATGTGTGTTTTTTTGTCAATAGTGATTAGGTAAATCTGAAACAGTGTATCATGAGGGTCAATAGAGTTTGTATGTGTGAGTGTGGTATGATGTAAGAGATGACAGTAAGGTATGTGACATGTGAGGGTGTTGATGAGTGTGTATAACAGTTAGGAAATGGCATGTGAGCATGGTGTCTGAATAGATAGGAAACAGTGTACAACTCAGGTTGCAATGACAGTTTATATCCATTTGAAAACCCTTCAACCCATGACAACATCTAACCTAACAGTCAACTCAAATGTGAACCCAAACTAATATGTAAAAGTAACATTAAAATCAGTTAGCAATCAATTTCTAAATCTGAAAAACAGTGAACCAAAAATCTCAGTTTAAAAACTGGGATTGAATTAGAAATAACTTCAGCCTTGGTTTCCCAAGGAAGAACCCAATGATTGTTTGTTACCAAATCAACCAATTTCGAATCCCTATCATTCCCAACACACATACAACCCCACTTGACAGTTCACATTTTAACTTACATGTATACATGGTTACCTATATTGCATACATTCAATTAGGAAGGGGAAAAAAACTGAGACAGTGATACCCAATGAAATTTGAAACCCACAATCCTCTGCCGACATAGACCTTATCATGTGGGCTAATCTCAGATGTATATTGATAAATATCATTGCAATTAACCAAAACAGTGACACATGACAGCTATCAGTGAGTTTCAGTGAATAAGTGTCCAGGCAGTACAGAAAAAACAGTTTACACCCATTTTCGAGAGTCCCATTCCCATATTCGAAATCCATTCTAACATGTATCATCCTAACAGTAATCTAACATATTTGTATAGGAATTAACATAGTAATTTAGACATCAAATTAGTGAGAAATCAAAGGAATTGACAGTTTTCAGAAAAGAAAACCAGTTTTCACACATTAAGCCCCGAAAACTCATTCGAAATTCTAATTCCCAATCACGAACCATAAACCAACATTCCTGTAAACTATTGCACGTATATATGAACCAATATGGTAATTAAAACATTGAAATTCAGTTTAAATAGAATCAATTCCAGAAAATTGGAAAACATGGAGCATGTATCAGTGACATAGGGAAATTTTGTTTTAATCTATCAAAACATGATAACATGATGAAATAAAGTTGGTAACCCATGGGCTACATGTGCACATGCCACACAGTGTGTGCCGTATCCCCAAAGTGGGACACGACGTATCCAAAACGAAGAAACCATAGCATCAGCAATGCCGTATCAGCAGCCTCGTACGTGCGTGTGGGTCTCCCTAGGACACGACACAGGGCAACCCGTGTCTCGTGCTGATGTATATGGGTTCGCCTAGAATAGGGCTAGGGGTCTAGCACCCTGCACCGTGTCAGGGTCGCATCGTGTCAGTGTTCTAGCAGCGTGTCAGTGGCGCAAATTCACGCGTGCACAGCGCGCGCGCGGCCAGTACGACCAGTGCGAGGAGGAGAACTCCTCGCACACTGCACCAAATGGCCCCAAATTTTGAGAGGATGATGTCGGTCAGTGCTCTGACATTCTCCCAAAATTTGGCGTGTCCACGTATCCGACACAGCGAGATATCCTGCCCATGATGCAGGACAGTGCGCTCGTGTCGTGCACGCGTGTCCAACACCAAAAAATGACACGAAATGACACCAAAATACCTAACATCATTTACTAAAATTAATGTAAATACATAGATCTACAAATTCATGTAGTTACATTTACAAAAATCGAAAATAATTTTCTAAGTGACATTTTATCAAACACCTACACTTACACATTGACACGTGCCCGATACGGACACCAAACGGACACAAAATTTGCTCAAACTCCAGGGACAGCTAGGGGACTCCTAGTTCTAGCACTAAATGCAAAGAAAATAGAAATTTAGATCAATTTGGGGAGTTTTACCTATAGGTGCGAAAAGCATAAAAAGCTCCAAATGGGGGGGTGTTCTTCTTGATGGCCAAATGCTCCAAATGAACCCAAAACTGAGATTAACCACCAGAAATATTAAACATACAGAAATTAGAACCTAATGCAAAGACTAAGATTAAAAAGGAATTAAAATGAATTTATGAGGATTTTTGGAAGGGGGAAAATACCTTTCTTTTTCTATGTGTTGAAATGAAATCAAAAAGGCAAGAACTAATGAATAAGTGTTTATATAGGATGGGGATCCCAATATGGCTGGTCATAGGTTCAATAATTAGGGTTAGGGTTTACTAAAAAGGCCCATGGGCTTAAGTCATGATCAATCAAATCATTAAGCCATAAGTCATTTCATGAAATCACAAGCCATGACTTAAATTCACTAAACCAAATCCCCTTATTCTAAAACTAATCTCTAATGACTAAAATGGGTTAACTCAAGTTAGACTAGGGTTACCATGGCTAGGGTTAGGTTCTAGGCTAGTCCACTAGGTCTCAACAAGTCAAAGTCAAACTAGAATTCACCAATTCATTAAATTAATCAAATAATTCAAATAAGTCAAAAATGACCAAATTACCCCTAGGCTAAAAATGATAATTAAATATCATAATGATATGGTTAGGCTCTAGGTCATGCAGTCACTAGGGTTTCACTGGAAGCACATCAAATCACAAGTCTAACATGAAACAACTTTTAAATAGTTTAAAAAATGATTAAAAATCACCAAAAATCATAATTTGAAATAAATATCAATAATAATGATTATAATTACAAAATTTTAAAATTATCCTCATCTGGAAAACTGGGTGTTACAATCCTACCCCCCTTAGAAAAAGTTCATCCTCAAAATTAAAATGATCGCACCCTTTCTAGGTCAAACCTAAACAATCAAGGTTAAGAGATAATCATGCAAACATATTCTTACTGGTCGTGATTCCACAGTCTCGAATAGGGTAGCTACGCTATCTATCAATCATAAGTAATATCCTGACAGGTACTAATGGAAATCACACAGGAAAGTGGCGAGGAAGAATAAGAAGGACAAACCTGCTAACCCATCACCTGCAGCGTCGGTCTCCTCGACCGCCATCGCAAAAGCTCCGCCTCTATGGTGCTGAACTACAGGTGGCCTAGCTCCCTCATAAGGAGGTGCAGCGAGATAATCTATTATCTTGTGAGCACCCGATCCACAGAATAGACAAACCTTCAGCCTCCCCCTACAAGACTCCCAAACATGCCCTGCCTTCCTGTAGTAGGCACAAGTCGGCACCCAGCGGTCCTATCCTCTATGCTGATGCTGTGCCTGTTGCACCCTCACTGGTGCTTGTGCCTGCTGAACCTGCACATGGGGCCTCTTGGCCTGACCTCCGCTGCTACTGGCTTTCTGAAAATCCCGACCTCTCTTTAGCTTCAACCCTAGGTAGTCCTTCGCTGCCATAGCCCCAAAAAATATCTCCACGTAGGTAGCATTCCGGTCGCTCTTAGTCAGCGACCGAACCTTCCTAATCAAGCCTCGGCAGAACTTCCTCGCCTTCGTCTTCTCAGTCAAGTCATCAATGAACCGGGCCAACTGGCAAAACTCCCCAGCGTACTCGACAACTGACTGGTTCCCTTGAACCAGGCTCTCCAATTGTGCCTCTATGCCTCCCAAGGCCACATCAGGAAAGAACTGCTCCTTGAACAGTTCCTTGAACTGCGTCCAAGTCTAGCCCTCAACTCCCACCCTGGGATTTGTCTGGTACCATGCACGTGATAAGTCCTGCATCTGACTGCCCATCGCCTCGATATGGAGTCGAGCTGGTATATCCGTCAGTCTGAATATCTCCTCGATATGCTCGATCCAATCTTCCACATAATGGATGCCCTCAGTGCCAAGGAACTCTCTAGGATGCATCTTTTGAAAGTCCTGGATATCCTTCTCCTTTCGGTAAGGCTGCTGCTGCTCCCCTTGGGCAGTCACCATCTCTACTGTAGTACGAACCAACTGGTGGGCCTCGCCAATCCCCTGACGGAAATCGGCAGTCTGTCGCTGCTGCTGCTACTGGTGAGATGCCAGAATCCTCTCCACAAAAGAAAACAGGTGGGCAGTATCAACCATTCCTGCAGGTGGCTGCAGGTGCTGCTGCTGAAATGCCTTCGGAATGACTGGGGTCGGCCTCTGGGCAGGTACAGGAACTCCCCCATATGCTACAATAGCTCCTGTCTGATCAGGAACAAAAGGTGCTACAGCTTCAGCAGGCTGCTGCAATAGACGAGAGGTAGCAAACCCCTCTCCAGCGGCTCCTATACCAGAGCGATGTGATCGTATCTCCACCATCATGAAGATAGATCAAAAAGGAAGTCAATACTGAGCATAAATCGATAAAATCAAGGAGGACAGTTTATTACAAAGAAGACAAATCAGTAAGATATATAGGTGGCATGAATTGAAGCAGAATTTTTCCTAACTGTGATTGAGAACCTCTCCGTTAAAGCCTATCTCTCAATCCTATCGCAGGCTCGCTGTAGTACAACTAAGTCGCCGTACTACCACGATATCGCACTAATGCGACTCTCGACGTGCATGGGCCACCAGTAAAAACGTGTCACGACCCACACCCTGTGTAGGGGCACGAGAACGTAACGACGCCCAGCCTACGCTGCAGTGTCGGCGGTAGAACGATGTCCTAGGATACTATCTAATCAACAACTCACGCAATTATATAATGTACTCATCATGATCAACTCTGAATGGAGTACAAGTCTGAGATATTGTAACAGTCTAAGCACGATAAGATAATCACAGAAGAATTAACTAAGAATAGAAAGACAACTACTAAAATAATAACAACTCTCAACAAATCTCAAATACTACACAAGTCTCAATCTTCTACAACAAGTTCAACATGAAACCATATGCTAGTCTACTAAACTAAATCCCGATCACTCCTGAGTGTCGGGGCCAAAGGTAGCCATCCCGTCTCCGGGTCCATAATATGTAGGGCATGTGTCCTCAGGGCAATCATCTGTAAAATTTTCAACAGGTCTAGTCAGGACAGGAACGAGTACAATTCATCAAAAAAACCCAAGTAAATGACAGAGAACTATAAAGCAGTTATAGACAGTTATATTGATGAATCATGGCAATTTTTTACAGGTAATGATATAGAGAGCAGTTAAGGTACAAGAAAAGGAAAGTAACTAAACAAGCAGAGAAACATGGCAATAAAGACTGTAAAATGTAATCTAGCTGAACTAGAGTAGCATGATATAAGTCCAGACCGTAATATAGACATGTGTAACTCCAATGTAAGTCCAGTACAAGATGAATCTAATACAAGATGAATCCAGTACGGGACGGTTCCAGTCAATGTGATAAATGATTCCAGGGTGAGTCCATCCTATACTCTAATAGTGTGTTTTAAAATATCGAGATCGACATATGAACGGCTGTAGGTAATACAACACACGGCACACTCGGCCAAGTGTGGGATGGCTATCGTTCCAGTATAATTTCAAGGGAGTGGTTCCAGTATTTGGGTATGTTCACATGCCTATTCCAATATTTCTTTGCCCAGCAAGTACAAGTGAATCCATAACCCGACACGAAAATAGGTATAAGTCCAGCCAGTACACGAATGGTTCCAGTAAATGATTCCAGGTGGTTCTAGTAGGTGGTTCCAAAATAGAGGCCAGACACGAATAAGTGAGTGTCACATGAAATGGATCCAGTAATATCACGTCGTGTTTGTAATATAGAATCAAATAGAACTAGCTACAATTGAAGTAAAGTAAACGACAAGTAAATGGAAGAACTATCAGAGAATGTACTCGTCTGATACTCTGAAAAGAGTAGTATAATATCAGATGCCTGCACCGGAGTCACAATGTCCTAAACAGAGTAATACAGGTTATAATGTGTTTAAAATAAGGTAAATGAAGTCTACGATGCAATCTAAGGTCAAACTAGGTCAATTAGTCAGATCTAGACTCAATGTTGACTTTTGGTCAACTCCAGTCAACTAGACTAGTCAAACTAAGTCAACTAGGTCAAGCCTAAGCCAAACAAGTCTCACTAGGCCTAATCAGCCCATTCTAGCAAGCACACACACTATCTAGGCTATACAAGCCAACTACACATGATCACTGGCATTCATGCCATAAATACAGGTTTATGAGCCATAGGCTATATGCCTAGGCTAATCACATAGTCCATTACACACTTTTACACATATACATATATTGATATTAATCTAATTTTATATAATAACACACATTTACCTATAGCTATATAGATATATATATCACATAGAGAGATACATATATACAAATAAGGTGGTAGGGTAATGGCACAAGTGTAGATGTGCCTCGGTGTACACATGTGTGTGTGTGATACAATGGGTGTGTGTGTATCATAGGAAGATGATGTGTGTGGGCATGTATAGCTAAGTGTGAGTGATAAGGAATAGGGCATGTGTGTTTTTGTGTCAATAGTGATTAGGTAAATCTGAAACAGTGTATCATGAGGGTCAATAGAGTGTGTATGTGTGAGTGTGGTATGATATAAGAGAGGACAGTAAGGTGTGTGACATGTGAGGGTGTTGATGAGTGTGTATGACAGTTAGGAAGTGTCATGTGAGCATGGTGTCTGAATAGATAGGAAACAGTGTACAACTCAGGTAGCAATGACAGTTTATATCTATTTGAAAACCCTTCAACCCATGACAACATCTAACCTAACAGTCAACTCAAATGTGAACCCAAACTAATATGTAAAAATAACATTAAAATCAGTTAGAAATTGGACTTAGAGTTAGCAATCAATTTCTAAATCTGAAAAATAGTGAACCAAAAATCTCAGTTTAAAAACTGGGATTGAATTAGAAATAACTTCAGCCTTGGTTTCCCAGGGAAGAACCCAATGACTGTTTGTTACCAAATCAACCAATTTTGAATCCCTATCATTCCCAACACACATACAACCCCACTTGATAGTTCACATTTCAACTTACATGTATACATGGTTACCTATATTGCATACATTCAATTAGGAATGGGAAAAGAAACTGAGACAGTGATACCCAATAAAATTCGAAACCCACAATCCTCTGCCAACATAGACCTTATCATGTGGGCTAATCTGAGATGTATATTGATAAATATTATTGCAGTTAACCAAAACAGTGACACATAACAGCTATCAGTGAGTTTTAGTGAATAAGTGTCCAGGCAGTACAGTAAAAACAGTTTACACCCATTTTCGAGAGTCCCATTCCCATATTCGAGTTCCATTCTAACATGTATCATCCTAACAGTAATCTAACACATTTTTATAGGAATTAACAGAGTAATTTAGACATCAAATCAGTGAGAAATCAAAGGAATTGACAGTTTTCATAAAAGAAAACTAGTTTTCACACATTAAGCCCCGAAAACTCATTCGAAATTCTAATTCCCAATCAGGAACCATAAACCAACATTCCTGTAAACTATTGCACGTATATGAACCAATATGGTAATTAAAACATTGAAATTCAGTTTAAATAGAATCAATTCCAGAAAATTGGAAAACAGGGAGCATGTATCAGTGACATAGGGAAATTTCGATTTGATCTATCAAAACATGATAACATTATGAAATAAAGGTTGGTAACCCATGGGCTACATGTGCACATGCCACACAGTGTGTGCCGTGTCCCCAAAGTGGGACACGACGTGTCCAAAATGAAGTAACCATTGCATCAGCAATGTCGTATCAGCAGCCTCGTGCGTGCGTGTGGGTTGCCCTAGGACACGACACAGGGTGACCCGTGTCTCGTGCTCATGTATGTGGGTTCCCTTAGGATAGGACTAGAGGTCTAGCACCCTGCACCTTGTCGGGCTCGCATCATGTCAGTGTTCTAGCAGCGTGTCAGTGGCGCAAATTCACGCGTGCACAGCGCACATGCGCGGCCAGTACGGCCAGTGCGAGGAGGAGAACTCCTTGCACACTGCACCAAATGGACCCAAATTTTGGAAGGATGATGTCAGTCAGTGCCCTGACATCCTTCCAAAATTTGGCATGTCCACGTATCCGACACAGTGAGATATCCTGCCCGTGATGCAGGACAGTGCGCTCGTATCGTGTACGCGTGTCCAACACCAAAAAATGACACAAAATGACACCAAAATACCTAACATCATTCACTAAAATTAATGTACATACATAGATCTACAAATTCATGTAATTACATTTATAAAAATTGAAAATAATTTTCTAAGTGACATTTCATCAAATACCTACACTTACACATTGACATATCCCCGATACGGACACCAAACTTACACGAAATTGGCTCAAACTCCAGGGACAGCTAGGGGACTCCTAGTTCTAGCACTAAATGCAAAGAAAATAGAAATTTAGATCAATTTGGAGAGTTTTACCTATAGATGCAAAAAGCAAAAAAAGCTCCAAATGAGCGGTGTTCTTCTTGATGGCCAAATGCTCCAAATGAACCCAAAACTGAGATTAACCTCCAGAAATATTATACAAACAAAAATTAGAACCTAATGCAAAAGACTAAGATTAAAAAGGAATTAAAATGAATTTATGGGGATTTTTGGAAGGGAAAATACCTTTCTTTTCCTATGTGTTAAAATAAAATAAAAGAGGCAAGAACTAATGAATAAGTGTTTATATAGGGTGGGTATCCCAATGTGGCTGGTCATAGGTTCAATAATTAGGGTTAGGGTTTACTAAAATGGTCCATGGGCTTAAGTCATGATCAATCAAATCATTAAGCCATAAGTCATTTCATGAAATCACAAGCCATGACTTAAATTCACTAAACCAAATCCCTCATTCTAAAACTAATCTCTAATGACTAAAATGGGTTAACTCAAGTTAGACTAGGGTTACCATGGCTAGGGTTAGGTTCTAGGCTAGTCCACTAGGTCTCAACAAGTCAAAGTCAAACTAGAATTCACCAATTCATTAAATTAACCAAATAATTCAAATAAGTCAAAAATGACCAAATTACCCCTAGGCTAAAAATGATAATTAAATATCCTAATGACATGGTTAGTCTCTAGGTCATGCAGTCACTAGGGTTTCACTGGCAGCACATCAAATCACAAGTCTAACTTAAAACAGCTTTTAAATAGTTTAAAAAATGATTAAAAATTACCAAAAATCATAATGTGAAATAAATATCAATAATTATAATTATAATTACAAAATTTCAAAATTACCCTCATCTGGAAAACTGGGTGTTACATCGTCGGAACCATCGGAGACGGCTCGGCCAATGGATGATCTCGATGCTCCGAAGCTACAGCGGCGGCGGCGGCCGGTCAGTCACGCACGTGG
Source organism: Iris pallida (assembly GCA_029216955.1). Classification (NCBI taxonomy): domain Eukaryota; kingdom Viridiplantae; phylum Streptophyta; class Magnoliopsida; order Asparagales; family Iridaceae; genus Iris; species Iris pallida. The sequence continues at coordinate 41,222,217 of JANAVB010023800.1, read as the reverse complement.
GAATCGATGGAGGCGGTGGTCTCGGTCGAGGTGGGGGCAGTCGCAGAGGTGGCCGGATCCAGTTGGATCTAGCGGAGAAGATATGGAAGCTGGTGGTAGTGGTTTCAGTTTTTGGGGATTTTTGGGTGCGCGGCGGTCGGCCACTCCGGTCGTGGTGGCGGGGACGCCGGGATGGCTCGGTCGGAAGGGACGGACAGGTGGTGGTTATGTTTGTCGACGCGGGCCTAAGGAGGGAGGAGCCGACACTCAGGGGGTTCGCCGATGCGACGGTTGCCAGGACGAGGCCTGAAGTCAGATGAGGATTTCTCGACCTAAATTGTTGGTGATGGTGTTTTTGGTGGCGGCGGTCTGTTTAAATTTAATTTTGGGTTTTGGTTGGACGGCCGTTCGGTGTGGCGGTCGGTCGCGATGACGGCGGTAGTGGTTTTTATGACAATAGTGGTAGGAGTTCTGGGGGAATTGCCGGAGGCCATTAGTGTTGGCGACGGAGGTTGTATTGGTAGCAGTGGTGGAGGCTGTGGTGGTGAAGAGGGTGGTGTAGGTGGGGCTGCCGCGACAGTGGTCGAGGTGGTGGTGACGGGGGCAACCACGGTCGTAGAGGAGAAGTTTAGGTTGAGGGGGCTGTGGCTGTTGGTGCTGGTGTGCATGGCCGGGACAGGGGACGTCGGGCGGCGGACAGCAATTGGGATAGGATTAGAGATTTGCAAGGGGTGGAGGGCTACCGTCGTGTCCTATGAGACACGGGACGGGGTGTCCAGCATATCGGACACGGAGAGAATTTCTGTATTTGTATTAGAAATAAACTATAGTAGATGGGAAGGGGGACACGGACACGATGCACGAATTCTAGTTGTGGAGAATTTGTGGATGTGAGAAATTTATGGAGGAGTACCTGCCAATTTATAGGATGTGGGAATTCCCAGTTGGATAAAGATTAGGATTTATTTAAAACCAAAATAAATAATTTTAGTATTAAATTTAAACCAATACATTCATATCTAAATCTAAATCAAATCCAATTTAAATATAGATAAATAACACATTTAAATTAAACTATTTAATTTAAATCAATAAATCTAATCACCATTTAATTTATCATAAATAAATCTAAAATATCTTTTTATAGAATTTATATAATAATTAATTTCAAAAATCATAATAAATATTTAAGTATTAATAGAAAAAATTTTACACTACCTTTTTATTTAAATAGCACAATAATTTCAAAAATGAGAATAAATATTTTTAATAGTGATAGGAAATATCTTTAAAATGCCTTTTTAATAATTTAGATAAAATAATATCTAAAATAAACATAAATATTCAAATATTTAAAATACCTTATTGCTAAATAATTTATTATAATTAATAAAAATAAAATTTGAAAATATACAGGAAATAATTTTCATGTGCTTTACAAGTAAAATATTCACATAAATCTAGTTTCTAAATTACCATTATTAAAATAAGATAGCATTTTATAAATAACTAAAATAATAAGTTTTGGCAACCTCGATAGATATTTTTCACACTTTTAATAAAAATAATTATTATAAATATTATTTTGAAACCATCACCGATAATAAAATCAAAAACCATTTTTCTAAAATATGTACCTCGTCCATATTCGCACTCGACGAGTAAATACAAAAAAAATAAATTCTCGCGCGACGTACAATACGACTATGCGAGGTATAAATAAAAAAAATCAGTACTAAAAATATAGTAGAAATTTAGGGGTTTTACAGTATCCATCAGCACCTTTCGGATATGCAGACTTTTTCTGTTGACACTTCCAGGGAACTTGAGTTTCGTGACGTAACTCGGTTCCAGGCTATTGCCAACTCATTTGTTGATCTCCGATTTTCTCAGACGGGTAATTCTGCTAGTTCTCTTTCTAGAGTCCCTACTGTATCTGGTTATAGCATTGAGGATGAGGTGGTCCAATCTCTGTTCCATCCAGGGAACGCTTATGATTGGTACCGTGGCTCGGGTGCTAATCCATACACCTCTGGAGCTGGCACATCTGGAGCTGGTCCATCCAAACATAGTGGACATGCTGGCACTGTAGATGATGATGATGATGAGGATGATATGTGATTTAGACATTCTGTCTAGTTGTCGTACTATTGAGACTTTGTTTATTATCTTTGTTTACCTGGAAATGCTCTGACATTCCAAGCTAGTATCAGTACTCTTATTATTTCCATGCGTGGTTGAGATTACTTTTGTGACTTTTGTCTGATGAACATGTTTATGTTTTCTTCAGCATATTTTTTTTCAGTTTAGCATTATTCTATATTTCTCATAGCATTATCTTATTTTATGCTTCTATATAAACTGCCTGTGATAATTTTTTTTATATCTTTCTTTTGGGTTTCTTCACTGATTGTTGCTTACGCATATAGTGCGGGGGAGCTTATCTCTTTGCACTTATTTTGCTAAGTGACAACATGAGAGAAATAAGATCTTACATCTTAGATTGTAAGAATACAGGATATGAACAATCTACAAAAATGTTTTTTATTTTTCTGTACAATTTATTTTGATAAAGACAAAAGATGTTATATCGGTTAAGGTTTATCAATTATCAAAATAGGGGAGATTTTTGGCCCACTTGTCATGGTCAAACCTGATTTTAATAATTGATCAAACTCTGTCTCGATATACGGAGCTATTCGGATGTTTACTAAAGACGTTTTGGATACTGACCAAGATTGGATATCTACTCAAGTTCAAGACTGAAGCTATGTTTTCCACTCGAGACTGTATTACTTTATGCAATGTAATTTTTACTTTATTGAGTCTAAGAATACATTGTACACTAAGTCGTACTGCCAAATAAGCTATCTAAAATCATTTTTCAAAATTGACCTATGTTTTTGAAAAATCTGTCTTATTTACAAAAGCTTCTGAAAGATTTTAAAAAGTCAAAAAATCATTTTTAAAATAACCCAGACCAACCCTGACAGAACTCAGCCAGAGTTCGATTAGTAAACGTTATGTAAACGTTGGATTTTGAACTTGGTCTCCCTTCAGTTGCGGATTGTTACATAGAGTTTTGTCCGAATTTTGCCCGAATTCTGCCAGAGTTCTGTCTTTGGAAAAACTACAAATGGAGAAAAATTCTGATCATTTAAAATCACTAATTCACTTTCATCTCTTCTCTTCTAAAGCTTACATTTCTTATAATGGGTTCTAAAACCTTTCATTTTTAAATCCCAAGCCAGTTACAATCCACTAGTCAATTGGTCGGTACGGTGCGGTCTAGAAGATTTCAGAGAAATTGTAATCAAATGCTTGATTGAAGAAAAACTCTTCAAAATTGAAGTTGGTCGAGTTCTTCGTATCAAAGCTCGCGTCTGTAGAAGTTGCAAGTACTTCGTATAAAAACTTGTAGAATTTTCCAATAGGGGATTCAACTGGAAGCTAGAGTTCTTCCGACTGGACTAGTCCTCATAAGAGGGAAACCAGTATACATCGCTGTATTTGTCTTTCCCTTCTGATCGCCTTTCTTTACAATTATTACTTTGTGATTATTGATATTATTTATGTGTCTGTCTAAATTCTAACAAGGTTTTAATTATCAATATTCCGTTGCCTACTCTATTCACCCCCTCTCTAGATTATTCTGCTTTACGACTTCGTTCCTACAATACCTACACCTGTAGGAGCAAGGGTCATCTCCCTACTCCGTTTTCCTTCCCCCTTTCTTTTTATGTTTTCAATGAAGGCCTAAGCCACCACGTTTCTCGTAGTTTAAATATATATATATATATATATATATATATATATATATGTATATATATATATATACGCCCTAACTAACACATAGGATGCACAAAATGCCTATATCATGTGTTCAGTTCTCTACATGTAACCAATACTGCACCTATCAGGCCTATTCAATAAATCCTAGGTCTAAAGTATGGCATATCCCTTCATATCATCTTTCTGCTACTTCAAACGGATCGTATTTTCGTGACCGAAAGCTCCAAGAATCGCAAAAACATCGAAACACGTTCATTTTTCGGACACCTTACATTCAAACAGTTGAAAAAAGGAAGATTAATTGGAGTCCTGAGTTAGGAGTTATGGCATTTCTAAGTTGCTAAAAACGAGGATGAATACTATGACGAATTTTGGCTGTTTTGTATAAAGGAACACATGTATACACCCAAATCTGACCGTGCGTTTCATGAGATTCATGACACAACACCACATATCCTATTTCGGATACATTGACCCAATTTTGACTTAAAAAGGACCGAAAATCCCTTTAGGAATACGTGTCGAACACTTGGTGGTCATAAATTCGTAACAAATACAAATTGAGCATAGGAATCAATACTACTCATGATAAAAACCTAGATCTACTAAATTGAAAGCTTCTAATACCTAGATCTATCATTAGAAAGGCAAATCCACCTATCGAAAAGTTCCTATGGGTTCAATGGGTGTTCCTAACCATAAAATTGGTGAAGAATAGAGATTTACCCAACTTGTGTGTCCTTTCTTTGGAGAACTCCAAATTTGGATATGGAAGTGATGAGTCAGACATGATCTTCTAGCAAGCTTCTCTCCTATGGATCTCCTTGTGCTCTCCAATGCTCTAGGCCTTCATGATGGTGAGGATGAGTGGAATTGAAAGTAGATTGAGTAGAATTGGTAGGAATTGGATTTTCTGGGGAAGAAGAATCTTTGGGGGAAAAGGAGGCTAATGAGTGATATAGAATGAAGGGATTGATCCCTAATTAGAAATTATCTCTTATAGTAAGGTTTTGGTTATGCTAAAATATCAAGTTTGTCCCTCCTCATTTGTCATGAATGGAATCTAATTAAGTAATGGGAGGAATCTCTACAACTAATAGGAATATTCATTTCATGACAACTAAACTTAATTAATTCTAGATGCAAAAATAATTACTAACAATAATTAGCACTAACACTTGCAAACTCTAATTAGCTAGCCACTAGCTGACACTAATATAATTTTAGAAAACCACTAATATAAAATAATATATATAAAAAATAATCAACATACAAAATTACCAAAATACCCCTATGTTGGAAAATGGTAGTTACAAGATTGTCTAGTACGCCATCAAATCTGGATAATATGACTTGTATTCCAAGCTTCTGCAAGTCTTCTAAAATCTACATCTAGAGAGTGGTCAAGAAATAAGCCATAGACTTGCTGCTTAACGCATCTGCTACGACGTTAAACTTTCCCGGATGGTAATGCAACTCGATCTCACAATCCTTCATCAGCTCCAACCAATGACGTTGCTGCATGTTCAGCTCTTTTATGTGAAGACATACTTGAGGCTTTTATGATCGGTATAGATGTCTAGCTTTTTATCATACAAGTAACGCTTCCAAAGTTTCAGAGCGAAGATGACTACTGCAAGATCTTGATCATGGGTTGGATAATTCTTCTCATATACTCTCAACTATCTCGATGCATATGCTACTACTCGGACATGCTGCATCAAGACCCATCCTAATCCATTTCCGGATGCATCGCTATAAATCATGAATTCTCCTGGTCCTTATGGAACGACCAAGATGGTTGCAGTGGTCAAGCGCTTCTACAACTCACCAAAAGCTGCTTGACACTCGTCCATCCATATGAACTCTTTGGTCTTTGTAAGTCAACCGAGTCATAGTCCAGCTATCCGTTAGAAATCTTCTACAAACCTTCGGTAATAACCCACTAGTCCAAGAAAACTTCTCACCTCGAAGGCTGAAGTAGGAATGGGCCATGCCTTAACTGCTGAGATTTACTCCGGATCTACTGATATACCATCTCTTGTGACGATATGTCCAAGAAATGAAAAATTCTCCAAAAAGAAGTCACATTTGCTAAGCTTGGCAGAGAGCTTCTCATTCCTCAAAGTTCCCAAGACTATCCTTAAATAATGCTCTTGCTCGTCGGGGCACTTCGAGTATATCAAGATATCGTCTATAAAGACAACCACGAATTTATCCAAGTATTGATGGAAGATTTTATTCATGAGATTCATGAAGACTACTGGAGCATTAGTCAAACCGAATGGCATGACCAAAAACTCGTATTGCCCATATCTTGATTTGAATGCAGTCTTCGGAATATCTTTTCTTCCGAACCTTCAGGTGATGACAACCCGATCACAAGTCAATTTTGGTACCTTGGCACCACTCAACTGACCGAATAAATCATTGATGTGTGGCAAGGGTACTTGTTCTTTACGGTCACTGCGTTTAAAGCTCTATAATCAATGCACATGCGTACTATCTCATCCTTCTATGGCACGAATAAGACGGGTGCTCTCCATGGTGACGTACTGGCACGGCTAAAGCCCTTCTCTAAAAATTCATCTATATCGTCATTTCTACTAACTTCTTGGGTGCTAACCGGTATACTCGAGATGAAATAGGTTCTGCTCCCGAAATGAGCTCTATAGAAAACTCGATGTTATCGGGTGTTAATCCTGGCAATTCCTTGGGGAATACATCTTGGAATTCGGTGATGATATGATGTTGAGGAATGTCATCTATCTCCACATGAGTCCCTAATTTAGCTGGTTCACTTCTTTCTTTTGCTCCTATAACAAACTCGAATTTCGGCTCATTTGGTGGTCTAAAGACAATACTACCTCTATGACAGTCAAGGGAAGCATAATACTGGCTCAACCAGTCCATCCCAAGCACCACATCAAAAATTAGCATAGGAAAAACCAAAAACTGTGCCATCATCACTCTATCACAAATTACTACATGGCAAAATCTATAAATACTGTTTACGGGTACTATTCCTCCTCTAGTGTTCTAATATTCTTAGACAGTGGTGTAGTGGGGATACTGTGTCTAGTTGCAAAACCAGTAGCTATAAATGAGTGTGTAGTTCCAGTATCAAGTAATATAGGAAATGTAGCAAATATAACCATACCTGCTATGACCTTCCTTTATGCGTCTGTATCCTCTACTGATAGCGAAAAAGCATGCCCGTACATCTGATCGGGGCCCTGATCTCTAGCCCTGTCGAACTACACTGACTTGGGAGGTAGTGGTGGGTGAGGTGCTCCTGCTGTTGGTGCCATAAGCTTCGACACCGACTGTCCTGGTCATGGTGCTAGAATTGTTGGAGCTATCGGTCTCGGGGTATGCTGAGCATGTACTAGGGCTTGCTGCTCAGGACAATCCTTCACCATATGCTGGCCTGAACCACACTGCAAGAACAATTCATGATGAATTCGGCTGTCATTCTGGATATGTCCTTGCTTCCTCTAGTAACGACAAATGGGCTTCTGGTAGGCTATAGGCCTCTGCTGTTGCTGCACTGTGGGCCTCCTAATAGGTCCTCCCTGAGTCACCCTAGCTGGTGCAACTGCTGGAGCGAGGCGTCTTGGTGTCTGTTGTATCTTCCTTGGAAGGAGATCCTAGCTATGTGCTTCTTCAAGAATAGCTACATGAGAGACTAGACTGTGTGGTAGTATAAGTCTTGAGCTCTGGTGCTAGCCCCTTGTGGAATCTCTTCGCTCTCTCCCGCTCGGTCGAAATCTGTACTGAATCTACTCAAGCGACTAAACTCTGCATCTTACTTCTCTACTGATATATTCCCTTGCTTAAGATGGAGGAACTGGTTGTAGAGGAACATAGATATGGAAGAATCTTTCGTAGAAGAGATCATAAAACTCCTTTCATGTCTGCTCAGTACCTAGTCGCCTTAGTTCTGCCTTCCATAAGTGGTAAGCATTGTCCTCTAGATGTAAGTCCACTGCTGTCGTCCATAAGTTTGCTGGAAACTGTGACGCCTTTAGTACCTTCTCCGTGCTGATAAGCAATTCGAAGACTACTAGTAGTCCTTCGGTAACCTTGAAGGTCTTGGGGTTCATCTTGATGAAGTTCTTGATAGAGCTCTCATAAGGTTGTGGTACTGGTGATGGTACCGGGGACAGAGGTGGTGGTGGTGGTCTAGCTAATGAAGCCATCATGCTCTGTCATAACAACTTAGTCTGCTGCCACTAAGCATGCATCATGGCGTACATAAACTGGGTATGGCGTTTCCATCAGCTGATGGCGGAGGCATTTGTGGTCTGGACTAAAGTGGAAACTATTGAGGGAACGGTTGAGGTGGTGTTGGTAATGTCCTACTTGGAGGTACTACAGTAGCTTGCCCAGTCGGGCTGACTGGTGCTACTTGGGTTCTGGGTTTCCTGTTGTATCGTCGATGAGGTCATGGTAGCCTGTTATTGTCCTTGTTGGTACGGAGTCAACGAAGTTTGGGGTGGGACCTGCTCCTCTTGATTGGTTGCATCACTAGATATAATGGCAAGGGTGGGACCACGTCCGCTTCGATGGTGCATTTTGCTGGTACGAAGGTAAGGATACGTTAGAATAGATTCAAGCAAGAGGCAATTCAATCAATCAAAGAAGAGTTTGAAAAAGTTTGAAGTCAAAGAATATAATAAGTTGTGGATGGGATACTATTAATATTCCTATATGCAGGCTTGTTTGGTATAGTAATGTAACCAAATAATACTTTCATTGACCTGCATGGGCCTTTACAAAAACATGTAACACCCCAGTCCCAATATACGTAGGACCAGGCATACGGAATATGCCAGCAACATGCATACGAAGAATACTCTAATATATGGGTCTCTCCGTACACACACATAAGCTGTAAAGAATTAAACCACTGGTAGTCATAGATTTAATCCATATCTCATCCACAGAACACAAAAATAAAGCAATAGTCCAGGTAGAATAAAATAAAAGAATCGAAAGATATATAGCTGGATGGAGACAAGTCTACTACCAAACAGGTATGAAAGATAGTCTGAGATAACTTGAGTCCGACCTCCTAAAAAAATAAAAATAATAAATAAAAGAATGTCCACGACAAATGTAGCAAATCATGACTATAAGCAGAATCACTAGTCCTGGTAGGTGAGACCTCATCAACTAAAAAGGAAGGATCTAGTGTAGAGCTGTACTCCTGAGGGAAATCCTGGTCATCTAAGTCTAGAAAGATCACTAGGTCCTCAGAGGGACGTAACAAGAAACAGGAAAACAACATGCCATTTAAACTGTCTAACAAAAAGAATGCATGCAATAGGGTGTGTAATCGATATACTGTGAATTTGTAGTATAAACAAACCTCCAACGTATGGGCACTCTGGCTACGATGGCATTGGTATAGTCCCCAATTGGGTACCAGGGGTCTACGTCCGTAACGCTCCTAGAACGTCAGAGGGAATCAGTAATAGCAGGTGTAATCTTACCTGCATCTTCTGTAGAGCTCACATGTAATAATATATAAGTGCATACGTGGCCCATACGTCAAGAAACTGTTCTCCCCACCCCATGTCTATTAATTTCATATCCATGACACATATGAACCTCTAATAACGGCCAAGTCTACTGAGCATGCAAATTCTATTAGCAGTTATTCCTAACCATCGTACGTCTCAAACGTATCAATGACCAGTAGACTATGCGAGTCTGTGTCCTACATGTGACTCACAACTCATGATAAATCATGTGTCATGGCCATTTGAGATACTCTAATATCTAACTTAAGTGGGTGGTCTTCTAGTACTAAGTCATCATACATAAACATAAAGAAAAATAATAAACCGACCAATGTAGTCGCTCGCACCCAAGTATGACTTGGACGCCATTGTAATAGAAACATGTAAACACTAATATTAGAAGAAAGTAATTGGATAAATAACATAAATGAATAGTAAATAAGTAGCAAGATATCTTGCCTAGAGGTGGTATGCAAAAAAGATAATGTCTAGTAACTCAGATTGTCAAAAACAAAGAGCAATGAAGGTCAACTCCCGCAAACATCCTCGGATGTTGAAATAAATATCACGAACATTTTTGGCATAAGAGAAATGCTTAAGATCTTCTACCCATAGGTCCAATTCTGGATACAGGGGCAAAATTATAATTTTGGGTCAAATCGGTGTCCGTCGTTGGATCCACTTTATACCAAAAAGCGTGCCAATTCCTACGATCTCTAAAGTCATCAGGTTGTATGTCCACGGGTATCGTTTGACGATACGAACTCAACCTTAGTTCCAAAGTTGGATTCCGGTGAGTCGTGCATAATTTTTTCTGTTGGATTGGCTCGTGCGCTCGCAAAAATAGCGTTCCGATTGACCTTCTCAGAATCGGACCAAATTTAGCTCATAGGACCTAAAAAATAAGACAAGTCCAGTAGCACAAGTTTCTTCTCAAGATGACAAACATGCACAAAGTCGTACACTAGTTTGCGAAGTGGATGATACGGAATATCTCGACCGATACACCTCAATTTCGTCACACATAAATAACAAAATCGAGTTCCGTCAAATCCCACATGTTTGTGAAGTCGATACCCAACTTTCGATGCTTTCGATTCGCAACCACGTCACCCGTTGTCACGACCCACACCCGGTTTGGGGGCACGAGTATGTGGGTACATCCAGCCTTCGCCGCAGTGTCGGCGGTAGAACGTTGTTCTAGGTCACAACCATAATTAAACAAAATATAATATACTCTCCAAATGGAGGACAATCTCTGAAGATACAACTCCATCACATAAACTAGAGGTAGATAAATGGCACGATAAGATAGATATAAAATCCACAGTATGAGATACAACTCGAAGAACAACACCAAATCTCAATATATCAAATAATACAACTAAAAAGACAACACAAATAACATAAAGACAAAGCCTAGCAGTCTAGCCTAGGCAATAAGGTAACATCCTCAGCAACTGCTGGATCCTCCTGAGGGTCCAGGTCACAAGTGTCATCTATACCGACTTCGTAGTAGTTAGGGCAGAAATCCTCTTCGTTCTCTGTAATATTTTCAATAGGTCCAATCAGGACAAGAGCGAATACATAACTCTCACGCAGTTCATATCATGGCAGAAAATGTAGAACATGAATAAAATATATGAAATGTTGTATGATATGTACATGAGTAGTAAAAACATATAAATCTGAGTGCAGGAAAGATGTATGAAAGTAAGAACTATAAATAATATAAGTAATTTAGAGTACATGATGGTTATGTAATCGGCTTGATTTGCACATGCCTAAGATACAAAGTTTGTACACGAGTATACTAAAGGAATGATCACATAACCACTTCTACTCCCCCGTTCCCAATCAATACCCAAGGATCCATTCAAGTTATGTTACGTACACGATTTATTGGTTATACACGAAGTACATGTGAACATGAGAGTACATGAGAGCACACATGAGTACACGAATAACACGATAGCAAGGAGTACAGGATGCACAGGAATAGCACAACACATGAAGTACCCGATGCACCCGATGAGGGGATAACATCTCAAGAAAAGATTCATATAGTACTAATCCTTGTGAACATTGTGTCAACATTCAGTAAAGTTGTCTAGAGCAAGAATATGAGTCCAGACAACTATGAAACGATCAGAGCATGTACTCGCCTGATATCCTGAATGACTGATGAGAACAGATGTTCGAACCGGAGTAAGTGAGTCCTATTTAAAGCAACACAGGTTATAATGTATTAAAGATGTAATAAATGAAGTTTACAATGCGTTCTACATGATTCTGGGCCATTCTAGGTCAAAAGTCAACTCTTGGTCAACTCTGGTCAACATTCTAGTCAAACTAGGTCTAGTGTCTAGGGTTTAGTAAACTCAAGTCTACAATGTCACATGGATCTATTTGGGTCATTTATAGGATTTTCCATTTTGGCCATGTTCTAGGCTAAAGGTGTCAACCAAGTTCACCTATAATAGTCTCAACCTTAAACTACTACAAGTATCATACTACCCTTACCTCTCATTCATATAATAAAAGAAAGACCATATATTGTATACCTACAAGTTAATACATATATATAGATATATCTAACCCATCTCTATATTATCCTTATAACATATGTACATAACTATATGAATATACCACTACTCTAATCTCCATAGCACACAATATGTTATCGTCTAACCTACTAACAATCACCATACTCTCACCCTCATATAACATTCCACCTATATATATAATATGTATAACAAGATGCATTAAGGAGATTGGTCCTAAGTCTAGGCATGAACCATACATATCAAAACTTGGAGGCTAAAACTGGACAGATTAGATGGATCTCAAATAGCACAACTGGTACTAAAACTATGAACTAACAAGGCTAAAGAATATTTATGTATATTGGACAGATATATAAGGGGAGGCAGGCTAGTATCTAGACTAAAGGGGCAGAGCACTTACAAGGTCTAATTTTCTAATCCTCTGAACCAAAGATACACAACTGGGAATTTGAAATGAACTTGAAGTAACCAAGGGGGACTAATGCCTAAACTCAGATGGACACAGCAGGTAATGGCATGTAGGATAGAACTGAACTCAAGAGGTTGTGAAGGTAAATGACTAAAACAACTAAACTTAACCTACAATGTAAAGGACTAACAATTAACTTGAACTAAAAGGGAAAGGTGTTCTGTGGCAGTGGAGTTAATGTGATAAAGTGAAGGTAGTAGGTAATGTGCAGTGAAGCAATATGTGAAGGTTGGCAGTGAAGCACTATGAGGGCAGTATGTATCTATACACAGATACATGTATCTGTGGGTGGGGTTGTAGTGCAAATATGATAGGTGTGCAGTGGTTATTGAAAGTATAGGACACCTAAGGGGATGTAGGTTAAGGCTCATGTGAGGATGCAGTAAATGAAGGTGTAGTGAATGATTAGGAATGCAAGGGCAATGCCAATATGTAGGGCAGGGAAAGGGTAAGGAAATATATGTAATGCAGCAAAGGCTAATGCTATAAGAAGTTATGCAAGGATGGAGGTGCAGACTGTGTACAAGAAGGTATTCAAAGGATTCAAATAACGGATACTAGCATCTGCATAGAACTGCATGTTAACCCCAACTGGATAGCATAAAATTACTCCAAAATATGTCATAATTTAGATATTACAAACATGTATATGTGTACACACTATGCAACTAAAACAGGAAGGGGTTGTGTGTGTGTTCTGTGTGCATACATGAGTGTGTCAACATGTAAGAGTCTAAGTGAGATATCAAATAGGATGTACAACATGTATCAGAGATGTGTGAATGTGTGATGAGTGTGTGACAGAAGTACACGTGTCCACAAGTGTCTAACTGTGTTTAATCATAAAGTATCGGATAGTGTATAGAGTGTCAGTGAAGTATAGAACAGTAGGGGGTCGTGTGTGTGTGTCGAGTCTTCTAGGATACGAAGTGTCCAACCAAAGTGTTATGCAGGCTTGTCAGTGTGTCGACTAGGTGTCAGGGTGTCAATTGGATTAATAGGATCATGTCCAAGTGGTGTCATGTCGTATGTCCAAGAGCGTATAAGAAATGAAAATACTAAGTGTTCGTATGCATGTGCGACATCTGCAGGAGAAATTCCTCAAAAGATACACAACCAAATCTCCTCAAACTTCGTATGTGTCGTGTCAGACACTGCCCCAAGGTTTACCAACCATTGGCACCTCAAGTCTTGTCGTTGCTAGTGTACTTGGACGCTCGGGTAGCAGGACAGCGCACGAGATGCGTACGCGTGTCCCCGTGTCTAAATCCGACACAAAAATGAATCCAAAATCAACTCAGTCAAATAGAAATGCAATCTACACATTAACATCTACATAAATATTTAATCTATTTAGAAATCGTAGAATAAAAAGTCCTATGGAGCATTTTGTCGAACACATGTGATATCTCTCCGATACGGTGCGATACGGCCATGATACGGGCACCAAATGGACACGAACAAAACCCAAACTAAACCTAGGGATAGGGGGACCCAAATGAATGCATCTATGGAAAGAAATCAGGAACCTAAAGGATTTATATATCATTACCTATTGAGAGTTGGAATCTCAAAGAAAAAGCCCTTGAATAGTTCCCACACCAATTCCTATGGTCAAATTGCTCCCAATCCTTTCTAGCTATTAAATAGAGACCTCCTCTACCTACACTAGGGGAGTGTATTGCAATTGATTTGGTCCAATTTTGAGTTAATTTGGTGAAAGGGGGCAAATTTGGGGAAGAACATAAATTAGGATTAGGGTTTGTAAGGAAGGAGGCAATAGGGGGCTAGTGTGATCTTATATAGGTGGGGAGGGACCTCTCTTGGCCGGCCATGTAGCGGGCTAGGGTTAGGGTTAGGTCCAATTGGTTTTTAAAGGCCTTCACAAGTGTAATTTTAATCCTTTTAGGTAAAGGCCCAAATTGGTTAGGGTTTCTACAAATATATTTGGTTCAACGTACTATCTAGATTTTCTAGAACTTAGTTAATTAGTTGAATTCTACTAACTAAGTTTCTAGGGTCATGATTAACATCTATATTAGGCAATTCTAGGACTAGACCTGATATAAAACTTATTACATTATTAATTAAAAAAATTCAAATATAATAATAATTCATAAATTACCAAAATAGCCTTAGCCTAAATAGTGGTGGTGAACTAATTTAATCACATTAGCTAGGTCTCCATGGTCATGGTTAGTCTCTAGGCTAAGTAGTTCTAGGGTTACACTAGTAAGGGACACAATCACAATACATAACTTTAAATATTATAAAAATAATCAAAAATTCACCAATTAATTATTAATATTATTTAAATATATTATTTAATAACTATTATGATCAATTTTACAAAAGTTAAAAATTACCCTCATTTTAGAAAAGTGGTAGTTACAATCCTTCCCTCTTAGAAAAATTTCATCCTTGAAATTTAGGTTGGTTGTACTCCTTTTAAGGTCACGTCCCTGACAATCATGGTCTCAGAAAATTTTATCTAATTCATGCAATTTGAAAGAATAACATACAAGGTCATGGCATACAGTATCAATTGAAAGTCTCATCTAGGTATACTAGTAATACTACAGCATCAAGCAATCACAAGGCACCAAAACATACAAATAATGGTTGGGTGCATCAAATCATCAAAAGACATGCTAAGGTCGAGGTCAAGAACTCACCTCCAACTAGGTCTGGTGACCAGAACTCCCTCCTGGAGGCGGGGCCTTAATCCCCAAGGCAGTTGTCATGAATCATGCTCTTGTTAAAACTCTTCTTCCTTCATTTTTTTTATTCTCGTCTATCAACTTAATCATCCCAAAATTTAAATTCCTACACCTAGTCGTAACTTGGATCCGTAATCTCTAAATCAATGTTTATGAAATCCTCGAACTTGCTCAAATCACTGTCCTCGAAATTATTCGAAGCTAATACTACTATGTCATGCGGGAACTTATTCTCCATTATAAAATCAACCTTTGTATTTCCTTCTTGTACACCTTCAATTATTATCCTTCTTAAATTTTTAAAACCTCTTTAATTTTTTTCTTTATAACTCAAAGTCCTTTTGTTCACTTTGTTCCTAGTCATCCTCTTACCAACATCTTATTCAATTTTCTATCATCATTGCATTACAGTTAAATTCTCTCCACCATTTCTAAATTCCTAAATTTAGCATCACAACCTTAAGTGAAATATCTCGAGAATCAATACCCTAAAATTATTCAAGTTCACAAAAAGAAACCGACCTCGAATATCATTATTATTTCTAAAGTACACCTACAAAATATTACTGTTCTAACCATCAATATATACATCCTACTCTCCTTCTGGTCAGCCGAGGGGTCACTACTTCATGAGCAATAGGAGGTGGAAATACGCTCTCTGTCATATCTGAAACTGCAGCTACGTTCGGAGGACAGGCTCTGGTCATGGGTGCCATACTGGAAGTACAAAGGAAAAACAGGAAATCCTCAAGGCTGTAAGGCAGACTAACATCCTACGTGAAAACTGGTGATATCATAAACTGGTGATTATCATAAACAATAGAAGCTAACTACCATGGGTTACTATTCTACTGCTAATGCTAAACTATCATTTCTATGATGCATACACTATACAAGTCATCAAATCATTACACTAAGAAAGAATTATATATAAATGAAGTTCTACAAAGAATTAGACTAAATAACTGAAGTTATCCCTACTCCTAAGTTAATTGATGATGGAAACATTTTTTTACAGAAGTAAAATGGTAAAGGTGATACTTTAAGCACCTTCTCAAGATACAATCAGATAATCATATGCGTCTGTCCAAAATCATGATACTCAGAATCGTCGCCATGCTAGTGAGCAAGGTTGCAATAAATGGTAGAGTCCATAACTGGGGTATGCACCTCTATAATCATGTCGTTTGGAATTCTCGCTATGCTGACTAGTATAGCTGCGAGAAATCCCAAATCTCATAATCAAGATATGTACATCCGAAGTCAGGTCTCTACGTTCCCGCCACGCCGGCTAATCTAGCTGCGATAAACTCTAGGTTCCATAACCAAGTCGACGTTTTACCATCCCTGTTATTCCCGTCAACATATGTTATCAGAAGGTACTGTAACTCAGGCCAGGAAATTTATCTCGATAGAAAAATCAAAATCAACAACGATCCATCAAAATCAAATTCAATAACAAGGAGTAAGGATGATCAAAACAAGAGGAAAGGATTTCAAATCGAAGTTCAAAATGAGATTCTCAAGGGTCGTCCCAGGAATCTCTCAACGAATTCTAATTGTGAATGAGTATCCTCTCATTCTAATACCTTACTTCCTATACTATATTGTAGGCTCCCAGTAACACAACTAAGTCGTTGTGCTACTACGATATCGCACTAATGCGAATCTCGACCTGCATGGTCCACTACTAAAAATGTGTCACGACTCGCACTCGGTTTGGTGGCACGAGTACATCGGTACGTCCAGCCTACGCCGCAGTGTCGGCAGTAGAATGTTGTTCTAGATCACAACCATAACTAAACACAATATAATATACTCTCCAAATGGAGGACAATCTCCGAAAATACAACTCAATCACATAAACTAGAGGTAGATAAATGGCACGATAAGATAGATATAAAATCCACAGAATGATACAACCAGAAGAAATAAGTATAAGTGTTTAACAACACCAAATCTCAACATCTCAAATAATACATCTCAAAAGACAACACAAATAACATAAAAAATAAAGCCTAACAGTCTAGTCTAGGCAATTAGGTAACATCCTCAGCAACTGCTCGATCCTCCTGAGGGTCCAGGTCACAAGTGTCATCTATACCGGCTCCGTAGTAGGTAGGACAGAAATCCTCTTCATTCTCTGTAACATATTCAACAGGTCCAAGCAGGACAGGATCTAATACATACCTCTTACGCAGTTCATATCATGGCAAAAAATTTAGAACAAGCAATAGAATAAAATACATAAAATACTGTAAGAGATGTACATGAGTAGAAAAAACAGATAAATCTTAGTACAGGAAATATTTATGAAAGTAAGAACTGTAAATAATGTATGTGATTTAGAGCACAAGATGGTTATGTAACCGGCTTGATTTGCACACGCCTAAGTTACAGAGTTTGTATATGAGTATACTAAAGGAATGATCACATAACCACTTCTACTCCCCCGTCCCCAATCAATATACAAGGATCCATTCAAGTTATGTTACGTACACGATTTGTTGGTTATACATAAAGTACACGTGAACATGAGAGTACATAAGAGCACACGTGAGTACACGAATAATACGAGAGCAAGCAGTACAGGATGCACAGGAATAGCACAAGACATAAAGTACCCGATGTACCCGATGAGGGGATAACATATCAAAAAAAGATATATATAGAACTAATCCGTGTAAACAATGTGTCAGCATCAAGTAAAGTAGTTTAGAGCAAAAAAATAAGTCTTGACAATTATGTAACGATCAGAGCATGTACTCGCCCGATATCCTGAACGACTAATGAGAACAGATGTCTGAACCGAAGTAACTGAGTCCCATTTAGAGTAACACATGTTACAATGTATTCAAGATGTAATAAATGATGTTTACAATGCATTCTACATGATTCTAGGCCATTCTAGGTCAAAGTCCTCTTGGTTAACTCTGGTCAACATTCTAGTCAAACTAGGTCAAGTGTCTAGGGTTTAGTCAACTCAAGTCTACAATGTCACATGGGTCTATTTGGGTCATTTCTAGGATTTTCCATTTTTGCCATGTTCTATGCTAAAGGTGTCAACCAAGTTCACCTATAATAGTCTCAACCTTAAACTACTACAAGTATCATACTACTCATACCTCTCATTCATACAATAAAAGAAATACCATATATTGTATACTTACAAGTTAATACATATTTATAGATATATCTAACCCAACTCTATATTATCCTTAAAATATATGTACATAACTATATGAATATACCACAACTCTAATCTCCATAGCACACAATAAGTTATCCTCTAACCTACTAACAATTACCATACTCTCACCCTCATATAACATTGCACTTATATATATAATATGTATAACAAGATGCATTAAGGGGATTGGTCCTAAGTCTAGGCATGAACCATACATAGCAAAACCTGGAAGCTAAAACTGGACAAATTAGATGGATCTCAAATAGCATAACTGGTACTGAAACTATGAACTAACAAGGCTAAAGAATATCTATGTATATTAGACATAAATATAAGGGGAGGCAGGCTAGTATCTATACTAAAGGGGCAGAGCACTTACAAGGTCAAATTTCCTAATACTCTGAACCAAAGATATAGAAAAACAACTAGGAATTTGAAATGAACTGGAAGTAACCAAGGGGGACTAATGCCTGAACTCAGATGGACAACAGGTAATGGCATGTAGGATATAAATAAACTCAAGAGGTTATGTAGGTAATGACTAAAACAACTAAACTCAACCTACATTGTAAAGGACTAACAATTAACTTGGGCTAAAAGGGAAAGGTGTTCTGTGGTAGTGGAGTTAATGTGATGAAGTGAAGGTAGTACGTAATGTGCAATAAAATAATATGTGAAGGGTGGCAGTGAAACACTAAGAGGGCAGTATATATCTATGCACAGATACATGTATCTGTGGGTGGGGTTGTAGTGCAAATATGATGGGGGTGTAGTGGTTAATGAAAGTGTAGGACACCTAAGGTGATGTGGGTCAAGGCTTATGTGAGGATGCAGTGAATGAAGGTGTAGTGAATGATTACGAATGCAAGAGCAATGCCAATATGCAGGACAGAGAAAATGGTAAGGAAATATAGGTAATACAACAAAGACTAATGCTATAAGAAGTTATGCAAAGATATAGGTGCAGACTGTGTATATGATGGTATTCAAAGGATTCAAATAATGAATACTAGCATCTGTATAGAACTGCATGTTAACCCCAACTAGATAGCATACAATTACTCTAAAATATGTCATATTTAGAAATTACAAACATGTATATGTGTACACACTATGCAACTGAAACAGGAAGGGGTTGTGTGTGTGTTGTGTGTGCATACATGAGTGTGTCAACATGTCACAGTCTAAGTGAGGTGTCAAATAGGGTGTACAGCATGTATCAAAGATTTGTGAATATGTGATGAGTGTGTTACACAAGTACATGTGTCTACAAGTGTTCAACTGTGTCCAATCATAAAGTATCAGACAGTGTATAGAGTGTCAATGAAGTATAAAACAGTGGGGGTCGTGCGTGTGTATCGAAACCTCTAGGACACAAAGTGTCCAACCAATGTATCATGCAGGCTTGTCAACGTGACGACTAGGTGTCAGGTTGTCTACTGGATCAATAGGATCGTGTCCAAGTAGTGTTGTATCGTGTGTCCAAGAGCATATCAGAAACAAAAATACTGAGTGTTCGTATGCCTTTACGACATCTGCAGGAGGAATTCCTCGAAAGATACACAACCAAATCTCCTCAAACATCGTGTGTGTCATGTCAAACACTATCCAAAGATTTACCAACCACTGGCACCTCAACTCGTGTCAAGTCCAGTGAGCTTGGACGCTCGGGTAGCAGGACAGCGCACGAGATGCGTACACGTATCCTGTGTCCAAATTTTATACGAAAATGAACCCAAAATCAACTCAGTCAAATAGAAATGCAATCTACACATCAACAGCTACATAAATATATAATTTATTTAGAAATCCAAGAACAAAAATTCCTATGGGGTATTTCGTCGAACACATGTGGTATCTCTCCGATACGGAGCAATACGCCCATGATACGGGCACCAAATGGACATGAACTAAACCAAAACTAAACCTAGGGCTAGGGGGACCCTAAATGAATGCATCTATAGTGAGAAATCAGGAATCTAAAGGGCTTAGATATCATTACCTATTGAGAGTTGGAATCTCAAAAAAAAAAGACCTTGAATAGATCTCACACCAATTCCTACGGTCAAATTGCTGCCAATCCATGCTAGCTAGCCAATAGAGACCATATTTACACTAGGGAGTGTATTTTAATTGATTTGGTCCAATTTGGAGTTGATTTGGTGATAGGGGGCAAATTTGGAAAAGAACACAAATTAGGGTTAGGGTTTGTAAGGAAAGAGGCAAGAGGGGGCTAGTGTGATCTTATATAGGTGGGGAGGGACCTCTCTTGGCCGGCCATGTAGTGGGCTAGGGTTAGGGTTAGGTCCAATTGGTTTTTAAAGGCCTTCTCAAGTGTAATTTCAAGCATTTTATGTAAAGGCCCAAATTGGTTAGGGTTTCTACAAATATCTTAGGTTCAACATAATATCTAGATATTCTAGAACTTAGTTATTCAGTTGAATTCTACTAACTAGGTTTCTAGGGTCATGATCAACATCTAGATTAGGCAATTCTATGATTAGACCTAATATAACACTTAGCACATTATTAATTAAATAAAATTTCAAAACAATAGTAATTCACAAATTACCAAAATACCCTTAGCCTAAAAAGTGGTGGTCAACTAATATAATCACATTAGCTAGGTCTCCATGGTCATGGTTAGTCTCTACGCTAAGTAGTTCTAGGGTTACACTAGTAAGGGACACAATCACAATACATAACTTTAAATATTATAATAATAATCAAAAATTTACCAATTAATTATTAACGTGATTTAAATCTATTATTTAATAACTATCATGATCAGTTTTACTAAAGTTCAAAATTACCCTCAAGGTGGTAGTTGCACCCTGTCGGAGAGAACGCCGTATCGGGGAATTTTCTATAATCTTTACTGTTTTCAAAATAGTTTTTGTTAGTTTTGGAAATTAGTTCTTGAGCTAATAGTATATTATCAACTATTTTCCTTCCTTGGATAATTCTGCTTTGTTCAGGTGAGATAAGTCGAGGAGGAAGTGGAGCTAGTCGCCGAGCAAGGAGATTTGAGATGATTTTATTCAACATGGAGCAAAGAATAATGGGTCTATAATCGAAGAAACCTTTCGATTGTAGCACTTAAGAACTAAAGAAGTGTTAGTAATAGATCTAGGAAGAGAAAATACATCCATGAACATACTCACAGCCTCCAGAATGTCGTCTCCAATAATGTCCCAGCATGAAAGATAAAACATGCTAGTGAAGCCATCTGGTCCCGATGTACTATGTATTTCCATCGTCTTGATCGTGTCAAAAAAAATTTCCTTGGAGGGTTCTGATATCAACATGGCGTTGTCTTCAACAGAGAACAAGCTGGGAATGTGTGATAGTAGCTCCTCGTCTTCTCTAATATTCCTTCTCTCATAGAAAGCGGATTAAAACTCGATCGCGTAGGCGTGGATGTCCCTGCTCTCAGAAAAAACACAGCCATCTTCTTTAGTTATCGAATGTATTCTCAATGCATTATTTCTGTTATTGACACAACCATGAAAGTAAGCTATATTTTTGTCCCCTTCCATATCCCATTTAAGCCGAGCTTTTTGCTTTCTAAAGGCCTCTTCCACCAGGACACGATATTTGAGTGTCTTAGAGAGAGCTGTCTACTGTTGATAGAATTTTCTTCCTCATGTTTAAGCTCTGCAGCCAAGACCACATCTTCAGCCTGCTTTACTGCTTGAAATATGTCTCCAAAGGTTTTGTGACTCCGTGTAGAAAGGTACTTCCTACATACATCTAGCCTGAGGAAAACCCTGGTAATGCCATTCTTGTGCTCCACTAATCGTCATGCCTCTTGTACTATAAGCTTGAACTCCTAATGCTGACTCCAAAATGCGAGGAAGCGGAACTATTTTTGCCACCTACTGGATTCACCATGAATCATGTTAGAATCAGAGCATATTCTGACTCCATTTTGTTTAGATGTTCCACAGCAAGTAAGGGAGCCATTTTCTGCCAAGCATTGTCCATAAATGCTCGATCAAGCCCAGATCCTCTACGCCCCTTCTTCTTAGTTTTAATCCAAGTATAGCAGCTCCCAGTGTATTGTACCTACGACAATCTTACGATCAAATAAAAATTAGCAAACTCTTGCATAGTTGCAACATTAGCCAGAAGTCCCTCTATTTTTTTTCTTCTGAATGCAAAACTTCGTTAAAATCCCCCCAACGATCCAAGGTGGCCTCCGAGCAGATTAAAGCTTTAACAGTCTATCCTTGAGCTCCTTGCATCCCACTTTAGTGTTGTCTTCACAAAACATAGAGAACATAGCGAAAGTGGGTATCGTTTGATAAGAGATCGAGATAGTAAGTGCTTGTTCAAAGGAATCTATTGCAGCAATGGAACAACCCGACCTAACCATTATCCAAATATTTTCTTGCTCATTTGAAGGAGCACAACTGTTCCTTATCAACTTTTGGTTCAATGATAGCAAGAAAGATGATCTTGTGAACTCGAACAAAAGTTTTAAGTCTTTTAAGAGTCATATAATTAGCAATTCCACAAACATTCCATATTAGGATGTTAAACGTTAGTGGCGGGGGGCTTACTAGTTGTTGTATTGCTTACTGATGAACAAGTGACTCTGTTTGATGGCTCCACAAGTTTTTTGCTCTTTTTACGACTCTTTTGGACTTTAGTTGCTTCAGACTGCTATGAGCAGTCGTCGGTAGGCTCCTCGTCTTCAAGCGGCTGTTGCACGCCTCCGTTAGCTTCCCGGTCGACTTCATCTGCCCAACTGAGAGTCTGGGTCCTAACATCCCTTTCCTTGAAGTCAGTCGCTGCAGTGGCTTCTGCCGCCACTTCCTGATCAAGATCTCTTGGTACGTTCTGATCAGACTCAGTAGGGACTTCTACCGCCACTTCCTTATCTATATCCTTATGAACGTCTGGTGTCTTGCTCGGCTCAACTATCCCCATATGTGCAACTGTCATATCCGCGGTCGTATCCAATTCAGAGGCAATGGCCAATCAGTTATTACCCGTTGGGTTGGGTGTTTCCTCTTGACTCACATTCCCAGAGGCAACTACTACATGCATATTTATGAGAGCTTGGTAGGGGTCAGCATCTATATTATTAATGTTTGTACTTATACTACTCAGCCTCCTGTCTTTCTGCTGTAGTATTTCAGTGACTGCTGGATCAATGCTTACCTGACGCGTGTCCCTTTCTGCTTGTATGTCATCCTGACTATCCTTTTTTTATCCTCGTTTGCCAGTACCTTGCCCTTGTTCTTTATTTTTCATGAATCTAGCATGTGGCCTTGGTGTTGATAATGGGTACAATACAATAGGGTGTTTTCATATTCTACGTTTTGCCAAAAGCTCCGATCCCAAGATAGGTTGATTCTAATTCTCTTTTGAACATGCTTGCATGTATCTTTTTCTACAAAAACTCTGACCATACTAGGACGAGATAGCTCCACCGTCGCCCGATCAAGCTTCAACGGATTGCCAATAGCTGATGCTATCGCAAACAATGCATCCTTTACATAAATATGTAGAGGCCTAAAAAAAGTATGCCTAACACCCTGTGCCACTTATAGGAAGCACCAACATTTAAATCATCAAGTGGCGCTGGCCATCAGATGGCGCCAGACATCAGATGGTGCCAACCATCAAGTGGCGCTGCCTACCACGTGATTATCTTCTCGGAGAAGCTGAACAGTTATCATCATGAATGACAGCACATCAGTCGAGGAAAATTCGTTCGAATCCCGGGCGTGTGGCACTCGAGGAGATTTTGTCAAATATGCCAGATTCGTCATTAATAGCAAACAGTTGTCCATCACCATCTATAGTTAGCGCAGGATGATCATTAGCATCATTGATTAAACAGTACAACATTAATCAAACAGTTAGCCTGACACCACTTAACAGATAGCTTATAGTGCCATTCAGCAGCTTGCGCCACTTGATCAAATCTTTCTGAAGCAGTTAGATTATGTGGCACACATGCCACTAATCTCGAAGAATGTGAAGGTGATACTGCCCATGACCAAGCGCATATGAATCACAATATGCCACGCATCCAAGCAGTTAAACTAACTGTTCGCACTAAGGGAAGGATGGTGCGCAACTGGCTATCTGTGCCAATCAGAATTAACTACTTAACAATTATTTTAGAACTCAATAAATAGATTTTCAAATCACTTGCAAAGCATGACTAAATGTTAATAATCTTCTGAGCACTTGCTACAGCATTCTCCAAGGGCTTTGTTCTTTGACATCGTATCGTCCAAGGGATAAAGTGATCGTCTTTTTATCAGATTCCTATAGTTGTACTTCCCCAGAATTCAACTGTACTCTTATACTCTTGTTTTCTTAGTTTGTATCAAAACTTTTGTTTTTGTAAACAAAATGGCGACTCTGCTGGGGACGACTTTCTCCTCTAACGAGAAAGTGACAACTCAATGCGATGTTGCGTCGGTCGGCATGACGCAGAAGATATTGGTCGTAAAAGTTGACCAAACTGTCTATGATGCAATGATTGGCACAGGGGGTGCCAAGTGCACCAATGTTGCTGCAAAGAGCAAGGCGTACGCTGTTTGGACTCCGAAGTCCTCTTGTACACCAATCACTGCTGCTGCACCAATCCTAGAGAAAAGCTCTATGGCTACTCCTCCTTTTTCACCAATTCTGAAATTAGCAGAGGGTGCGCCAATTAATGCTCAGGTGCCAACCAGAGGACAGTGCTGCCAGATCACTTCCACTTCCTCGCCAATTCTGAAATTGGCAGAGGGTACGCCAGTCAATACTCAGGCGCCAATCAGGGGAAAGCGTCGCCAGGCCACTCCCTCTTTCTCTCTAGTTCTAACCTTGGTGGAGAAGTTGCTGACTGCTACCCCTGTATGGAACAAAGGAAAGTCCCTATGACCTTTCCTTCTCATTCCCCGGTCCTGGACTTTGCGAATAACGCATCAGACTATGCCCATGCGCTAGTCAATGCGAAGATGTTTCTTAGTTAAGATTCTATTTCTCTGGGCAAAGACAATCAAATCAATGACAAGAGATTAGAATCTGCCCAAAGTCGATCTTCTGTTGATCAATTGTGTCATGCCAAATGTACTAAAAAATGGTTCACAGAAAAATAGGGCATTGTCCCCACTCCTCATGGCCAGCGGCAGTCAAGCCAGAGCCAAAATTTGACCACTTTGTATATTTTAAGAACAAAGCAGTGTAAATTGAAGGTGTCTCAGACAGAAAGTCAGGTAGCGCACAATTTTGATATACGCACCTACCTCGACCAGTGCAGGGCAGTATTAAACATACATCAAGCACCATCTTCTAAGTTGCACACAAGAAGAGTTGTTCAGGTCAAGAACCCTCTTACATATGCTAATGAAGTCAGCACTTCTCTATACACACAAGGAACAGGGCACCTCAAGAATCGGAATCATGTTCCTAATATCATTAAGGAATATATACCTCCGACTTCTCCTTCTCCTGTTACTGCAACAGATCTCCTTAAATTTCTTATGCAAAAGCGGAAGATCACAAGATTGTCTCGTACATCTGTAACTCCACCTCCACCTCAGGAGCATCATTGTAATTATCATCACGACGTAGTGATCAAATATTGTTGCCAGTCATCTAAATGGTCTGTCTTCGACCGTTTGAATTATTCTCGGACTCCTGAACTTGTGATGGTGGACGAAGATGAAATATTGTATGCTTCAGTCAACATGACATCTCGAAGCACTGGGGTAGAAAACGTCCAAGATGTAATGCAACCTGCAACCCTAGTCAATAATACCTTGATCAGATCTATTATTCCGACGAAGGGGTCTACCAACATACCAAATCAAGAAATCAAGAAATAATCGGTCAAAAGAATCTTCCTTCAGAACAAGAAAAAAAAGGTCAAAGGAATCATCTAGAGTCTGAACAGGAATCCCTCATGCAAGGGAGCCTTCCCGCTCTTCATCCTGGGGATGGTTCTTTACATGAGCTTGATGCCGATAGTGAAGGCTCTGGACAGACCATCTTTTCTACCAGTTCCTCATCGGTAGAAAGAGAAGTGATTGCCTATGTCACTAATGAGGAACAAGATGCATCTAGTTTCGATAGTCAGGAGCAGAGAATCGCCGCTGTGGAGGCCAGTCTAAAGAATATGGCCGAAATGATGGCAAGCATGCATGTAGTGATCGTGGCACAACACGTTGTTCTACTGGCTACCAATCTATTTTCAACCCAAGAACACATTACAGCATCAACCCCTGTCAATACTGGTCTGGGGGTACAGCCTCCTCACAATACCACAATTCTGGCTTCAAGTCATTTTGGTGCTAGGGTGGTGCTTATCACACAGTCCCGCCTCATAACGCATCGAACCAATTGACTGCTCCCCAAGAATCAGGGGATACCATTGAAGCGGTATAGCTTTTGCACAATTAGTTTGAAGCTTTCAAGCAGAAGGACGGTCTGTAGAAGTTAGGGATTAAACAACCCTATCCTATAGAGTGAAAGAAGATTCTATTTCCACCCAAATACAAGCCATCGACCATTATGCTGTTTGATGGCAGTTCATCTCTAAGTTAGTACCTCAATCACTTCGAGGTGATAACTGATCAGCTCCAGCCAAACGATGCTCTACTCACTAGAGTATTTGTTGGGTGTCAGGCGGGTGCAGCCTACGATTTGTATCGCAGTCTGCCAGATGGTTGCATAACCTCCTTTGCAGTGTTTAAACAAATATTCATAGAATGCTTCTATGAGGGAACCAACGACATGACTATGTCGGCCCTCATCAAAATCAAGCAGTGACCTAATAAAACTGCTGAATGTTTCATTGAGCGTTTCCACCGAGAGGCACTAAAAATGCCTCTAGGAACTCCAGATGCTTTAAATATAGATACTTGTAAATCAAATTTGCTACCTGTAATCAACATGTGGATGGGATCCACTCAATTCCAAGACTGGCCTTTCCTCTTAGTAAGTGCCAGGGCAGCCGGCGATAGTACTAACAAGTTTAAATATTTAGGCATCCAGATGCCAAATCTTGGCAAGGATGAACATTCTGCAACCAACAATAGTGGCCGTCAGAATAACCGTAAGAACAAAGAAGCCTTAGCCATCAATATCAAAGACAAAGAAGCTTTGGCTGTCAACGTGGGTCAATGAACTCCTACTACGATGGCACCGCCTCTGAGAGCACAACGTCTGAAAGAGGAGTATTCCTTTGAAGAGGATGATATCATGAGCATTTTTTATTACTTAATCCAAAGCAATAAACTTGAGTTACCCAAAACAAAGCGGACAGAGAAGTTGGTAAAACTGATCATCCCAAATACTGTGTATCACAGGTTCATCGGACACCCAACCAGGGCATGCTACATGCTCAAAGGGAAGATACAAGCGCTGATTAACGTTGGTGCAATCAATCTTTCGCAATATGAGAAGACAGTGACTGCTAATGTCATTTCTCTACAGTTTGGTGACTTTTCTGCTCAATATGTGCAGGATAGAGTCGTTCCCATACCGAAGGCTACCCTGGAGATTGTCAATCTTTTGCCGACATGAAGTGACGGTCTTGTTCCTTTGTCAACAGACAAAAGAGAAATCATGTGGATCCATCCCAACTTGGTTGTCGACTTTGAGATGCCTGCTTCATCCTCGAAGTCTAGAAAGACAACCAAATATAAGTCATGCCACATGACTTCTATCGGTGGTCATCATCTGCCTCCTTTGAATGCTACCTTCATTCTGGCAACAGACACATATTCTTCACTTGAGACAATAACATCAAAGCCAGAGCTCAATTATCAGCCAGCATCCATCTCTATAGTCAGCAGTCCCGCGAATTGATGACTAAGATGGGATAAGACATGGAGAAAACCCCAGGTTTGAATCATGGAAGAGGATCTCACGTACCCCTTTCCCTACATCTCCAACATAATCAATCTCGTATTGGCTTGGGATTCTGGATAGATTCTTCTTCTTTCCAAAAGAAGTCTTCCAAAGGCAAAGCTCAGACGAAGGGCTGCAATATGGTTTTCTTTGCACCAGCTCCGGAATAAGAAGCCATGGCTAGTACCAGATCCGGGAGACTATACCTTCGAGACTATCAAGAAGGACAAGAGGCCACACCTCCAGTCTCATATGCTTATCCAGAGTCCTCCCCCAATGTTGTTAATGTTCCATCGTCTTTATCACCCCCAGTGAAACTGGTTTCTTCCAAACCGATGGTGGTCGACAAAGGAAAACAAGCAGTTCACTTTGATAAATTATTAAAGAAAACTCCACTTCTTGGACTTGAAAGGCCATAACTTTGATAAATTGGCTCAGTTAGCCAATACTCCGGCGAGGTTATCAATCTTCGAGCTTCTACATCTCACGAGGAAACTCGGGAAGCACTAAGCGAAGCTTTGGTACAAGTTGACGCTTGTCTAGCACTTCTCAAGAAACTAGATGACAAAGGTATGGCATGCTTCTATTGTCATAGTATGATGGAGTTGATTTCCAACATAACTTTCATACAAGAGGATATGCTTGTGGAAGATAATCGGCATGACCGACCTCTCTACTACACGGGATATGTCAATACAATGAAGGTTGATCGCATCCTGATTGATCCTTGGTCTGTACTCAGAATTATGTCGAAGACCCTACTGGATGTGCTAAAAGCCCCGGTCCATAATCTCTCCACAACAATCACTATTATCCTGGGATTTAATTACGGAAAGAGCGAACCATTGGGGAAGATTCACTTGAAAGTTCAAATTGGCAATCTCCGTACGAAAGTAACTTTTTATGTGATTGTCAATCACGACTCCTACAATGCTTTGCTAGGGAGACCATGGCTGCATGAACATAACATCGTGCTATCCACTCTCCATCAATGCTTCAAGTATGTGGATGACCATGGAGAAGTCCGCAAAGAAGTGGCCAATCATAATCCCTTCTGAGGTGTCGAAGCATATTATACTGACTCCAGGATGTATAAAGAGGAGTTCATGAAAGTTGTTGTAGCATCCACTTTTTCATAGAAGGGTATTTTAGTTTTTTTAGCCATTTTGGCCTTTTGTGATTTTCTAGATATGTTGACTTATGTTGTGCAAGCAACTGGTTTAGCCTTAGAGGACATTCTATAGGAGCCTAACCATGCCTTAGAATTATTAATTTTTTTTTAGAATTTATTTTAGGCTTGAGTTTATTTTTTTTTAAGGCTTTAATTGATTTTTTTGCCTTTTTCATGCTAGCCATTTAGCCTTTTTGACTTGGGCCTAATTTTTACTTAGGAATGAGTTGGCCCAAGTGAAACCCTAACCCTAGAGACCTATTCCTGGCTGCCCAACAGCAGCACCCCCTCCCTCTTCCTTTCATTTGTAAGTTTTAGCCTCCACAAGTGAAACCCTAATAGATCCCCTTCTCCAAAACTCATATTTCCTTCATCCGGAGTCTGTTTCTTCCCAAACAAACTCTGTTGCACTCATCGAGGAGAGGAGGATCTGTTGGAGCATTTCTAGCAAGGAGGCGAAGGCTTTTGCTTGAGGGAAATCGACCGACACGACAACCGAGGAGCCCCGTTCATTGAGTTTTTGACACTCAATAGGTAAATCCTGATCTACCTTTGTTTCTCTTGTATTTTCTTCATTATTGCATCCATATAGGCACCCTTGATATGTGTACGAAGTTTGGTTGGGTTTTGGCTTCGTTTGATAGCGGTATCGGACACGTATCGGTCTCACGTTGCACGTGTTCGGCAAAATATCACTTAGAATTGAAAAGTGTTAATTGTTTATTATGTTTTCACAAAATCCTTCTTTATATGATTTGTACCAACTTTAGTGAAGATAGATCGAAAATCGACACGATTTTGGCATCCGAACTGACACGGACACGCGTGCACGAGATCCCGTGCTCGGTCTCGTGCATGCCCTGCAGTCTGTGCTTCATAACTCGAAGCATAGAGCTCCGTCTTTCGTTAAATTTTACGAGCACGTAGGGGCAACCTCTGTCTACATGCCCGTAAAATTTCACGATGTTTCATCGAGCGAGCACGGAGTAATCGCGCGTGCACTGATCAGCCATTCTGTGCACCCGGCTGAAATTCGGGACTGAAACGGACTTCGTGCGCGCACACGATGCAGCAAAGTCCCATTCCAGGACCTAGGACATGTCGACCTATACCTAGACTACCCGTAGGGCGAACCTCGAGTCGCTGCGTGGCCCGACGAGCAAGCCACGAGGGCGGAACCGCGTGCACGAAGGCGCACGGGCGCGCGCGCGTGCACAGTAGGCCGCACGGGTGCGGGGGCTGCGTGCACTGCCTCGGGCGGTGTGTTGCTGCATGGCCGTGTCCTAGACCTACTCCAGGACCCCCCCAGCTACATGCACAAGCATGGGGCATTTCATTGTGTGTGCGGCGCTCAAACGAGCGAGAACGCATGCGTATCATGCGGTATCGGGAATTCTTGATACGTGTTCTGTGGATACGACACGGACACAATTTCGAATACAAGAGTATACGAATGCATCACGTGGGTTGAGACCAACGTGTATGCCGAGTTTCGCAGGTTCGTTTGGTGTATTTTGCATTTTGGGTCGTTGTGTGAAATTGGGTTGTTTTCTTTAATTTCGATTTTGAGTTGAAATGTGATATTTTGTTTTCCAGCCTTTTAGCTTATAAATTCTTAGTTTTTAATATGTATATGAGGTTTCGGATATGTGGGAACCAACTTTTGGTTTTGTTTCATAATTTTCCATCATTTATGAGTATATATGCTTTCTATATAGCTATATATATATTTTTTTTTCTATATAGCTATATATATACATTTAACTATATATATATATATAACCCTGTTGAAACCTATTGCTAACACATCCATGTTGAGAATGGGTCGAGGCAGATTTAATTTCATATTTTAGACTCTTTAAATTATCTCGCACCATTGCGAATCTTTCCATTTAAGAGTTTGTATATATATACATATACATATATATATATATATATATATATATATATATATATATATATATCGAGGGGGATTTAATTTCATATTTTAGACTCTTTAAATTATCTCGCACCATTGCGAATCTTTCCATTTAAGAGTTTGTATATATATATATATATATATATATATATATATATATATATATATATATATATATATATATATATATATATGTAGTTTTCTTACTTTGTATATTTATGTTGATAATAGTATATTAAATTAAGGTATACCATGGTTGTTGTAACCCCTGTTTCTCAAATTTTTTATATATTTTATTTTATTGTGTTTGAAAGTAATTTATTTTTGAAACTTTGTAAAAGATATTTACTATTTTTTCTGCATTTCAAAATGTAGTTTATAATTAACGGTTTGAAAGTACAATTTAGTTTTAATAAATATTTGTTCTTGAAATTTTATTATTGAAATTATAAAGTTATTTATTATTATGTTTGGATTTTCAAAAGAAAATATCGTTTTCGAAAATAGTTTGAAAATCATGATTATTTTTGGAGCAATAAAATGATTTAGTAACTTATTTTGAATAAGATTTAGATTTATAAAATATATTTTACCTCATTTGATAACATCAAACATTATTTAAAATACTTATGGTGACTAATTGTGGCATTAAGAATTATCTAATCTAGATTTGAAATATTATTTGATTTAACGATTTATCTATTATATGATTTAAATTGATTTGATAAACATTAAATTTATCTTAAAGTTATTATCTTGAATTTGATTTGGATTTAGATTTGGATTTGAATTCATCTGATTTGGATTTAAATAATTTATTTGATTTAAATTTATGGAGAGACTTGCCCGTTAGAAATTCTAATCCTATTTGAATCATATTTAGTATTAGATAGATTATTTCTTATTTGAACTAATCATATTCCTATCCAAATTAGTTGGTAATCCTAATCATATCTTTATTGATTGAGTTCTAATCATATCCTAATTCACTAATTGCTTTTCATTATCTATATATATTGAACCTATAAAATAAATTCATCTCTCATACCTTATTTTACAAAATTTCTCTTTTTTTCGTCATAATTAACCCAAATTCGTCATAAATTCAGCCTTCCTTTTCAAATATTTTACCAACTTTGAAGGTCCATAACTTCCAACTCCGGACTCCGTTTGACCTCCAATTTTTTTTGTTGTAACCGTCTCGAGGTATATTTTCTGAATATAAAATTTATTTTCAAATAATTTTAACCTAATTTTCTGGAAAATTCGTGGAGTGTCAGTTGTCCGAAATTTGATACGTTTCGGTGTTTTCGAGATTCCGGGAGAACTAGGAATCGGAATCACGATCCGTTTGAAGTTTCGGAACGCTGATGAAAAAGTACACATTATATATTTTTCTCAACAATTTTCTAAAATATTTTATTTTTTATTTTTATTTTAGAGGCCCGTCTCATCATCTAAAATCATCTTGCGTAGCTTTAACTTCTGAGACTATTTCTGTATCGACATGACAATATCGTGCCAGTCAGCTTCAAATCAAACCGAGGCAAGTATCACTATGACCTATGTTTCCTTTATTTTATACTGTATGTATCTTCGTGTCGTCTTTTCACTATTACTCCCTTATGGTTCATGATTGTCGTTGTTCATGATTACTATTGTGCACGAGAGTTAGAATCGGTTGGATATACATAAATGTTCATGCTTTACTCATTGTTTTCTATTGTTTACAGTTTATCCTATTGCTAATGTTTATCATAGTGGACATGTATTGTGAGTGAGTTGGGCGGGGGAATACAATAAGTAAGCATGTGGTCAACGAATTGAATACAGACTCCCTATACATTGATTACATAATATCAGTCATGCACCACACGTATGACTGACAGATATCCCAAGCCGTCTACATGCTGAAAGTTGGTATTCTAAAACACACAGTACACGTGACTTAATTATTGTTGCTCTATTGCCTATTGTTCTTCTTTCGTCAAGTCTACCTTCTTATTGTCATCATGTCTTAGTGGTATGTCAAGTCTACCTTCATGTTATTATCATATCTCAAAGGTACTTTTTTATCATATAATGTCATGCCTATACTTATCTTCAGTTAAATTCCTTTTATCATTCCTTCATGTTTGTATACTATATTGTGTAATATAGTCTTATGGTGATCTTGTTCCAATCCTGACAGGATAACCATTTTTCAGTTGACAGATTCTTGATGACTATTCTCGATGACTTGCTCTCTTGCTTTGGATTCCTTTGGGTGGAGTTAGAGGTATCTTGGAGGCCAACCATAGATTCTAGATAGAACAGTCACATGTAGCAAATTTTTATCGAAAAGTAATTTGAATGTATTATTGGAATTGTAATTAAAATCATTATTGTGAATGAGCAAAATAGATAAATTTTGTTGTATTTGAGACTTATTTTGGAGTATAGACAGCGTACTACCGTCGATGCTGCGGCGTAGGCTGGACTTGGCCACGAACTCGTATCCCAAAATTGGGAGCGGGTCGTGACAAGTTTTTATGGTGGCCCATGCAGGTCCGTTTTCGCAAAATTATGCGAACTTGTGGTAGTACCTATATTAGTCGTACTACTGCAAGCCTGCAATTAGGATGCTCATTCACAATTAGGTTGATTTGATTTTAAAAAAATGACTAGGCCTAGGACTAGGTACACCGTGGGTGACCAATAGAATTATTTTTGAATTGATTGTATGGGTAGTTAAGGTTGTTACATAGGCTACATGATTAAGGTGATGATATTCGTTGAATTTTGAGATGCCCTATTTGATGAAGTTGAAATTGTGATTTGATAAACGACTCTAATTAAAGATGGATAGAATTCTTGATTGATAAATTGAATATTTTGGTTACTGTTGAAGATGAAATTTTTAGCTTTTGGTATTCTGAGGTTTAAATTTTTATATGATCAATGAATTATTGATAAGGTCGAATATTTAATTTTTAAAGGAAATAATTTTGATTTGATCAATAAAATTGAGGTATGATTTGAAAATTTATAGAATTAAAATTTTTGAGGAGATTATGAATTTATGCTGAATTTTGAATTTCAAATAAAATTGGGGAATTTAAAGATTTGTTAATTTAGATTTTGTAGATATTTATCAAGTTGGATTAAGGGTTGTGAATTTGATAAGATGATATTCATGATTGCTACAACACGGTATTAAATTGAGTTAGTGATTTAAAAAAAAGGATTGAATTTGAGAAATGTTTTTTAAATATTCTTGAGGATACGAATTTATAAGATTGATGAGTGATAACTTAGATGTCATGTAGGTAATACACCTCCGAACTATATCCATTAACTACATTCTTCCATCCTTCTTGATCAATCTTCTTATTAAGAAAAAAATATTATTTTTATCTCATTGATCATTATTCCTTTTTAAATTTTTCCATCTTTTCACCTGACCAACCAAGCCTATTTTTCCTGTCATCCTTAAATTTCGAGGACAAAATTTTCTAAGGTGGGTAGATTTGTAACCCCTATTTCTCAAATTTTTTATATATTTTATTTTATTGTGTTTGAAAGTAATTTATTTTTGAAACTTTGTAAAAGATATTTACTATTTTTTCTGCATTTCAAAATGTACTTTATAATTAACGGTTTGAAAGTACAATTTAGTTTTAATAAATATTTGTTCTTGAAATTTTATTATTGAAATTATAAAGTCATTTATTATTATGTTTGGATTTTCAAAAGAAAATATCGGTTTCGAAAATAGTTTGAAAATCATGATTATTTTTGGAGCAATAAAAAGATTTAGTAACTTATTTTGAATAATATTTAGATTTATAAAATATATTTTACCTCATTCGATAACATCAAACATTATTTAAAATACTTATGGTGACTAATTGTGGCATTAAGAATTATCTAATCTAGATTTAAAATATTATTTGATTTAACGATTTATCTATTATATGATTTAAATTGATTTGATAAACATTAAATTTATCTTAAAGTTATTATGTTAAATTTGATTTGGATTTAGATTTGGATTTGAATTCATCTGATTTGGATTTAAATAATTTATTTGATTTAAATTTATGGAGAGACTTTCCCGTTAGAAATCCTAATCCTATTTGAATCATATTTAGTATTAGATAGATTATTTCTTATTTGAACTAATCATATTCCTATACAAATTAGTTGGTAATCCTAATCATATCTTTATTGATTGAGTTCTAATCATATCCTAATTCACTAATTGCTTTCCATTATCTATATATATTGAACCTATAAAATAAATTCATCTCTCATACCTTATTTTACAAAATTTCTCTTTTTTTCGTCATAATTATCCCAAATTCGTCATAAATTCAGCCTTCCTTTTCAAATGTTTTACCAACTTCGAAGGGCCATAACTTCCAACTCCGGACTCCGTTTAACCTCCAATTTTTTTTGTTGTAACCGTCTCGAGGTATATTTTCTGAATATAAAATTTATTTTTAAATAATTTTAACCTAATTTTCTGGAAAATTCGTGGAGTGTCAGTTGTCCGAAATTTGACACGTTTCGGTGTTTTCGAAATTCCGGGAGAACCAGAAATCAGAATCAAAATCCGTTTGAAGTTTCGGAACGCTGATTAAAAAGTACACATTATATATTTTTCTCAACAATTTTCTAAAATATTTTATTTTTTATTTTTATTTTAGAGGCCCATCTTATCATCTAAAATCATCTTGCATAGCTTTAACTTCTGAGACTATTTCTGTGTCGACATGACAATATCGTGCCAGTCAGCTTCAAATCAAACCGAGGCAAGTATCACTATGACCTATGTTTTCTTTATTTTATACTGCATGTATCTTCGTGTCGTCTTTTCACTATTACTCCCTTATGGTTCGTGATTGTCGTTGTTCATGATTACTATTTTGTACGAGAGTTAGAATCGGTTGGATATACATATATTTTCATGCCTTACTCATTGTTTCCTATTGTTTACAGTTTATCGTATTGCTAATGTTTATCGTAGTGGACATGTATTGTGAGTGAGTCGGGCGGAAGAATACAACAAGTAAGCATGTGGTCAACGAATTGAATACAGACTCCCTATACATTGATTGCATAATATCAGTCATGCACCACACGTATGACTGACGGATATCCCAAGCCGTCTACATGCTGAAAGTTGGTATTCTAAAACACATAGTACACGTGACTTAATTATTGTTGCTCTATTGCCTATTGTTCTTCTTTCGTCAAGTCTACCTTCTTATTGTCATC
Source organism: Iris pallida (assembly GCA_029216955.1). Classification (NCBI taxonomy): domain Eukaryota; kingdom Viridiplantae; phylum Streptophyta; class Magnoliopsida; order Asparagales; family Iridaceae; genus Iris; species Iris pallida. The sequence continues at coordinate 41,185,757 of JANAVB010023800.1, read as the reverse complement.
ATGTCTTAGTGGTATGTCAAGTCTACCTTCATGTTGTTATCATATCTCAAAGGTACTTTTTTATCATACAATGTCATGCCTATACTTATCTTCAGTTAAATTCCTTTTATCATTCCTTTATGTTTGTATACTATATTATGTAATATACTGTTATGGTGATCTTGTTCCAATCCTGACTGGATAACCATTTTTCAGTTGGCAGATTCTTGATGACTATTCTCGATGACTTGCTCTCTTGCTTTGGATTCCTTCGGGTGGAGTTAGAGGTATCTTGGAGGCCAACCATAGATTCTAGATAGAACAGTCACATGTAGCAAATTTTTATCGAAAAGCAATTTGAATGTATTATTGGAATTGTAATTAAAATCATTATTGTGAATGAGCAAAATAGATAGATTTTGTTGTATTTGAGACTTATATTGGAGTATAGACAGCGTACTACCGCCGATGCTGCGGCGTAGGCTGGACTTGGCCACGAACTCGTATCCCAAAATTGGGAGCGGGTCGTGACAGTTATGTTTTCTATTTTAATCTCAGATTTTCCCCATTTCTGTAAGCACCAGGACACACACACACACACACCATCTTTTGTTAGATTTAAGGTTGACTTGTATTGTATATACACATGTGTGTGTATATACCTATATGAATATAGATATTATGCTTGGAAACCCTCTTAGAATAGATTATAGTTGTGAATATAACTATAGGAGTCCTATGACAGATTTGGTTTGTCATTTTGAGCCTAGTTTAGTCGAATTGGCCGACAAGTTGACTAAGTTGACAAAAGTCAACTTTGGGTTAAACTTGATCCAATTCAACTCAAACGAACTCCGAATGACCTGAAATTTTGTGTATGACCTAGAAATTAGTAGACGGACTAGTTGACCAAGGTTTAACCAGATTTGACCAACATTAACCAGGTTTGACTAGTGTTGACCAAGGGTTGACTTTGACGAAAAGGGACCTAGAAGCATGTAGTCTTACATTGTAGCTATTTTCTTTGATATTTTAGACTTGGTTGTGACATGTGTATACTTTAAATAGGTTTATATTACCCCAGTTTAGCTACACCTCATCATCAGCAGTTCGATTTGCCATGCGAGTACATTCTCTGAAAGTTCTTTCATTTACTTGTCGAATTCTATATTTCAGTTTTAGTCAATTCTATTTGATTCTCTATTACAAACACGAATTGATATTTTTCTAGATTCCATGTATACGACACACATACCTTACTTGTCTAGCCTCTATTACAAGAACTATTACAAGAATCACCTACAAGCACCTTCATGTTCTGGCTAGATTTATTCTCGATTTATGTGTCGTATTATGGATTCACTCATATTTGTCGGGCGGAAAAATACTTGAGTAGAAATGTAAACATTCCTAAATACTCGAACCACCTCCCTGTGAATTATACAAGAACGATAGTCGTCCCACACTTGGCCAGTGTGTGATGTACCGGATTACCCCTAGCCGTTTACATGTCGATCTCAGTATTTTTAAACACACTATGAGTAGTGTCTAGAATCTTTACTAAAATCATCACAAAAACTATTACAAGAATCACCCTACTTGGATTATTGAATGGAATCACACTTGATATATATTATACCACTGGACTCATATCACATTATTCTAGTTCAGCTAGCTTTATTTACAGTCTTCATTGACATGATATTTTGTTTCACAGCTTTTACATTCCTTGTTCTTTTACTATAGTTTTACATCTTAAACTGTCTCGAATTCCTATGCTTCATCAATAAAATTGTCTATAATTGTTTTATGGTTTTCGTTATTTACTTGGATTTACTTGAAGAGATGTATTCGTTCCTGTCCTGACTGCACCTGTTAAAATATTACAGATGTTAGCCCTGAGGATGTTTGCCCTACTCACTATGGATCTGGAGAGGGATTAGCTACCTTTGGCCTCGACTCTCAGGAGTGATCGGAAGACTAGTTTAGTAGACTGTTTTAGATTTCTTTACTAGAAATTGAGTTGTAATAATGTATGAGTTGTCTTGTTTTGAGTTATTATCTTTTAGTAGTTTTCATTGTTTTCTTTAGTTATAGAATTCTGTGATATCCTATCGTGCTTAGACTGTGATTGAGTTATATTATTTTATTATATAATTGCGTGAGTTGGTTCAGATAGTGACCTAGAACAGCGTTATACCGCCGATTCTGTGGCGTAGGCTGGACGTGGTTACACACTTGTACCCTTACACTGGGTGTGGGTCGTGACTGTTGTACTGGCCATGGACACTGAGAAAGATCAGAAGGACAACCCAGACAACATCCTAATAATTCCGGTCAAAGGACGCACTTTTTATCCTTTGTCTTCTCAGATGCTGACCATCCATCTCTCCTCTCATGCTAAGCATCCTATTGTTGAAAAGAAGGAGCATAAGGAGCTCACCTCTTCTGAGCCTTTTGTTATCGACCTTCGTCGTAACAATCCTTCCCCTTCTCCTTCCCTTCCTCATTCTCCGCCTCTGGTCATCAATCTTAGCAAGCCATCGGCTAAGATCAAGAGCCCTATTGTAAATGATGTTGTAATTACCAATAAAGTAGTATCTACTTTGCAGTATGCTGATGTTATTTATTATACTCGGTGTTATCTAGAAATGCTAGATACAATTGGAGCAGTTCAACTTCTCCAAGATGATGTATCACTCGAATCAGTTCAAGATTCCTTCTTCCTATTTCTATCCCGGAAGAAAGATGAACTTCCTATACTTTTCAGCAAAGGAACAGATCAGAAGATTACATTTGATATTGACTCTAAAAGTTAATATAACGGGCGGCTTCAGCTACGTCGTTATAGTCAACAATCAAAAGACATCATTTAAAAGATGGGCTACAACTTTAAAACCGACCTCAATAGTGTAAAACCCCTAAATTTCTACTATTTTTTTATTAAATTTGGTACTGATTTAAAATTTTGTATTGTACGTCGCGTAGTTGCATTGTACGTCGTGCGCGAAATTTTGATTTTTCGTAATTGCTCGACGAGTGCGAATATGTGCGAGCGTACATATTTTAGAAAAACTTTTTATTCTATTTTTTATTGTTTCAAATAATAGATATAATAATTAGTTTTGCTATCATTTCTAAGTTTGTTATTTTTACTTCATTTCTAAAAGTTATTAATAATAAACAATATTTTTGTATACTAGAAAAGCACAATTATGTAAAAAATATTTGTGCATACATATATTTCATAATTATTTATTAGTTTATTTTAAATAATAAATATAATTTTTGAAATTATTATTATTAGTATTTTTGGAAAATATATTTTGAAATTATTGTGGCAATTTAAATCTTTTATTTGATAGTTTAAAATATAGGATAAAATTATATTTAATTTGAGTTTGATTATCTATATTTAAATTAGATTTTGATTTGGATTTGGATTTATTGAATTAATTTAAATTAATAGATTGAATTATATAATTGGGTTTAACTATTCTAATCCTTATCGAACTGAAAATTCCCACATCTTATAAATAGGCAGGTACTTCTCCAAATTTCTATCATTCATTATTCTCCACAACTATTCTTCCACAAATTTCCAACCCTAACTAATTGTCATCCATAGATTTTATCATGCGTGCATCGTGTCCGTGTCCATATTCCTTTTCTTTTCTTTTTATAATTACATTTTTCTCGCGTGTCCGACAAACTCGGACACGATCTCTTCTGTGTCTCAAAGGACACATAAATTCTCAAAATCTCAAAATTTTGAAAATCTCCCAAATCAGTAAAACCTTAACCCTAACCCTAAACCTAACCCTAATTCTAATCTGGCGAATAAACGCCACTGCCACGACGACCTCCACCGTCGCCGTGAACCGCAGCGACTCCACCTCGTCCCGACCGTCCTGACACCACTCGACCAACACCTCGACCACTAGGACCATCCACACAGCCGTCCTACCACCGATCACCGTCATCCCCATGGCAGCCATTCCCCAGCCACTTTCCGTGTCCGGCCACCAAAACCATCGCCACCACCGCGGCAGCCAACACCATCACCATCACCGTCATCACCGACCAACCCAACCGCCACCGCGGCCAATGCCGTGGCAACCTACGCCCGCCACCACCGTCCAAAAAGAAAAAAAAGGAAATTAAAACCCCAAGCCCTAGACTAACCTCGCTGGACCGTCGCACGTCCGCCGGTGAACCCCGCACGACCACCAGCGTCCGCGTAGCACCACCCTAGCCGTCCGAGCCCATACGCCCCTTGCCGCCTACCCCTCCGGCTCCTCCCTCCTTATTCCAGCGCCGCCGCTGCCTCGACCGTCACCACGCGTCTCCGTCCTTTTCCCTCCGTATCGACGCCGTGCCCGAACAGCCGCCGCCGTGCACGCCACCGCGCGCCGACCGCCGCTGCCTCGCCGCCCCTCTCTGCGTCTGCTCTGCCTACAACATCCTCCGATCTGCCAATGACCCTCTCTCTTCCTCTCGATCTCTCCGTGAACTCTCTCTCTCCAATTCGTTTGGTTTTTTTCCCATCCTCCTTCTCACTCCCTCCCTCTAATCTCTCTCTCTATTTTGTTGCTTTTTTTAAAAAAAGCTGAAAAGTGTTCTCCTCGAAAGAGGAGAACCACAGCTGTTGTTTTTTTAATTTTATTTTACTTTTTGTTAATTATTATTATTATTAAGGTTATTATTATTATTAGTATTAATGTATATATGTAGTGTATTTTTGTCTTATTATTATTATTATTATTCTTATATTTATGGTTTTAAATTATTGTTATAGTTACTAATAAAAATAGTATGCTTGAACAACAAAATATATTTCATATATTTTGGTTATTTTCTACTATAATAATTGTTATTAAAATATTTGCAGGTAAATTATATATTTTCTAAAAAGGTTATATCATAAGGCTTGGCCTACTCCTATATTGTAAAATATAATAATTTTCTAGATTTTTTTAGTTAAAAGCATTTTGACCCATAAAGGGTAGTTTCTAAATTTATGAAATAATTTACTAGTCTTTTCAAATATTTATTATTAGTATTATTTTTACTAATAAGATATAGTATTTTTTACCTATAAATTTTATTTGGACAAACTGGAGTTTTGCCTAAAAACGGTTTATTTATTTTTTAAGCATTTATCTAAAAAATATTTTTAAGCTAATAAGAAATATTTTCAAGCATTATAAATTTCTTTATATATTATTTATCCTTTTTTTCCTTGATTATCCTTTTGTCCATAATTAAACCCATTACTCCTACTCCCTCACCAATTCTAGACTACCCTATGTCGACCCCAACTATTCTGACCGTCCCGGACCTAATGGAACTGTCCGTGCCCCCATCAGAGGTCACCTTGCATAGTTGTTGCACCGAAGTCGCAGTTCATGCCACCTTGATCATCGCAGCACATCAGGCATACTACCAGGCAAGACACCTTGCCATTTGCTGTTTATTTATCTTAGCTCATATTTCATGCATTATTTATTATTCTTTTTATGTAAAATAAACTGTGATACATGGCATAACCTGTTAGAACTTACTGTTCATTTATATTTTCTGCTATGTATTATTTTTCTTACACATTAAACCTAGATTTAAGGGACCACCTTGTGTGTTGCATTCATTGGCCTTGACACGTTGTAAAACAAAATTGTGTGTCGCATGTAGAACACGGACATACGTGACTGGCTGGCCACCGGTGCGTATATGCCGTGCGATAGGATTAACCGCTAATAGAGGTTGCATGCTAGTTTGACTTAGCAGTTATAGAGGTTTTATGTTGTGGATACAACATAGTAGGCATTGGGCGGGGAGGACAATTCCTTAGCGTATGGGCTTCGATGCACTTTCACTTTTGTAACCCATGAGCTCCGCCAAAGACGCATGTCAGATTACCCATGATTACTGATGGCCACTGGTGTTCTGCGGAACGTTATGCTCGTATTGATTGGTCCTCTAGTGCCCCAAGGGGGGACTATGCCGATCCTATTTAGCCAGGGCCCATGCGTAGGAAGCATTATTCTTAACTACATTTCACTTAGAACGGTTAGGCACCTTTATCCGTTAGGTACGAGTACTTTTGGTTTGAGTACTTGTATCTGACCGTGGCTTGGAACAATAACTTGTCGCAGATTAGTTCATCACATCTTGTCCTTGTTTGGTTGTATGTGTGACTTACTACTTCGAAGAGAAGGTATTGAACCTTGTTGGGGTCCGGATACTATATTAGATTCATAGCACGGAAAGATACGTTATCGTGAATTAGTTTACCATCTCCTGTCCTTGTTTGGTTGGGGGGGGTGGTAAGCTAGTTCAATAGGTGTTTTTTAGACCATGTTATCATTCAATTGACTTAGTTATTTGAGCAATATTTATTCAGTTTATATGGCATGATATTATGTGTCTTATTACGTCCCTCTGAGGACCTGGTTATCTCGCCAGGTGTGTGCTCTTGTCTTTCGCAGGTGCTTTAGCTCTAGCCGTGACCATCTTCATTTCTTCGAGGATGATTGCGCTTGGATCGTCTTTATTTTGCTCGCCAAAAAATATTTCTTTTCTCATGTATTTTTCCTTTACTTGTTGGTAGTAGATTTGTCTCCGCCCAACATATTGTATCAAGACAATTCATTATCATTATATTATATCTTTTATTCATTTATTTTGTGTGGATGAGATTTGTTATGGTTCTACTGCATTTTATAGCTTATGTATTCATACGAGGTTTCCATATATTGGAGTGTACTTCGTATGGATACAGCTGGCATGTCTACGTTCATAGTCCTACATATTTTAGGACTGGGGCATTACATATTTTTGTGGTGGCCGATGCAGGTCGAGATAAATTATTTGGTTACTTTATCGTACCAAGCAAGCCTGCGAATAGGAATAGAAGTCTAGGATCTCATCCATAGACTTGACCTCTTTTCCTCGATTCCATATTTGACCAACTCATCGATTGCATCTTGCTTGATTCCTTCTATCATTATTCTTATCTTTCCTTCGTGCTTGCTAGAGATTGACCCTACTAGTTTAATGTCCCAAACACCCTTAGCTTAAATTTTTTAAGTTAGGTAGAATACCCCACGACCTGGCACACCCTTGACCATTAAGGAGAATACAAATAGGATTATCTAGACTATAGGGACTAGAGGGATTTAACCCATTTGGTTAACCAAGCCTTGGGCAATAAACCATAGAATGATCGTATAGGAATAAACAAGACTTAGATTTTTATGACACTTAGACTATCCATATTGGTTCTTATTTCATCTACCCTCGTGCCTATATTTTACTATCTAGACTAATGATGCTAATGTAGCCTAGTCTTTGCAAGCTCAATTATTTATCAAGCTTGTTCATGACATATGTTATTGGAGGCCTCCACTAACGTATTGTCAACTTAGAACCGGTGCATGATGGTCTGATCAACCTAATGCACTTTGGTTCACTTTTATCTATCGTTCTACATGGATGGGGACATAGCTAAACTTGTCCTCTAGAGTCCCATCCGTGACTGCCGTGGCAACTCCTTTTCAATTATTCGGTCACCTTTGAACCACGTATTCGTATCGATAATGCCACTTTCGAACTCTATATTGCTTTCGCCTTCACCTATTTTAGAACGACGAAGGCGTTGTGCTAGAAATTCCTCTAGCTATCCTATCACCCATGACCATTATCACTCAATAATGCTATATCTTCATCCTAAACTACTCGGCCCTATCAAGACCCTCTAATCGCTTAATTTAAGTGAATCTATTTCGTTCTCTTAATCGTGCCCTCAACCTACTCTTAAGAGACCATAACTTTAAGGTCTCTAATTTATTTCTTCAACCTATACCATTCCTTATTGCGCGTTATCTTAACCATTTTCCATCTTGCGTTAATTCATGATTATCTTCGCCATTATTGAAATCATGACACTAATGCATGTTTCCTAAAACGTTGTTTCCTTGTCTCGCCCAATAATTTGACTGTGCTTCCTTATCGCTATAACCTTGTGTCTTCTCACCCCCCTACTTATTCTTAATTTCGAGAACGAAATTCATTTAAGTTGGGTAGGATGTAAAACTCCTAAATTTCTACTATTTTTTATTAAATTTGGTACTGATTTAAAATTTTGTATTGTACGTCGCGTAGTTGCATTATACGTCGTGCGCAAAATTTTGATTTTTTATAATTGCTCGACGAGTGCGAATATGTGCGAGCGTACATATTTTGAGCAATGCTACAGCTACAACCAAACATTTACAATCTTCTTACAACTACTCACCTATTTTCTGACATGTGGACCAGGTGGTGGCCTGGCCCACATGTCAGCAAATGGGTGTAAGTTGTAAGAAAGTTGTAAAAGTTTGGTTGTAAACCAAATATTTTCCACATATTTTAGAAAAACATTTTGTTCTATTTTTTATTGTTTCAAATAATATATATAATAATTAGTTTTGCTATCATTTCTAGGTTTGTTTTTTTACTTTATTTCTAAATGTTATTAATAATAAATAATATTTTTGTATACTAGAAAAGCATAATTATGTAAAAAAATCTTTGTGCAAACATATATTTCATAATTATTTGTTAGTTTATTTTAAATAATAAATATAATTTTTGAAATTATTATTAGTATTTTTGGAAAATATATTTTAAAATTATTGTGGCAATTTAAATCTTTTATTTGATAGTTTAAAATTTAGGATAAAATTATATTTAATTTGAGTTTGATTATCTAGATTTAAATTGGATTTTGATTTGGATTTTGATTTATTGAATTAATTTAAATTAATAGATTGAATTATCTAATTGGGTTTAACTATTCTAATCTTTATCCAATTAGGAATTCCTATATCCTATAAATAGGCAGGTACTTCTCCAAATTTCTATCATTCATTATTCACCACAACTATTCTTCCACAAATTTGCACCCCTAACTAATTGCCATCCATAGATTTTATCGTGCGTGCATCGTGTCTGTGTCCATATTCATTTTCTTTTCTTTTTACAATTACATTTTTCCCGCATGTCTGACAAACTTGGACACGATCTGTTTTGTGTCTCGAAGGACACAAATTCTCAAAATCTCAAATTTTCGAAAATCTCCCTAATCAGTAAAACACTAACCCTAACCCTAAACCTAACCCTAATTCTAATCTGGCCGAATAAACGCCACTGCCACGACGACCTCCACCGTCGCCGTGACCCGCAGTGACTCCACCTCGTCCTGACCGTCCTGACACCACTCGACCAACACCCCGACCACCAGGACCATCCATACAGTCATCTTGCCACCGATCACCGTCATCTCCATGGCAGCCATTCCCCAGCCACTCCCCATGTCCGACCACCAAAACCACCGCCACCACCGCGACAGCCAACACCATCACCTTCACCGTCATCTCCGACCAACCCAACCGCCACCGCGGCCAATGTCGCGGCAGCCCACGCCCGCCACTACCATCCAAAAAGAAAAAAAAAGGAAATTAAAACCCCAAGCCCTAGACTAACCTCGTCGGACCGCCGCGCGTCTGCCGACGAACCCTGCGCGACCACCAGTGTCCGCGTAGCACCACCCTAGTCGTCCGAGTCCGTACGCCCCTTGCCGCCTACCCCTCCGGCTCCTCCCTCTTTATTCCAGCGCCGCCGCTGCCTCGACCATAGTCGTGCGTCTCCGCCCTTTTCCCTCCGCCTCGATGCCGTGTCCGAACAGCCGTCGCCGTGCGCCTACCGCTGCTGCCTCGCCGCCCCTCTCCGTGTCTTCTCCGCCTACAACCCCCTCCGATCTGCCGACGACCCTCTCTCTTCCTCTCGATCTCTCCATGAACTCTCTCTCTCTCTCTCTCTCTCTCCCGCTCGTTTGGTTTTTTCCCATCCTCCTTCTTACTCCCTCCCCCTAATCTCTCTCTCTCTATTTTGTTGCTTTCTGGTTTTTTTTAAAAAGCTGAAAAGTGTTCTCCTCGAAAGAGAAGAACCACAGCTGTTTTTTAATTTTATTTTACTTTTTGTTAATTATTATTATTATTAAGGTTATTATTATTATTATTATTAGTATTAATGTATGTACATAGTGTATTTTTGTCTTATTATTATTATTATTATTCTTATATTTATGGTTTTAAATTATTGTTATAGTTACTAATAAAAACAGTATGCTTGAACAACAAAATATATTTCATATATTTTGGTTATTTTCTACTATAATAATTGTTATTAAAATATTTGTAGGTAAATTATATATTTTGTAAAAAGGTTATATCATGAGGCTTGGCCTACCCCTATATTGTAAAATATATTATTTTTTAGATTTTTTTTGTTAAAAGCATTTTGACCCATAAAGGGCAGTTTTCAAATTTATGAAATAATTTACTAGTATTTTCAAATATTTATTATTAGTATTATTTTTACTAATAAGATATAGTATTTATTTACCTAGAAATTTTATTTCGACAAACTAGAGTTTTGCCTAAAAACGGTTTATTTATTTTTCAAGCATTTATCTAAAAATTATTTTTAAGCAAATAAGAAATATTTTCAAGCATTATAAATTTCTTTATATATTATTTATCCAATTATTCCTTGATTATCCTTTTGTCCATAATTAAACCCATTACTCCTACTCCCTCACCAATTCTAGACTACCCTATGTCGACCTTAACTATTCTGACCGTCCTGGACCTAATGGAACTGTCCGTGCCCCCATCAAAGGTCACCGTGCATAGTTGTTGCACCGAAGTCGCAGTTTGTGCCACCTTGATCATCGCAGCACATCAGGCGTACTACCAGGCAAGACACCTTGCCATTTGCTGTTTATTTATTTTAGCTCATATTTTATGCATTATTTATTATTTTCATTATGTAAAATAAACTGTGATACATGGCATAACCTGTTAGAACTTACTGTTCATTTATATTTTCTGCTATGTATTATTTTTCTTACGCATTAAACCAAGATTTAAGGGACCACCTTGTGTGTTGCATTCATTGGCCTTGACACATTGTAACACGAAGTTGTGTGTCGTATGTAGAACACGGACATACGTCACTGGCTGGCCACCGGTGCGTATAAGTTGTGCGATAGGATTAACCGCTAATAGAGGTTGAATGCTTGTTTGACTTAGCGGTTATAGAGGTTTTATGTTGTGGATACAACATAGTAGGCATCGGGCGGGGAGGATAATTTCTTAGCGTATGGGCTTCGATGCACTTTTCCTTTTGTAACCCGTGAGCTCCGTCGGAGACGCGGGTCAGATTATCCATGATTACTGATGGCCACTGGCGTTCTGCAGAACTTTATGCTCTTATTGATTGGGCTTCTAGTGCCCCAAGGGGGACTATGCCGATCTTATTTATCCAGGGCCCATGCGTAGGAAGGATTGTTCTTAACTACATTTCACTTAGAACGGTTAGGCACCTTTATCCGTTAGATACGAGTACTTTTGGTTTGAGTACTTGTATCTGACTGTGGCTTGGAACAATAACTTGTCGCGGATTAGTTCGTCACATCTTATCCTTGTTTGGTTGTAGGTGTGACTTACTTCTTCGATGAGAAGGTATTGAACCTTGTTGGGGTCCGGATACCATATTGGATTCATAGCATGGAAAGATACGTCACCGTGAATAAGTTTACCATCTCCTGTCCTTGTTTGGTTGGGGGGATGGTAAGCTAGTTCATTGGTGTGTATTGAACCTTGTTATAATTCAATTGACTTAGTTATTTGAGCAATATTTATTCAGTTTATATGGCATAATATATATTATGTGTCTTGTTACGTCCCTCCGAGGACCTGGTTATCTCGCCAGGTGTGTGCTCTTGTCTTTCGCAGGTGCTTTAGCTCTAGCCGTAACCATCTCCATTTCTTCGTGGATGATTGCGCTTGGATAGTCTTCGTTTCGTTCGCCAAAAATCATTTCTTTTCTCATGTATTTTTCCTTTACTTGTTGGTAGTAGATTTGTCTCCGCCCAACATATTGTATCAAGACAATTCATTGTCATTATATGATATCTTTTATTTATTTATTTTGTGTGGATGAGATTAGTTATGGTTCTACTGTATTTTACAGCTTATGTATTCATACGAGGTTTTCATATATTGGAGTGTACTTCGTATGGATACAGCTGGCATGTCTACGTTCATAGTCCTACGTATTTTGGGACTGGGGCGTTACAAATAGTAGTAGCGGAAGGCGAACCCCTATCCGTATTCCTACTCCAAAAGGAAAGTCACTACAGTATTACAGTAAAATGAAGCATGGGTTGGGCTATACCTCGCCGGTCATGACCCTAGACGCCTCTGAGTCTGACAAAGAGGAGCGATCTAATTCTTCTGACTCTGTTTCATGGGATTCGGATACCAGTATAGGGCATGTCCATCGAGTGACTCTATCTTCCAGAATGGTGACTCTCGAGTTCTCCGAAGACGATAATGATTTCACCAAACTCCTGAATCTAATGCTTGGGCACAAAGAATGGACAATCAATGGAAACTTCGCTTCAAGCAATGAGAACCACCTACTGAAGACCAATTAATTCAAGTCAATATTGGAGAAGAAACTTCACCTAGACCAATCTTCATCAGCAAAAACCTTCTAGAAGCAGAGAAGGAAGAGTTAATTCAGCTGATTCGGGAATACATTGATGTCTTCGTTTGGAGTTATGAGGATATGCCAGGACTATTTCACTTAACAAAATGCCCTTAAAAGGCTTTTGAAAAAAAAACGAGAAAAAGTACAAAAATACAAGTTGTTTCTGGGAATATTGCTATGGAAGTCTGATCAGAAGACGATCACTTTGTTCCTTGGACCACACGATGATGATGAAGAGAACTGCTTGAAGAAGAACAACCGGAAGAACTAAGTCACCAGAAAGGTATCGACACGATTGGCACTGATGGCACAGTCGAATGCTTTCCTGCTTTGCTTCACTCTGTTCTTGAGAAAAAGTTGAAGAGAAACAATCTGGAAAATCACTTTGCTCTGAAAGTATCTGGCTCTGATCTTGTACCTTCTGTTTAAAAAATAAGTCTATTTATAGACTATACCTTCTGTGCGTAAAAAGCAACATAATTGGGTCTCTACGCAAGTAACTGCCACCCACGATTGAAAATCGACCTCTACGCGTGATGACACATGTCCCATGTAGAGTTGTAGTCTCTGTGCATGGTGATACGTGTCCCACAACTTCAACAATATAGGAAGAGCATATACACACATTCCTCGATAAGTGTGGCATGAAAGCTACGTATGCAGACCACGTTATTACATAGCCAGAAAAGATTGAACGTAAAATAACCCAAAACAAACTTCCTGCATAAAACAGCTAAAAAGTAGCCTTCAGTGTATAGCTAGCTCAAATAAACTCTACACACACAAAAATAGCTGAGATAGACTTGAGCGTAAAAACTCAAATAACTTTCATGCGTAAAGGAAGCGATCTTTTGAGCGTAAAGTAGCTCATCTGCACATTAAACGACAAGCGTTGGATTTGGTAGAGAAATCTTCTTGGCTTCTGTGCAATATTCTGTCAGAAAATCATTCTGTCAGAAAAGTATCACGCGCATTAAATGAGGTCTGGACAGCCTGTCGCTCTCGCATAAAGTTTAAGGATGAGTCTTGCGTAAAGGAGCTCGTGTAAAGTTAAACTCTGTTTGATCTCTGCGTAGAGCTTGAATCTGACTCAGTAGAGTCTTTAAATGGGCCTTGTGTAGAGTATGACTTTGCGTAAAGTTCTCGACTTCTTTGACTTGGTCTATGAAGTTTATTTTATGCTTCTACAAGACCCCCTTCAAAGTTTTCAAATTTTTCTAAGATTTGAAATACTTTGAACAGAAGCGTAAAATTCGGGATATCCAACAGTCATCCGCATAAAGTTCGGGATACCCAAAAGTCATCCGCATAGAGTTCGGGAATTTAAACCGATTTCAAAATTTTCTATAAATAGAGTCCCAATGGTAGAGAGAGAATTTTACTCATTTTATTCTCAATCCTTTCTACGCTTCATCTTTGAAATCTCAATTCAAACAAATGGCACCAAAGAGCAAGACCACCGTCGGCGCTAAGGACAAGAAGCCCGCTATTGCTTCGTCGAGGACTGAGCGTATAGAGACCACCGTCGCATCATCGGAGGCAACCCAAAAGACGAACCGCTCTGTGGCTCCGGCCATGATAGGTCGAGCCTTATCTAGTTTGGCCACGGGTTCGTCGAAGAAGAAGAGGAACCGAACAAAACCCTAAATTTCATGCCCACATTTATACGTGTCAGCGTAGAATAAAAACCACCAAATACGTCCACGTCTATACGTGTCAGCGTAAAATAAAAACAACAGAATACGCCCACGCCTATACGTGTCAGCGTAAAAATAGAAACAACAAAATACGCCCACGCCTATACGTGTCAGCGTAAAATGTTTAAGCATTAAATACGCGCACGTCTATATGTGCCAGCGTAAAGTTAAAAATACGCAAGTCACCCACGTTCATACGTGTCTGCGTAAAGCAAGTCAAAAGACTATGTTTTCATGCATACAACTTTTACTCTTTTGAACAGAGAAAAGTATGCATAAAAAACTTTTAGTCATACACTGCTTTAACTTAGAACATTTTTCAATTTTTTGAAACAAAGAAAAAATATTCATAATCCTTTACGCACAAATCTTCACTTGCGTAAAAAGAGCTCTTGCGTAGAGATGAACCAACTTTAGGATGTTTTTTCAATCTTTTTGAAACCAAGAATGAAAATTTTCAAAATCTTTACACACAAACACTTATAGCATAGAAGCATTTGCGTAGAGATGTATAGAGATCAATTCTGAATTTTACTATCTTGATTTCTTTTTTTGTTGATATTCTTTTCGTAGTGGACTTGCAGATTCACCTCCTCTCTGGAGTCTTTGGTTCCCCAACTGGTATCTTGGGTTCCAACTATTTAAAGAATCTGTCTCATATTGAGTTTTCATAAAGTGACAAATAGTACCCTGAAAAGAGACAACAACTGAGAGCTGCTCAGGGAGACAGGATGCTGCTGATTTTGATAAACGGAGAACTGCTGACATCGCTGGATAGCCAACAATTTTTTAAGCCTGCTTTCATGTTTGAAGACGCCATTGACTTCAAATCTCAGACAAATCCTAAGAATGAGTCCTGGTTATTTAGATTTGGGGAAAGAGCGATGTACCTTCCGTCAATGTCAAGGGATTATCCCCTATCTTCGTTTGTTCATGCCATCCACCCAAGACATGTGATCTGGAACCTGACTCCCAACAGTCATGGTAGACCAGGAAAAATCATATTTAAGAGAGACGGGTCTAACTAAATGGGCTACCTTACCAGTACTCCTAGCGGTGGTGTCATTCCTTTTTCTGGTTTACTGCCTGGATTCACACCAAGCCAGGATTCAGCTTTGATCCAACCAGTACAGATACCAATGTCCATAAACAACTTTATGAACGTCTCAGTGCTATATCTCCAGGTCAACCCTAGGCTTCCAGGGTGGTTGACCCCTCATAATAAGAACTGGATTCAACTCAGTGCTTGGGTGGTCATGCAGAACTTCGAAGCGAAACTATGAGCCATTGGGCTGTTTGAAGCAGTAGCCTCCACAAGTCCAGGCATACCAATGAACAATAACTTGTTCTTAGCTTTGATGGAGTTGTATATCAGCTCGACAGGGACTTTTGTAACCCAAATAGGCAAAATAGGTTTTGCACAGCATGAGATGCAATTTATTTCTAAGATGCCAATGGGGGAAGCTCCATACGAAGAATATGTTCCCTCCAACCAGAAATTAGCAGAGATCAGCCAGACAAACCCCGATCTAGTAGAAGTATATCAAGAATTGATGTGCCATTATCTGATTTGCACCACTATGTATGAAAGTGGATCGCATTTGGCATACATCAATAAATGGATAATATATCTATTCTACCATCAGAATAGGATATCCAAGGATGACAAGGGGAGATTCCAAGACAACAAGGCTCAATCCATCAACCTTTGTTCAATAATTCCTTTAGATTTGATCCACGGTTTGATGACACATCTAATCTCAGGACAAGTATCTGACCACCAAGACTGGAGAATTCCCTTCAAGGACTGAAGCATTGAGCTATCTGAAGCATGGCAGTCGAAAGATCTCAAAGAAAGCCTTACTTGCGGGCTTTCTTTCTATGTGTTTGCGAAGATGGCTCATACCAGGGACTAGTACGGTTGACAGAATTCACCAGAATTTACTATGGCCAGCAGTATGTTTGGTGTTTCAAGACCATACTCAGCCTATTACCGGCAATGGTGTGTCGGATAAATGCTGGTCTGCGAGCATTTGGTGAGGAGCTGATCAATAATGCTCCCTACCGTAAGGATTTCCCTAGGGTAGAGATGCCCTACACTTATTTAATGGGCTGGTTACTGCATCACAACTATAGTTTATTGCCACTAGGCCCTGAAGATAATGCGGGTGTCTTCCTCCAGAAGTTCAATAAAGCCACGTGGATTGCAACTTCAGTGGCAGATACTCGAGCAGTACTAAACTACTCTTATGGGTGGAACTTTTTCTGCACACGACCACCAGTTCCAGCAGAATGCCTTGGTGTGCAATTTGAAGATGTAGGTCAAGAAAGGACGGGGCTCCCTACGCCTGTCTTTAATTGGCTGATATGCAACAGACCATAATATTTGATGTATAGGATTGAGGACAGCTGCATCTTCGAACCGTACCTGCCCAGTCGGTTCGCTCGTCAATTCGGGTATAACCAACTTTACGTTGGAAATCCCTCCACTGCCTTCAACTATTATGGAAAGTTAGTTGATGGTACAAGGGCATGGAGATATTTCTGTGCTGGATGTATCGATGCTAAATTCCGTGTGTCAACTGCCACCAGTACAACTGAGCTACGAATGCTTCATTTGTATGCTCATTTTTATGCCTCCATCTGTTCCTTCGCAAATGACTACAACATGAAGGGAAGTCTTCGATGGGACAAAGAAGAAAACGTCGAGGAACCAGTTATGGTACCTTCAGACGTACCTGATGATGCTGTTGTTCCAGATAAATATCTGAAAGTGATCCCAACGAGAGTAGGGGAGGCACCAGCAGGAGTAATCAAAATTTCTACTTCTAGGAAGCATAAATCCGACACAGCGGTTGCTCTTCGAGAGAAGAAGAAAAAGGTCACTGTTAAAGGGCCTTCCAGACAGGGGGCCGCTACTCCAGAAAGCGAAACTCCAGTCGAGGAGCCTCAAAACATTGCATCTTCTTCAGCTCATCCTGAAGAAGGGTCTTCAGCATCCCAATCAACAGCAGCAACAGAAACTGTGGGGATCCTATCTCCCGAATGTCTCAATACTTCGTTATATCTCACTTCGCCATGAAAGGCGCAAGCTATCGAAGACACCGCCACGACTCATACTAATGATCCGGAACCCATCCCTTCAGATGAACCGGCTCTTGAATTAGAGGATGATGACTGGGATCAGGATTATGACGCACTCTTAACGCGTCCTGCACCTACTCTAGGTAAATATAAATTACACAAAATTTATACAAAAATATGTATTATGATTTTGCATATTAACTATTTTGCTTAATTTTTTTAGGTGTCATCACTATAGAAAAGTCTTTGGCTCCTACTCAAGAGACTACCCATAAAGAAGAAATAGAATCTGAAGAAGAAAGTTCTTCTTCAAAAGAAGATTCTGCTTCTATGGAGGGTTATTTATCTATGGAGGTACAACAAGATCCTGTAGTAGAGGACCACCAAGAATTGCCTTCTCTTGCTGAAGAAAGAGAAGAAGAACCGGCTGCAGAAGAACCAGCTGCAGACGAAGAACCAGTTGCATACGAAGAACCAGCTGCAACTGAAGTACTGTCAGAGCTTGAAAGGCCTACAGTCAGCAAAGGTGATAAAGACATTGTCAACCCATCAACCGAAGTCAGAGGCAAAGTAATAGCACCTTCAGCTATTACTACTAATCCGGCATAAGTTCTTGAGAAGACAGTGTCTGAACCTGAATCGGTTACAATAATCACCATTCCCACCGCAACAATCACTGTCACCGAAACTCAAGTAGTTTCAGCTCCAGAAACAGCTGGAGAAATAATCCACAAAAGTGCTGAAGATATTATCTCTGGAACTCCTAGGGATCAATTAACTATAGTAACAACTACAACTACAGCTTTAGCTCAACCTGCTACCAAGGCAACGATGACATTCGCTCCCGGTCTTCAGAAGAAGGATTTAGCGGATCTTGCTGCCACACCGAGCTCCAATACAGAAATGAATCTTCTAGTTGAGATTCATACTGAAGCTTTCTATAAAACTTTAGCGGCCTTGATCAATATGGTCCTGAAGAAGGGCCTAAATTATGAAAGCTTAAAGGCTGTGATTGCTTCCACCATTGGGAATGTTGCTATGTTCAATGATGCTGAAAGAGCAGCAGCTTTGGAGAAAGTAGTAGAAGGACTTGAACAGCCTATAAAGGAATATCTAAGGCTGTCAAGTGAAACCCTTGAAAGTCTCATCCAGACCGAGTATGATGCTTTATCAGCTGAATACATCACTCGAGAGACTATTTTTAAGGAATCTCTCCAAGACTACAGTAGCAAAGTTGCCAGGAAGCGAGCTTTATTGAATGAAACTAAACCCCTGCTAGAGACACATAGAGAAGCCTATGAAACTTCAAACATGAGAGTCTATCAACAAAATGATAGAATTCGTGAAGTTGAGGCAGAATTGGCTCGATTGAAGGCAGAGAGAGAGCAGATGATTGCAACTCGCGACAAACATCTGGCACAGAGCTCAATACTGGAATAGAAAGTCTTTGGTGCTAAAGCTGCCATAAAAACCCTTAATGACGCCAATGATAAGATGATAGCTGCTTTTGCCTAACTCTTGCATCTTTGTACTACAGAGGCTCATCGCACCATAGCTACTACAACTGTACCGAGTTCTCATGAGAGGCGTTTGGCAGAGTTGCAGAAAATGCTTGAAGATGTATCTGCTCCACCTTAGAAAATAAAGAATATTGTATTCTTCCTTTCATATCATCAATAAAGAATTTTGTATTCTGTCTTTTTCTTTCTTTTGTTGTAATATTTCAAATCATGCAATAAATGAATTTTTTTTATAAAATGGTTGTGAGATAGAAAACAATTATCAGAGGTAATATGGACATGATAAGTCTTCCAAACTCAACAAAGTTGATTATATCTATCCAGAGGTAATATTGACATGATAGATAATAAATCTTGTTTTCATTTTAGAGTATACAATACTATCAGAGGTAATATGAACATAATAGATCATAATGACTCAAAGAAAATAGATTAATATCTATTCAGAGGTAATATGGACATGACAGATAATAATAAAAAGAAGTAGATTTAATATTTATTCAGAGGTAACAAGGACATGATAAATAATAAATCTTTTTCTTCCTGAAATCCGATGGCAAGACAGAAAATCAAAATTCTCTTTTAGGAGAATAAACAATCAGCTTAACCAAACCTTGGTAGCTGGAGAATAAAGAAGAAATTCAAACGTAGTATTTCTTTAAGAATTTACCGTTAATTGGCATCATAATCAAATCTCTATTAGGTTTCGATAACCAATATGCACCATTGGAGAATAGTATCTCGACTACTTAAGGACCTTTCCATTTATCTTGGAATTTGCCTTTGCTCTTATGAGTCATAACCATAGGTCTTCGGACAGCCAAGACTAGCTCACCGACTTTGAATACCCTCTCTTTAACTTTACGGTTGAAAGCTCGAGATATGCGGGCTTGATATAGCTCGATGTGTTGTTGTGCTTGAAGACGCTTCTCGTCCAGTCCTTCAAGTTCTTGGAGTCGTAAGCGATCATTATTTTCAAAGGTTAGCTCATTAGCAATGGTTATTCTAAGAGACAGGATCTGAATTTCCAATGGAAGAACAGCCTCACATCTATAAACCAGTAAGAATGGTGAAAAACCAGTGGGAGTTCGGACTGTTATTCAATAAGCCCATAAACATTCTCCAAGTTTCTCATTCCAATCACGTTTATTAGAAGAGACGAACTTTTTGAGAAGTTTAATAATAGTTTTGTTGAAAGCTTCCGCTAAACTATTAGCAGCTGGATTATAACCGTAGAAGCTATGTTCTGGATCCGATTCTTATAACAAAATTAATAAAAGGCCTGACTGGTAAATTGTGGTCCATTATCATGGATTATCCTTCGGAGAACTCTGAAACGATAATTGACATGATGTTTGATAAAGCTAACCACATTAGACATTTTTACTTTCACAAGAGGAACTGCTTCTGCCCATTTAGAAAAGTAATCGGTTATAGCCAGGATAAACCGATGTCCTTTGACAGAAGAAGGATTAATCGGACCAATAATATCCATGCCCCAAGCTTCAAAAAGCTATAAAGATGCAGTAGAATGTAAGAATTTAGAGGGTTGGTGAATAAAGTCAGCATGAATCTGACATGCTTTACACCGTCTGACATAATCCACAGCATCTGCTATCATAGAAGGCCAGTAATAACCCATTCTTCGAATACGGTCCTATAGTTTCTGACCTGGTTGATGCGCACAACAAACTCCATTATGAGCTTCATGAAGTATTTGCTAGCCTCACTTTCCGAAAGACAACGCAATAAAAGTCTATCATAAGAACGACGATACAACATATGCGTTGAAGAATCATAGTAAAATCGAAATGATCATCTTTTAATTGATACAGTT
The DNA here is from genome assembly GCA_029216955.1 of Iris pallida. Lineage (NCBI taxonomy): Eukaryota > Viridiplantae > Streptophyta > Magnoliopsida > Asparagales > Iridaceae > Iris > Iris pallida. The sequence goes on along the minus strand of JANAVB010023800.1, from coordinate 41,165,040 downwards.
TCTTTTGGATCTTCATGTAAAATCCCATAAACCGCATAATCAATAAATGGACTTCTCCAATCCCTTTGCTGAGAATTTGATTCTGTAGCATAACTCTGTTTGATATGCAAATTATTCTTGACACACAATAGATCTCTATCCAACAAAGTTATGGTGTTTTGTCTTCTAATTGGAACTGCTAAATCTGCAGCTAAACTAGCAAGAGCGTCAGCTTCCAAATTTTTAGAACGTGGTACGAATTCAATAAAGAATCCTTTGAATGAAAGGGCCAATTCGATTACCACTTGATGATAGGGAATGAGGTCAGGATTTCTGACTTCATATGTCCCTCTGACCCGATTGACAATCAGTTGAGAGTCTCCAAAAGCTTCTAGAAACTCAATGTCCAATTGTTTTGCTACTTGAAGACCAATTAGCAGAGTATTATATTCTGCCACATTATTGGAATATGGTTCATTGAGGGAATAAGCATGGTATATAACCATTTTATCAGGAGAGACCAAAGACGATGCCTACTCCAGAGACAATATTGCTTTTAGGCCCTACTCGAGATGCACCATCAAAGTATAGCTGCCAAATATCATCCCTCAAAGTCATGTTGCAATCTACGACTTCATCTAGACTATCTTCATATAGCTTTGAAGTTTCAGGTATAGGGTGAGCTGCTAAGAAGTCAGCAAACGCTTGACCCTTCACTGATTTTTGAGGTATGTAGACCATATCATAGGGAGTAAGCAACATTGCCCTGGTGGCTAACCGGGAGTTAAGGATACTCGGCTTTCTCAGCAATACCCGAATAGGATTTATTCTGGAAATGACATGAATAGTTTGTCCTGACACATGATGTCGGGTCTTTTGAATAGCAAAAACTAAGGCTAGACATTCTTTTTCTACAGGAGTATACATGTGTTCAGCCCCAACCATCATTCGACTGAGATAATAAATTGTCTGTTCATGACCCTTATCACTTTTATGTGCAAGAAGAGCACCAAGAGAATTATCTAATGCTCGAACATACAGCAAAAATGGTCTTCGTACTACTGGAGGTACTAGAACAAGTGGATTTATAAGGTATTGCTTGATGTCATTGAATGCTTTTTGACATGCTTCATCCCAAACAAATGATACACCCTTCTTTAATAAATGAGAGAAAGGTTGACATCTCCCAGAGAGATTTGATATAAATCTCCTAATATAAGCAATGCGACCCTGAAAGCCACAGAGTCCTTTCAGATTACGTAGAGGACGTATTTCAAGAATTATTTTGACCTTAACATGATCAACATGAATACCTTGAGAAGTAATGACAAATCCCAAAAACTTGCCATTAGAAAACCCTAAGAAAGACTTAGTGGGGTTCATCTTTAATTGATGTCGACGCATCAACTCGAATACTGTCTTCAAATCTTGAATGTTATCATCCTTTAATCGACTTTTGACAGCGATATCATCTACGTAATATTCAACTATTTTTTGTAGATGTTCTTGAAATATATTGCTCATGGCCCTTTGATAGGTCGCCCCGGCATTTTTCAGACTAAAAGGCATAACTGTATAGCAATAAACTCCAAGGGGTGTATGGAAAGCAGTGTGCTTTTCATCTCCTGGATGCATCTTAATTTGGTTATATCCTAAAACTTCATCCATGAAAGACATGCATTCAAAACCGCAAGTATTGTCTATCATGACATCAGTGATTGGAAGTAGAAATTCATCTTTTGGACAAGCTGCATTTAGATCTCGAAAATCTACGCAAACTTAAACTTTTCCATTCTTTTTCATGACAGGAACAATATTAGCAACCCAATCTGGGTGTTGTTCTTCACGGACAAAATCGCATGTGATCAGCTTTTTAACTTCTGCTTCAATTGTATCCATCATATCTGGTCGAAAATATCGCTGCTGTTGTTTTACAGGTTTGGCATTAGAAAGGATATTGAGCTTATGGGTAGCTATTTTAGGATCCATACCTGGCATATCCTCATAGCTCTATGCAAAGATATCAATATATTCTTTAATTAATTTTATCAACTCCTTTTTTTCGTCCTCAGAAATATTTTTGCTGATAAATATTGGCTTTGATGTGGTTTCGTCTCCAACATCAATCTGGACGATTTCATCTTCTGTAGGTGGCTGTCGCTGTTCAAACCGAAGCTTCTACTGAGTATCCATTTGTTGTGCCCAAGGGTCATTTTCAAATAGTTAAGATTCACCATCGGTTTGAACCATGTTGACTGAAAAGATGCGCTCAGATTCAACATACTGGATTCTTTCAGAGTCTGAGGATTGTGAAGAACTGGAAGTAAATTCTTCTTCCATATCTTTATTAAATATATGGAATGGATCGTATCCCAAACCATGACGAGTTCATTGATAAAACAGATCACTATATAATGGTAATCGTCTACCTTTGTCTTGATTGAGACCTAACGTGGTTTTCAAATCATATCCCATATTTTGGATAATCTTAAGAGTTGTTGACTATATTTGCCAATTCTGATTTTTTTTTATCTTTCTCTACGAGATTATCTGTCTGAATAACAGGGATATTTCTAGCCAAGCCAAACACAATTTGACGCTTGTTTTTCTTATTAGACGGGATCATAAAATAAGATTCTTCGTGACGTCTATAAGTTACACAAGCTTGTGATGATGAAGCTGAAGCTATAGGTAGAAAATAAGGAGAAGATATTAGGAACCTCTGAGCATAGGGTCCAACATCGACATGAGGAGGAAAATAATTCTCTTTATGATTAATATATAAGGTTTCCTCCGTATTTATGTCAGTTTTATGTTGATGACTTTGATTATCAGCAGATAAAGTCAATCTTTCAATAAATTTGCCAGCTATATACTCCAGAAGAAAATCTTCATTAAAATGAGAAAATAAAGAGTGATCAATATTTACATCATTTACAGACAGACTATTACGCTTTGGATTGATCATTAACGGACCGTCATCCGTCTTCAGCGTAGTCTTGCCAAGGTTGATAACCAGTGGTTCTGGATTAGTTGCACGAGAAGTACGTCCCTTGACCTTGATCATGAGAGGCTAATCACCGGTGTTGGCTTGAGCCAACTTTTGACCGGAATCCTCACAGCTTCATCAGACATAGCTTGAGTTCTTCCATTGACTTAAATCACCAAAGGTTCATCATTGACAGGTTGTGGTTGAATTCGACCTTTAACCTTAATCATCAAGGGTTGATCTTCTGAAGGCGATTGATCTTCAGCCATTTCAGATATTTCCTTCATATGCTCCTGTTTGTAGAGTATTGAATCAGAGAAATAGGCTTCAATACCCTTAAAAGTATTGATGTATACAAATTTAGTCTTCACAATCCCTTGAGAATCTACATACTTGAAGCATTGGTGGAGAGTCAAAGACACAATGTTATGCTCCTGTATCCATGGTCTTCCGAGTAGGATATTGTAAGATACATCTGAATTGATAACATAGAAGGTTGCCATGGTTCGAAGATAACCTATTTAAATCTTCAGACGAATCTTCCCAATGGTTTACTCTTTCCAGAATTGAAACCAACAATTGTCGTACTAGTGTAAGTCAACTCACTAGTAGGAATCCTCAAGGGTCGTAGCATACTTTGAAGAATAATGCTAATAGAAGACCCATGATCAATGTAAATCCTGTCGATTTTAGTAGAATCAATATACCCTGTATAACACAAAGGCCTATCATGTCGACTATGCTTGAACAATATATCTTCTTGTGTAAATGTAATATTGGGAATTGATTACATCATACTGTGACATTGAGGACACGACACTGGTATATTGTTAGGACTTTTAAGTTTAGCAAAGCATGAATCTGCCTTTAGCAAAGCTTCACTCAAAGTTTCTCGACTTTCTTTAGAAAGACGAAGTAACTCAAAAATAGAGAGCCTAGCCGGAGTATTGGCTAACTGGGCTAGTATGTCAAATTTATAGTATTTTATTGACCCTTGATTTGAACTAGACTTCAAAGGGACATCAAAAGGCACTGCCTTATGTTTTCTTTTTTCAACCATTCGGGGTTTAGAAGGCCTTGCCACGGTAGGAACAGAAGATGACTGAGTTGGTAGTGTTTCAGCAACATCATCTGCTTCTTTGAAAGTTCCCTCATAATCTTTGTGATATTCTTTGCCAGATCTTGTACCAGCAAAAGTTTCTTCTTCAGACTCAGGAGAATGAAGTACCATATTACAGGATTTAGTCTTCTTTCCTTTAGTCTTCTTCTTATGAGTATTTTTATGAGAAACCTCAATCCCAATCCGATGGTAGATTTTTTACCGTAAATTTGCAAAGAAAACTCGCATTCCTTTATCATATTTCAAGCCTTCCGCTTTTTGAAAGTCATAGCCCATCTTTTTCATGAGATGGACTGATTGTTGACTGTACATATGAGTGGATAGAGGACTTACAACTGATGGTCCAACAGATGAAGAAGGAATAGAGACCTCTGTATCCATAAGAGTAGGGACTTTCGGGACAGAAGGTAAAATCCCTACTGGAGCTTTCTCACAGGCAGCAAAAACTTGTTGTGCCCTGTACAAAGGGATACTATTCATTGCTAACCATTGCCGATGAGTAAGCTTGAGTTTGGTAGGAGGAGCCAAACTCGAGGGCATATGTTCATACCCTTTAGCCTATCTTCCAAAGGGATGTTATCCCACAGATGATCAGAATCATCATGATCTGTGGTAACAACATGTGAAATCATATTGCAGGTTCTGACTTTTTTACCTTTCTTAGATTTTGATGTTTTACTTTCACGTTCTATTTCAGGTACTAAATCAGGGTGTACCCACATGATTTCACCATTTTTCAAGGTGAGAGGCATTAATTCTTCACTTTGATCTCTGGCTGGTAGAAGATTCACAATCTTCATCGTCGCCTTCGTAATTGGGACAATCCCATCAGGTACTTGTTATGGAGGAAAAGCCCTAAATTGAAGAGAAACCATATTGGTTGTGACTGTATGATCATCATTAGTTAAAGCGATAGCTTTAGCATTTATCAATTCTTGAATCTTCTTCTTCAAGACATAGCAAGCTTTTGTGGGATGATTTATGTATCTATGATAGATACAATATTTGGGATTATCAACCAAATCTACTTCATTAGGTCGTTTTGGCTCTGGGATCTGGAGTTTACCACTCTTCACGAGATACTGAAATATCCCAGGAATATCACTATCATCGAAAGAGTATTCTTCTTCGGTTTAGAAGACTCTGGATTGTTTGGTGTTGTTTTAGGTTTTGAAAGGTTTACCACTAGGGTTTCCTTTCCTTTCCCATTGCGATTACCAGAGTTGTTGCCTGAAGAGGCTTTCTTTCCTTTGTCTTCTGAGGCGAAGATTATCCCATGTTCACGAGGCAATCTACCGTTGGTCTCAGCTGAAACTGCTGCTATAATAAACGAGGTCCAATCTGTGAATTGAGACCCTATAAAAACAGTGATGGTTGGTCGCAGATTCATTTTGCATGTATCAATCAATGCTGAATCTGGCATACAAGGAGGCATTTTCAAAGTAGCCTGTCGAAAACGTTCAATAAACGTCCGAGTATCCTCCTTCTCTTTTTGTTTAATTTCTATTAAGGAAGACATATTCATATCCATCCCTCCTTCATAGAAACGAGAGAGAAACATTGCTTTAAATTCGTCAAAAGATGATATGCAATTGTCGGGTAAACTGCGATACCAGTCGTATGCTGAACCCATCAAACACTCTATAAAGACTCGGGTGAGAAGAGCATCATTCTTCTGTAGATGCACAGTCATAATATCAAAATAATTGATATATTGACTTGGAGAAGCCTTTCCATCAAATAATACCATAGATTGTGGCTTAAATTTAGGAGGAAAGGGTACATCATTCCAGTGGAGAGGATAAGGTTGCTTGATTCCCAACTTCTGGAGCTGATCTTTGTGCTTCAAAACCTCAAACTGTGCTTTTAACTCCTGAACAGCTTGAATAGCTTCATTAGTTTGAGGGAGCATGTTTGATTGAATAGTAGTTGGATGTATCGTAACCCCTATCGGAGGTGATACATCTTCTGGAATGAGAGGATCAGGAGATGCGGATTTTTGGTTGATAACAGGCTCTTGACTCAGATTATTCAAAGGTATGTCAACCCATTGACTATCTTGAGTTTGCGCTGCTACCTGCACCGGTGTTACCAGTGCTGGTTGGACTGTTTGCTGAGTCATCATTATTTGATACATATTTTGTATTATAGCAAGCATATCCTTTAGCGATTGTTCCACCGCCGAAAGACGTTGTTCTGTATTAGAAGTAGACGTCTCTAGTTCTTCTTCGATAACATAAGATTCAACCTCTCTTGAACATACAGAGGGATTGGTGTAGAGATATGAATCAACACTATCAGTTTCTGACTCCAAGTACTGGGTACCCCCAGCTTCTGAATCTGAAGAACGCATATTTAAAGATTGTCGACTTCTTGATCGAGTATATTGATATACTCCTTCAAAAGAGTCAAGAATTTGGTTGAACCGTTGTTGACCTGGAGTCTGGGATGAATTGCGTCTTGAACGTCGTCCTCTATTGATATGAGATGCCATATTAACTGATGCATAAGACAACTCATATTCTTGCTCATTATTTTGTTGTTGAGGTACGTTGTAGCTTAATCGGTCGAAAACTGACCATTTAGTAGCAGCACATTAACATTTGATTACAATTTGATGACACTCACAATGATAGTTTTCTTGGGAGAGTGTCATAGAAGATTTTCTGTTTTTACGCTTTTGTACAAGTAACTCGCATAAATCAGAAGAATTAGAATGTAGCATTTTCTTTTTTATATTTGGGATAGAAAAATATCCAGTCCCTTGTGTAAAAAGAAGATTACCAGCTTCATCGGCAGAAAAAAGGTGTGCGATTTTACGCGCTTGGAGTTGTGTGCGTAAATCCTGCGTTGATTTTTGTGTACTACGAACGCCATCCGTATTGCGCGTATTCCTGAGATTAGGCACTTTGCCTAAAGCAGCACTACATAATTATTGGCGTAAAATAGAAGCTTTGCCACAATTTTTATTCTTCTTGGATAAACCAAAGGAATTGTCTGTCATAGTAACATGAAACTTTTTTTATGCTGCACGCGTGTAGCCAAGTTCACTTTAGGTACAAAAGCACCATTGTGAACATTATCTACCATATTACCGACAGGAGATTTGCCTTTACGCATATAGCACAAAACAGAAGTATCTGCCACGTCACAGACGGAAGATTTGCCTTTACGCATAGAGCACAAGACTTTAGCGTCTACCACGTCACAGACGGGAGACTAAACTTTACATACTGGGCGTAAAACTGAAGTAGGGACTACCTCGTCACAGACGGGAGCCCCAACAACAGGAGTGGGAAGAATTCCCTTGCCTTCAGAGATAAAGGAGAGATCAGGGGGTGCTTTGGACTTAGGAATCCAAACTTTTCGCATCTTTCATGATTTTTGAACATTGGAGTAGCGAGTACTACCCCCAGTTCGGAGCATTTCTTCATAAGCAGTCTGGTCGAATTGAACAACCAGAGTCTTCTTTGTCGATCTAATCGACACATCATCATATTGAGCAATTGCTTTCTCGTCGGAGGAGAAAGTCATCCCCAGCAGAGTCGCCATTTTGTTTTGCTTAACAAAATGCCCTTAAAAGGCATTTGAAACAAAACGAGAAAAAGTATAAAAGTACAAATAAATTCTGGAAAGTATTGCTATGGAAGTCTGATCAGAAGACGATCACTTTGTTCCTTGGTCCATACGATGATGATGAAGAGAACTGCTTGAAAAAAAAACAACCGGAAGAACTAAGTCACCAGAAAGGTATCGACACGATTGGCACTGATGGCACAGTCGAATGCTTTCCTCCTTTGCTTCACTCTTTTCTTGATAAAAAGTTGAAGAGAAACACTCTGGAAAATCACTTTTCTCTGAAAGTATCTGGTCTCTGATCTTGTACCTTCTGTTTAAAAATAAGTCTATTTATAGACTATACCCTCTGTACGTAAAAAGCAACATAATTGGGTCTCTACGTAAGTAACTGCTACCTACAATTTAAAATCGACCTCTACGCGTGATGACACGTGTCCCATATAGAGTTGTAGTCTCTATACATGGTGATACATATCCCACAACTTCAACAATATAGAGAGAGCACGTACACACGTTCCTCGATAAGTGTAGCATGAAAGCTACGTATGCAGACCACGTTCTTACATAGCCAGGAAAGATTGAGCGTAAAATAACCCAAAACAAACTTCCTATGTAAAGCGGCTAAAAAGTAGCCTTAAGCGTATAACTAGCTCAAATAAACTCTGCGCACACAAAAATAGCTGAGATAGCCTTGAGCGTAAAAACTCAAATAACTTTCATGCGTAAAGGAAGCGATCTTTTGAGCGTAAAGTAGCTCATCTGCACATTAAACGACAAGTGTTGGATTTGGTGTAAAAATTTTCTTGTCTTATGTGCAATGTTCTGTCAGAAAATTATTCTGTCAGAATAGTATAACGTGCATTAAATGCGGTCTGGACAGCCTGTCGCTCTCGCGTAAATTTTGAGGATGAGTCTTGCGTAAAGGAGCTCGCGTAAAGTTAGACTCTGTTTCATTTCTGCGTAGAGCTCGTATCTGACTCAGTAGAGTCTTTAAATGGGGCTTGCGTAGAGTCTGACTTTGCGTAAAGTTCTCGACTTCTTTGACTTGGTCTATGAAATTTATTTTATGCTTCTACAAGGACTAGATTATCAGATCGCTACTCACAAGCTCAATATCCTGTCTAATGCAAGACCTATCAAACAAGAACAACGTCGATTCCGACCTGACATGATGGATTTTATAGAAACTGAAGTGAAAAAGCTTATTGCTTGTGGCTTTGTCAGAGAAGAACAACATCCTAACTGGGTATCTAACGTCGTCCCTGTCCTAAAGAAAATAGGGAAGTTATAGCATCCAGTTTTCCAAATGAGGGTAATTTCGAAATTTCTTGTTTATAACTATTTTAATAATGATATTTAATTCATGATATGATTTTTGGTGCTTTTAAATCATTTTAAAATTATTTAAATCAATGACTTGTGGTTTTGACGTTTTGCTAGTGAAATCCTAGAGACTGTTTGACCTAGAGCCTAACCATGCGATTATGATATTTAATGTCATTTCTGGCCTAAGAATATTTTGTATTTGACCTCTTTGAATTATTTTGATATTATTTTATTATTTATGATATTGTTTTGGGATTATTTGAGTCGGGTTCGAATTTTATCTCAATCCGACTTGTAACGGGGACCCGGGGTAACTTAGACTCTAGTTAGACCCATGCATTAGTTAGCCATGGCCCACATTTTAATTAGTCATGTTAGAAAGATTAGTCATAATTCTAATTATTAGGTTAACCATTTAGAGTTTTTATTTTGACCCTTTTACCCCCAAACCCTAACCAAAATTGTTTTAAACACTTGTAACTAAAGGTGGGGCAAACTTATTATATTTAATGAAGAGGGGATATAACCATTGTGGCCGGCCCTAATAGGACTCCCATCTCATTTCCTTTCTTTGAGAAGTCTTCTTCCCCAAGTGCTCTCAAGCTCTCCCAAGGAAGAAGCCTTTCTCCTTAGATTTTCTCTCCTTTAAGTAATATTTCATTCTCTTTTATTTCTCCATTTTGCATTTAGAAAAGATTTAACCATAGGAATGACCCCCGTTGTTGTGTCCCTATTTTGTGTCCTCTTGTGTCCATTATGTGTCCTTTAGAGATTTCTATTGTATTATTGTTGTGTCTTGTGTTTATGGGAAAAACTCCCAAACTTGGACATACTTTATATTTAAAATATTGATTAAATAAATTAATTCATATTAAATCTCAGATTTGAATATGTAGAGATGTGTTCTTGAGTACTTTACATTTCATTCATGTATCTCTTATAGATGTGTTTATGTTACATATATAGATTTGTGTATATATATATATATATTTTTTTTTTGTATATATATATATATATATATATATATATATATAGAAAAAAAAATATATATATATATATATATATATATATATATATATATATATATATATATATTGTAATGAGAGTGTATCTATATTTATATATGTAATAAAAGGTTCATGATGATTATATAATCAAGTTTGTGAGTGTGGTTCCTCATATTATTATTGTCATTATTGTTGTGGATAATTAGGATATATATTGTGTATTCTTTTGGCTCAAACTATCTAAATCCGTCATGATTTTTATCCACGTTTTTAATTTCAGTCCTAACTTAGAAATGTCATAACTTCTAGCTCAAAGTTCGGTTTAATCTCCCATTTTTTTTAAAAGAAGCGTATTGAAGTTAGCTTTCCAAAAACATATATTAATAGGCCTAATTCTTTCTGTAACTTTCTGGAGAATTATTTGAGTGTCAGCTGTACGAAAGATAAACGCGTTCTCGGTGTTTTCGCGATTTCGGGAGTTTCCAGAAACGAAAACGCTATCCGTTTGAAGTTTCGGAAAGCTAACACATAGATCTATAATATACTTTAATCCTAGATTTTTATTCATGCTGAGATGGTACAGTATTGATTATTAGTAGGAGTTACTATTCGGCATATGCATTTTGTGCACCCTTGTATGTAATATAATGTTCTATTTGATTTTAACCCATGTTAATGTATATACATTATGTAATTAAATAGAGAATGCAAGCATGAGTAAATGGTTAAATAAATAATGTACGAGGTGTAAGTATCCTATCTAATGTAAGCATGTAAAAGTATGGCTTGTAATGAATATGTAGGTTCCATAGTATGTAATGTATGGTGCATATAGTAGTGCAAGAGAATAAATGAATGATGAATGAATGCAACCATGAATGTAATGTAATAATAGATGTAATATATGCAATATACAAGTTAATGAGATATAATGTTCTATGTTAACACAAATCCTATATTACCTCATGTACCCCCTTACACTATGTTGACACTATCACACTTGACACTTTGTTCACTTACACTTTGACACTCTTTGATATGTATACACTATGTATGCTCATTTAACCCTCACTTGCCCCTTTGCCATGTTCACATACACACATATAGTCTCTAAAATAAGTATTTATGAATATAGTTAACTTAGCTATGTATGTATATTATATATATGTTAGCATATTGTGTTGTAATATATAAGTTTATATAACCATTTAAAATGCCATGATTATAGACCTAATGTTGAATACCAATAGATGCATGTGTATATATGTGTAGACATATATAGCTTAAAGTAATATATTACCTAGTGTATATCCAATATGAATTCTTGCCTATTTGAGTATTGAATAATTGCATGCTATATAGAGTTGGGTGTATGTTGGCTTGTATATCCTTGTATTGATGTGTGCTTGCTAGGATAGTCTTGGTCAGGCCTAGTAAGACTTGCTGGGTTAGGACATGACCTAGTTTGACCTAGTTTGACTAGTACAGTTGACCAGAGTTGACCAAAGGTTGACTTTGGCCTAGTTTGATCTAGATTCATGTAGAATGCATTGTAGTGCTTTTATATTACCCTTCTGGACATGTTGTGACTTGTGCTGTTCTAATTAGAAGCCAGATACCTCTCATCGGACAGTATCTTTACCTTGGACATTCCGATATCAGGCGAGTACATTCTCTGATCTTTTCATACTTACCTAGATTATTTTCTTGCTCTAGATTACTCTACTTGATTCTGACACGTATCTTCACGGATTAGTACTATATGGATCCTTTCCTGAGATGTTATCCCTCTACGGGTGCATCAGGTATTTCATGTTCATGTACTTCATCATGTGCATCAGGTACTCCTTGTACTCGTACTAGTTCATGTTTTTACATGTTCTCATGTGCTTCATGTGCTTCATGTGCTTCATGTGCTTTCATGTGCTTTCATGTGCTTATCATGTGCCTCATGTACTACTCATTATATGAGTTAACGTATCTTAGCTGTATTCATGTGCTTATAACATAACTTGAACGGATCCTTGTGTATTGATTGGGGCGGGGTGAGTAGAATTGGTTATGTGATCACTATCCCCAGTAGCTGTATTCATGTGCCCCAAGCCGTTTACATAACCATTGTGCTCTAAATCACGTAGCACTTACAGTCTCTACTATCATGTATTTACTTTCAGTTATAAAATATCTCCTGTTTACTCGTACTTCCTATTCAGCACTTCCTGTATTTTACTCTATTGCATGATTTATACTCCTAACCTGCTATGAACTGTTTTAGAGACATGTGCTCGTTCCCGTCCTGACTAGACCTGTTGATAAATTTTACAGATAGCTTGGAGGTTGCCTGCTAGCCTAGAGGAGACACATTAGAGGTTGTTTAGATAGTTATTTTAATTGTCTGGAGTTGTATTTACTTTATGGATTACTGTATCTGAGTTTGGAGATTTAAGATGTATTTCTGGATTTGTGTATCTTAGACACTTAGATTTCTCTCTGTTGTACCTCTTTTGGATTTCATGTTTTATCTATCCTTATCATGCTCTACCTTAGATGTGATTGAGTCTGTACCTGCTATGTCACCCCCATTCGGGGAGTATAAACTGTTTAGCCTTATACTGTTAGATGCATGAGACCTAGGACAGCGTTCTACCGCCGACACTGCGGCGTAGGTTGGACGTACCCACTTCTCGTGTCCTAACTCTAGGGTGCGGGTCGTGACACGTTTTTAGTGGTGGCCCATGCAGGTCAAGATTCGCATTAGTACGATTTCGTAGTAGTGCAACGACTTAGTTGCACTACTACAAGCCTGCTATAGGATATATAAATTAAGATGTTAGGATGAGAGGATACTCAATCACTGTTAGGATTCCTTGAAAGATTCCTAGGATGACCCTTGAGAATCTCATTTTGAATTCCGATTTAAACTCCTTTTCCTTGTTTTGATTCACCTTTTTCCTTGATTTGAATTTGATTTTATGGATTCATTGTAGAACTTTGAATCCTGGTATTAGTTGATGATTTTGATAAAATTTTGTAGTTGTTGATTTAATTTTGTATTTAGATTAATATTTTCAAATCCAAGGTACTAAATCACACTTATGATTCTTTGAGAGATTTCTGGGACGACCCCTGAGAAACTCATTTTGAACTTCAATTGGAATTCCTTTTCCTCTTGTTTGGATTCACCCTCATTCCTTGCTATTGAATTTAAGCTTGATGGGTTCCTCTCGTTTGAACCGATGAGAAGGAACATATCTTCATTATTCTTTCTCGCCATTATTCCCTTGCATTCTTATTTACCTCTCATCTTAAACTCTGTCTCATTACATTAATTTCCCAAATCTTGTCGTCCCTACCAGATGTACTTCGAAATCCTTGAATCTTCGTATCTTTTGCATGGGGAAGGCTAAGGAAGTAACGTAAATTATGTAGCTCAGAGAAGACGTAACTGGTTATTTTATGATGATCTAAAGGAAATCAAATGTGGAGTGTTCCATATAGAAACTTGAGATAGAAATATGGTAAAGGTCTCGAATAGAATAAAGAGACGTATACTGCCAATCTGGAAACAATTACATTTAGAGAAATTTTGGGGTTATGAGATAGTTTATAGGTGTATTCAAAACTAATGAGGATATCAGAGGTCAACCTAGTTTTGAGAACTTAGAAAATCTTGGTTATTGATTCTGGGGAAAACTTTTATTCTGAGGCTATGTAGAAGGTTAGTAATGGAAACGAGAAGTTAATTGTGTTTAATAAGGATATTAAACAAGATGTTGCGAGGAAATGACTAGGGATAGAGAGAACACAAAGTTATGGAAGTTTAGAGATTGTTGTGAAATATTTTTAGGAGAATAATATTCAAGGGTGTATATCGAAGAAAATACGGAAGTTGATTTTATGATGGAAGATAAGTTTTGTAAGGCCTAGAGTTTTAAATTAAATAATACGAGGAGATTAATTTGAACAAGTTCAAGGAATTCGTAAATGGGATTTAGAGGTTTTGGGTCAAATTTAAGATAAGGTGAAAGAACTTGGAAATTTAAATAAATGGTTAATGTTGATTCCTAAATGTGAGGGCTGTGCTTCAAGAGTGATGTTTGGAAATTGGGAATTGCCTACGGTAGTCATGGTAAGGGTTTAAGTAAAGGTTAAATTTTCATATGGAGACTGCTGAGGTAAAGATATGATTGGCAAGTTATGACCAGATGAACTTAAGAGTGTCAGAAGCAGATGACTAACTCGATCTTCATTATTTTTGTGCATTAATTACCACCTCTTGAACTCCCACTTTCTAATTGAGATCCTTGACGTTCCTTATCGTGACTTTGATATTCGGAATGTAATACTAGCTGTTACCCTCCAATAAATCTTATATGCAAGACCTAGACGAGCTCACCTTCGTGTAGGTATATCATGTCCCACTAAAACCCGTCTTCTTGTACTCTATTTTCTTGATATAATTTTCTGGTCAACTGGCTAAACTATAATCTCTACCATTATACTAAATTTCTTCTTATTTCAATTAGAAATCCAGCCTTGACTCAATTCCTTCGATCCGACATGTGATGGTGTTCTGCTTGTTTCCTTAGATGCTTAACCTTGTACCTTATCTGATTACTTGACCCGTTGGTTAAGAAACTTGGACTATGTAATTCCTTTCATCATTGCCACCCTTATATCTTGTGCTGCTAATTAGCCTTAGTTTTGCAAGCTTATCTATTTTCGAGCTTGGTCATGACATATTTTATTGGGTGGCCACCCACTAACATATTGTCTAATCAGAACCGGTACATGATGGTCTGATCAACCTATTGCACTTTGGTTCGCTTTTTTATGTATCAATCTACGAGTATGAAGACATAGTTAAACTTGACCCTAGAGTCTCATTCGCGACAGCCTTGACAATTCTCCTTAAAATCTTTTCATCGCCTATGAACCTCGTATTCGTACTCAGTCGAATTAAATTTAATCATGACCTGAACCTCCATCATTGGATGCTCGTGCTCATACTTTGATTTCATTGATTTCCCTTCTTGCCCAAATCTCGTTTTATCCCGAAATTGATCAACTTAGATCGTGTCAAGACAAAAATCTATTTGTGATTTGTTGTGCCTAAATTTTTAATTTTTGCCATTTTATGGAATAGTAACCTTTTAATAATTTCTTAGTTGCTTGTTAATGACCAATTTTTATATAGGATGGTAGACAGCCCTACAACCTTGATGATTGTTGTTCCTTTACCTTCCCAATTAGGACACCCTATATTGTTTGTGTGTTGATACCATAGTACTGTTTTGACCTAGAATGATTAGTGTACCTAGGTGAGACTTCCAACTGCTACGGTATGCCCTGACCTTGTATACTATTCCTTCAAATTGCATGATTTAGATAAATTTTTTAGACCTTGATTGTTGGGAAATAGGGACGTCACCCCATTAGTATCAGTTATAGATATATATAGGTTAGTCCTTGATATGGGGATGTGTGTCTATAAACATGTAGCTTATGAGATTTATGAGAGATTATAGTATCAGCCTTGATAGGATGTACTAGTCTTTTGGTGAGTATAAATGTGTTATGAGAGATAGGGGCCTATATGTCTTAGTAATGCATCGTTCCTATGGTAATAGAATGTATTAATAGATGGTTAATAGGAAGATAATAGTTTGAGCATACCTATAGCCTATGATCAGTTCCTTTTCATCCTTAGTTAAGACCACTTTAAAAAAGGTCCAGTCAATTGGATATAGGTTCCAGTCCATATTTTATTGAAGTTCCATTACCGTCGTACAGCAGAGCAGTATTGGAGGTATTCCTAGATTGACACTATTTAGATGACCGTTTATTATTCCAGTGTTAGGAAGTGTTACCTTAGATATTGGGTAGGTTAGAGGCTCTAGAAGGAGTACTATCGTTCTTAAATTTCGAGGACGAAATTTTTCTAAGGTGGGTAGAGTTGTAGCACCCAGTTTTCCAAATAAGGGTAATTTCAAAATTTTGGGTTTATAATTATTTTAATAATGATATTTAATTCATAATATTATTTTTGGTGATTTTAAATCATTTTAAAATTATTTAAATCAATGACTTGTGGTTTTGACGTTTTGCTAGTGAAACCCTAGAGACTGTTTGACCTAGAGCCTAACCATGTGATTATGATATTTTAATGTCATTTCTGGCCTAAGGATATTTTGCATTTGACCTCTTTGAATTATTTTGATATTATTTTATTATTTATGATATTGTTTTGGGATTATTTGAGTCGGGTTCGAATTTCATCTCAATCCGACTTGTAACGGCGACCCGGGGTAACTTAGACTCTAGTTAGACCCATGCATTAGTTAGCCATGGCCCACATTTTAATTAGTCATGTTAGAAAGATTATTCATAATCCTAATTATTAGGTTAACCAATTAGAGTTTTTATTTTGACCCTTTTACCCCCAAACCCTAACCAAAATTATTTTAAACACTTGTAACTAAGGGAGGGACAAACTTGTAATATTCAATGAAGAGGGGATATAACCATTGTGGCCGGCCCAAATAGGACTCCCATCTCATTTTCTTTCTTTGAGAAGTCTTCTTCCCCAAGTGCTCTCAAGCTCTCCCAAGGAAGAAGCCTTTCTCCTTGGATTTTCTCTCCTTTAGGTAATATTTCCTTCTCTTTTATTTCTCCATTTTGTATTTAGGAATGTTTTAACCATAGGAATGACCCCCATTGTTGTGTCCCTATTTTGTGTCCTCTTGTGTCCATTATGTGTCCTTTAGAGATTTCTATTGTATTATTGTTGTGTCTTGTGTTCATGGGAAAAACTCCCAAACTTGGACACACTTTATATTTAAAATATTGATTTAATAAATTAATTCATATTAAATCTCAGATTTGAATATGTAGAGATGTATTCTTGAGTACTTTACATTTCATTCAGGTATCTCTTATAGATGTGTTCATGTTACATATATATATATATATATATATATATATATATATATATATATATATATATATATATATATATTGTAATGAGAGTGTATCTATATTTATATATGTAATAAATGGTTCATGATGATTATATAATCAAGTTTGTTAGTGTGGTTCCTCATATTATTATTGTCATTATTGTTGTGGATAATTAGGATATATATTGTGTATTCTTTTGGCTCAAACTATCTAAATCCGTCATGATTTTTATCCACGTTTTTAATTTCAGCCCTAACTTAGAAATGTCATAACTTCTAGCTCAAAGCTCGGTTGAATCTCTCATTTTTTTTGAAAGAAGCGTATTGAAGTTAGCTTTCCAAAAACATGTATTAATAGGCCTAATTCTTTCTGTAACTTTCTGGAGAATTATTTGAGTGTCAGTTGTACGAAAGACAAACGCGTTCTCGGTGTTTTCGCGATTCCGGGAGTTTCCGGAAACAAAAACGCGATCCGTTTGAAGTTTCGGAAAGCTAACACATAGATCTATAACATACTTTAATCCTAGATTTTAATTTATGCTGAGATGGTACAGTATTGATTATTAGTAGGAGTTACTATTCGGCATATGCATTTTGTGCACCCTTGTGTGTAATATAATGTTCTATTTGATTTTAACCCATGTTAATGTATATATATTATGTAATTAAATAGTGAATGCAAGTATGAGTAAATGGTTAAATAAATGATGTATGAGGTGTAAGTATCCTATCTAATGTAAGCATGTATAAGTATGGCTTGTAATGAATATGTAGGTTCCATAGTATGTAATGTATGGTGCATATAGTAGTGCAAGAGACTAAATGAATGATGAATGAATGCAAGCATGAATGTAATATAATAATAGATGTAATATATGCAATATACAAGTTAATGAGATGTAATGTTCTATGTTAACACAAATCCTATATTACCTCATGTACCCCCTTACACTATGTTGACACTATAACACTTGACACTTTATTCACTTACACTTTGACACTCTTTGATATGTATACACTATGTATGCCCATTTAACCTTCACTTGCCCTTTGCCATGTTCACATACACACACATAGCCTCTAAAATAAGTATTTATGAATATAGTTAACTTAGCTATGTATGTATATTATATGTATGTTAGCATATTGTGTTGTAATATATAAGTTTATATAACCATTTGAAATGCCATGATTATAGACCTAATATTGAATACCAATAGTTGCATGTGTATATATGTGTAGACATATATAGCTTAAAGTAATAGATTACCTAGTGTATATCCAATGTGAATTCTTGCCTATTTGAGTATTGAATAATTGCATGCTATATAGAGTTGGGTGTATGTTGGCTTGTATAGCCTTGTATTGATGTACGCTTGCTAGGATAGTCTTGGTTAGGCCTAGTAAGACTTGCTGGGTTAGGACATGACCTAGTTTGACCTAGTTTGACTAGTGCAGTTGACCAGAGTTGACCAAGGGTTGACTTTGGCCTAGTTTGACCTAGATTCATGTAAAATGCATTGTAGTGCTTTATATTACCCTTCTGGACATGTTGTGACTTGTGCTGTTCTAATTAGGAGCCAGACACCTCTCCTCGGACAGTATCTTTACCTTGGACATTCAGATATCAGGCGAGTACATTCTCTGATCTTTTCATACTTACCTGGATTATTTT
Organism: Iris pallida; assembly: GCA_029216955.1. Lineage (NCBI taxonomy): Eukaryota > Viridiplantae > Streptophyta > Magnoliopsida > Asparagales > Iridaceae > Iris > Iris pallida. Next base: position 41,146,406 of record JANAVB010023800.1, on the reverse strand, counting down.
TTTGCTCTAGATTACTCTACTTGATGCTGACACGTATCTTCACGGATTAGTACTATATGAATCCTTTTCTGAGATGTTATCCCTCTACGGGTGTATCGAGTATTTTATGTTCATATACTTCATCATGTGCATCAGGTACTCCTTGTACTCGTACTAGTTCATATTTTTACATGTTCTCATGTGCTTCATGTGCTTTCATGTGCTTTCATGTGCTTATCATGTGCCTCATGTACTACTTATTACATGAGTTCACGTATCTTAGCTGTATTCATGTGCTTATAACATAACTTGAACGGATCCTTGTGTATTGATTGGGGCGGGGTGAGTAGAATTGGTTATGTGATCACTATCCCCAGTAGCTGTATTCATGTGCCTCCTTATTTGTATTCATGTGCCCCCAAGCCGTTTACATAACCATTGTGCTCTAAATCACGTAGCCACTTACAGTCTCTACTATCATGTATTTACTTTCAGTTATAAAATATCTCATGTTTACTCGTACTTCCTATTCAGCACTTCCTGTGTTTTACTCTATTGCATGATTTATACTCCTAACCTGCTATGAACTGTTTTAGAGATATGTGCTCGTTTCCGTCCTGACTGGACCTGTTGATAAATTTTACAAATAGCTTGAAGGTTGCCTGCTAGCCTAGAGGAGATTCATTAAAGGTTGTTTAGATAGTTATTTCAATTGTCTGGAGTTGTATTTACTTTATGGATTACTGTATCTGAGTTTGAAGATTTGAGATGTATTTCTGGACTTGTGTATCTTAGACACTTAGATTTCTCTCTGTTGTACCTCTTTTGGATTTCATGTTTTATCTATCCTTATCATGCTCTACCTTAGATGTGATTGAGTCTGTACCTGCTATGTCACCCCCATTCGGGGAGTATAAACTGTTTAGCCTTATACTGTTAGATGCATGAGACCTAGGACAGCGTTCTACTGTCGATACTGCGACGTAGGCTGGACGTACCCACTTCTCGTGCCCTAACTCTAGGGTGCGGGTCGTGATAGAAGGTCCGAGTCTGTGTTGATTTTAGAGACCTCAACAATGCTTGTCCTAAGTTGAGTTCCCTCTTCCGATCACTGAAGTAATGATTGACAATACCTGTGGGTTCGAACGAATGTCTTTCATGGATGGAGTTTTCGGATATAATCAAATCCCAATGAACTCGGAAGATGAGAAACATACAACTTTTCGTACTCCTCTGGGAGTCTTTTGCTACAATGTCATGTCGTTCGGTCTTAAAAATGCTGGTGCAACTTATCAGCGGGCCATGAGCACCATATTCAGTAAACATTTACGAAAGACAGTTGAATGCTTTATCGACGATATTGCTGTCAAAATTCGTCTAAAGGAAGATCACAGCCAAGACTTGAGAACCATCTTCGATCTAATGCGCCAGCATGAACTCAAGATGAATCCCACCAAGTCATTCCTGGGAGTCTCTAGTGACAAATTCCTCAGATTCATTATTACCTCTAATGGTACACACTTTGACCCCGAGAAGATCAAAGTCATTCAAGAGATGCATCCTCCATGCAACCTAAAAAAGATACGAGGATTCCAAGGATGACTTGCGTACATCAGAAGATTCATCTCAAATATCTCTGGATGTTGCAGACCGTTCATTCAACACATGAATAAAGGTGTTTCTTTCATTTGGACTGAAGAATGCCAACAAGCATTTGAAGACATAAAGTGGTACTTGATGAACCCTCCAGTTCTAGTACCTCCAGTCTCAGGAATACCCTTTTTGATGTTTGTCTGAGCAATGGATCATTCCTTGGGTGCCTTGCTAGCTCAAAAGAACAAGGAAGGCCATAAGCAAGCTATCTACTACCTCAGTCGCACGATGATTGGTGCTGAACATCGATATAGCCCGGTAGAAAAAGAATGTTTAGCCCTGATATTAGCCGTCCAGAAGACACGATATTATATCATGGGCCAAACCATTCATGTCATCTCTAGAGTCAACCCTCTTCGAGTCTTGATGAAGAAGTCTAGTATAATCAATTCTAGACTCGCTACATGGGCCATATTGCTAGCACAGTATGATATGATCTATGTTCTACAAAAGTCTGCTAAGGTTCAAGTCCTAGCTGACTTCCTGGCGGCTCATCCAGTACCTGAGACTTCTAAACTCTATAATGTGATTCCTGATGAAACTCTAAAATCCAATATGATTTCAGAAGGGATACTTGCTTGGCGACTATTCATTGACAGTGCTTCCAGAATCGGTCCTAAAGGCGCCATCGTCGCTGGAGTCGGAATCGTTCTAGTGTCTCCAGAAGGATTGGCCATTCAAAAATCTTATTCGTAGGATGAGTCATGCTCCAATAATGTTGCTGAATACAATGCTCTACTCATCGAACTCCAATTAGCTAAACAATTGGGCATCGATTATCTTAAAGTATACAGAGACTCTAAGCTGATCATCAATCAGGTTAGAGGCACGTATGAAGTTCAACATTAAGATCTCATGCCATACCATGAAGCAGCAATCAAATTGGCTACATCATTCAAGTGTTTCTTCATTGAACATGTACGTCGAGCTTGCAACACTGAAGCTGATGCGCTTGCTAATCTAGTAGCAGTATTGGCAATTCCTGTAAAAAGACAACAAATGATCGTCATCAATAACAGAGAGTTATTCTACGTCGAAAATAATCTACATATGGAATTCATCAATTCAGTCGAAGTGTGCACTACGAGGGACGACTGGAGGGCTCCTTTCATCGACTTTGTAGTTCATAACATTCTACCTGAAGATCCTAAAGAGGCTAAAACAATCCGTCGGCGATCACTCTGATTCTACTTCATTCATATCTCCAAAACACTCTATCGACGATCATATGATGGTATGCTTTTACGTTGTCTTGCGGAAGATGAAGCAAAACTACTATATGAAGCTCACAATGGTATCTGTGGTGCACATTAGCCAGGTTCTAAATTATAGGATCGTATCCGACACATGTGCTACTACTGGCCGAAGATGGTATCAGATGCGATCGAGTATGCAAGAAAATGTCGAGCATGTTAAATACATGCAGACTTCATCCACCAACCATCTGAATTCCTACATCCGACTGTGGCATCATGGCCTTTGAAGCTTAGGGTATAGATGTCATTGGTCCTATCAACCCACCGTCATCTAGAGGACATAGGTTTATCCTAGCTATAACCGATTACTTCTCTAAATAGGCCAATGCTATACCTTTAGCTGAAGTTAAAACAAGCAGCATCATCAACTTCATCAAACATCAATTGATCTACAGATTCGATATTTTTCGATGAATTATCCATGATAATGTGCCACAATTCATTAGTCAAAAGTTTACCTGATTCCGTGATAATAACAGAATAAACAATGTCTCTTCTACAGCCTACAATCCTACAACTAATAGGTTGGTAGAAGAATTCAACAAAACTATCATAAATCTTCTCAAGAAGTTTGTCTCTGCCAATAAATACAACTGGAGCAAAAAACTTGGAGAATGTCTATGGGCTTACCGTACTACCGTGCGTACCCCGACCATCTGTACACCATTCTCTTTGGTGTACGGATGTGAAGTTGTTCTTTCGTTGGAGATTCAGATCCCATCATTGATAATATCCATTGCCAATGAACTCACAACAGAAAATAATGATCGTCTTCGACTTCAGGAACTTGAAGCACTTGACGAGAAGTGATTACCAGCTCAACAACATATTGAGCTATATCAAGCCCATATCTCAAAAGCCTTCAAACGTAAAGTCAAAGTACAAGCATTTCAAAAAGGAGAATTGGTCCTTACTATTAAACGTCCTATGACTATGACACACATGAGCAAAGGCAAGTTCGAACCAAAGTAGAAAGGTCCCTACGTTATCTACAAAGTTTTCTCTAACGGAGCTAATTATTGTCAGGGATGGATGGTCGAATAGCTATGATGCCTATTAATTGCAAATTCCTGAAGAAATACCATGTTTGAAAATATGTACTATGTTTTCTAATAAATATTGTACATATTTCAAATCTATGAATCCCTAACAAGTCTATCCAGAGCTACAACATCATCTACCATATCATTGCAAACATCACCTTTTGAATCCTAGTTGTTTTAAAAAGATATCCTATTCTTAAGCCCAGCTGGCTCAAGGATAATCAATAGATACACGAACACGTCCACATCACCTCTGAATTCTACTATCTACATCAATGACTTGTCACGTCTATATTACCTCTGATGACGTCATCTTCGAAGTAACAATATTACAAGTTATATTCTGTCAAGTCTACATTACCTCCAAACAGATATAATAAGTATTGTTATTTTCAAGAGATATGTTATGTCCGGTACCTCTGAACATATTTTTTACTCTATCCATTACTTTTGTCTTAAACAGATACGCAATAAGTAATAGAGCCATAAAAGATCATTAATTTTTATTCCAGTAACGTGCAAAACATCAAATTTGTACATCAAACAAAATAGAACAAAAGTTGTCACAATCTGGATAGCTTCGTTTAGGAGGCTGAGTGTTGAGTTCAGTAATCATCCCCTTCAGGGCATTATCCCTCTCAATTCTGGAGTCGAGTACCTTTTGTCTAGCTAAAGCTCTCCCAGATTCTGGATTAAAAGGTTGCAGAGATTTGACTCGGTAATCAATTTCTGCACTCTGAGTTCGAAGGAATTCTTCTCATTGCCTTTTCAGATCGTCCAGACGGCTCTCGGCAACCTGAAGCATTTTCAGGACTTCTTCTTCACATCTCTTGGTGGCTTTAAGTGTCTCGCAAAGTTGGGCCATCTCAACTTCCAACGTCTGAAGACGAGTTTGGCATTCAGCCGCTTCCTTCTCCTTTTTTGAGGCTTCAGTCTTATAACACTCAATAGAAGAAGTAGCCTCGAGAATGCTAGACTCCAAATCTGTGGATCGCATTAAGAAAACAACCACAAAATCTTCTAAGGCTGCTTGTCATGCTGAAGACTCATGAGCCATCGCCTCACACTCGACATCCACGAGCCTCTGGATATTACCTCTGGTCAGATCTTGGTAGGATTTGATTGGCTCTTCGAGCGCATCCAGAATGTGTTCGAAGAAGGTAACTCTACCCAAATCAACAAGATTGTGGATAGCATTGATGATATCATTGACTCGTAGGGGTGGCCTTTCTCCAAGACCATTTAAACTAGAGTTCCCAGGGAGGCAAAGAAAGCAGTGGTGTAAGTCTCGACGACGGCTTTGTTCATCGTCGATAAACCAAGAGTTGATGCCTAAGCCTGAATTCTTTCTTCTGCTGAAGATAGAGGAATAACAGTATGTGTACGAGGAAATCTTAGTGTTGTCATCATCGAGGAGCTTCCTTCTCTAGCCGGAATCCCCATGTCTAGAGAGCCATGGTCGAGCTAAAGCTGAAAGCAGTAGATGGAGCTACTACAATTATCTCTACGGGACCTTCTGTAAATCAAGAAGCACAATCTTTATACATCATCAAAGGAGTTAGGGTAAATAAAAGTCAGAAATTTACATAAACTTGGCAGCAGCTATGGGGTCTTACGAGGTAAGTCTAGCTCTGTACGGAGCCTTGCCATGGTGTTCTCAGAGACAGCTACCTGGTTGCTTCCAGCCTCCGAACCACCTGACATAAAATGGCTACTTTCGGCCTCTGAGTCAGCTTGGCCACCTGGGGCTGCAACTGCTTCTACTTCTATTGTTTCAGCAACTTCAGCTAGAGTCTGGAGCTCCTCAGCATCAACTTCTTCATTATCTTTAGGGCTTTGATGGCCCTCGTCTTCAACAGAGTATTCTTTTCAGTATCAGAGTCTTTACCGCTTAGCAGTTCTTCAAAACTCTGATTGGCATCACTGGGGCTCTGGTCACTATCATCCGGGTGATCACTACCTTCAACTTTATCTTCTTTGGCCACTAAATCCTGGGCCAGTATTTGAACCGGAGTGTCATCCAGACCATGATCAGAAGCTGCATCGATCAGGTCCTCTCCAATTGGATCAATACCAAGATCAAAATCTAGTAACGCTTCTATAATCTTTCATCTTAAGAAGGTTCTTCGCTTGGAATAGGAGTTGCAAAAAGCTTGAGGTATAGAAGATACCAAAATAACTGGGCTTGGCTTACTTGTTGAAGGAGATGTTAGGCTAACTGCAGCAAACGCCACCAGTGTCGTTGAAGACAAAGGAGCGGTGAATCCTATAATTAATGGCTCTAAAATTGTAATACTAGGGTCTATCGCAATCACCGGAGTCTGAACGTTGTTAGCCGAAGGTTCTGGAGATGAAAAGATATTAATACAAATTGCCACAGGGTCAACATCAATTAGCTTTTGCTGAATAGAAAGAGTCAGGGTATCACCTTTTAGAGAAGAAGTTATAAGAGGGTTGTAGCCTTCCTCCCCTTGACTTTAGAAGCCATCGAATTTCTTTTGGCCGAATGCTTGAATAACGGTCGAGGAGAAGCCGCAACAATCTCCGCAAAGACAGATGGTTGGGGCTGCACTTCTTTAGGGGTAAGATGTTCTATGCTTGTTTCTTCTTCAGCACCTATGCTTTCTCTTCTAAATGAGGATGGAGTTGATTCCCTAATAGAAGTAGTCAGGCCCGGTGATAAACCAACTTCCTTTTGTCGCATCTGAAGTCTGGTCCGGGATCTGGGTCTTTCAACGGCTGCTGTTTCTTCTGTCTTATCTCTCCCAATAGCAGCAGATTGAGGGTGGTCAAAGGGAGATTGAGTGGAGGTTTCCACTCTTGGCTTCTTGGTAGCCTTCTTGGCTGAAGATTTCTTATTCCACTTTCTGAGAAGGCCGCCCAGCTGATCTTGAGTTTCATCTACTAAATCCATATCTTCAACTTCCAACAGATCCTTGGTAGGGATATCCTCTTCAGAACCAGAATACTGGAGAGCGGGGGCGTACATAGCCAGCTACGTATATTGAAGTGCAACCCACCTCGCTATACGGTCATGGCTGTCTAGATACATGAGGGTTTAACTACAAGCCAACAGTCTCCTATGGTCATAAACAAGTCTATTGTCTCAATCTCAAGCAAGCAATAATAGTTACAAGATGTCAGAGCACCAAATATATAATAGCAAGGCGTCCCATACATTACATATTCGGATGATCATGAAGCTAGTCGTACAAAATGTCAGGACTAGTAAGAGTTTCAGTCATACATGATCAACCCTAGGATTTGCCAATCATGTTACAGCCCGTAGGCATACAGTAAATAATGGTGCAATACGAGCTAACACGTGCTCGTCGGCTAAAAACCTCAAAAGAATAATTTTACAAATAAGTAGGAGGACAAAAGAAATCCACTCGTTGTCAGGGTTACGCCTGGTGGTCACCATCTGGCTGGAAGACAGGTAGATCCCCTGGTGCTGCTCCGATATCTGGCCACACAAAACCAGCTAGGTTAGACCCCAGAAAGAGCAAGTGCCACAAAGGAGGCTTCATTTAGGAACTAAAACCAGCATATCATAATAGAATATTAAAGATAATAAATAAAGAACTGATAATAATAGAGATAACAACAGTAAACTGAGTACGAGAAAACTATTCAAGTAGCCAGGTCACAACCCTTAAACCACATAAGGACCGGGGTTGTAAACCTTCACCTGAATAGAAACCCGTCTCAAATACTGTTGGTACAGTAAAGACAATAAACGAAGAGAGGACACAAAACTGCTCTGGGAGTCAGGTTACAACCCTTAAACCAAACAAGGACCAGGGTTATAACCCTTCGCCTGAACAGAACTGGACCCCTGATCTTTATTGCTAAGGCCAGTATAAATAATCATGGTATTGACGTAAGGTTAAACATGACGAACATGGCATGGGATTGCAATAAGACAATAAACGAAGAGAGGACACAGAAACTGCTCCGGGAGCCAGGTTATAATCCTTAAACTAAACAATGACCAGGGTTGTAACCCTTCGCCTGAACAGAACTGGTCCCCCGATCGTTATTGTTAAGGCAAGCATCAATAATCATGTCATGTCACAATCTTGAACATGATCAGGATAAGGTTAAGCTGGAATAAACTCCATCCAATTAATCACAGCCAATCAATAGTACGGCTTGATACTTTTAACTAACTAGCAAGATGCAATGAGATTATCCCAACAGCCACAAGCCCTACAGACCATCCGGTTATCCAGGTAGAATGTCCGTTTATGAACAATGCAACACGTGACTGCGTGCTTGAAATGTGCCCTATTCGTCGGTAGGCTACAAGTCCACTTAATGCGCCCAGATAACGGGATTGCCTGTAGCTGAAAATCACTTCATGTCTACTAAATTATTCTAATTTATTAGCCTTAGTCAATTACTGTAGGTATCCCTGACCGTGGTACTCAGGAATCCCTATCCTAGACATGATGCAAGACAGTACTGGTTTATTTGTACAAATGCAATCGTCCATGGTGTCCAGGTCATACATACTTGTCATAACATGCTAACTGTCGCAACAGCATATCAAGGTTATCATGTAGGTTACTTATCAAGAGTGCACCATGACGGGCCACTATCATGTTATATCCCTATATTATCATGTCGTGTTCCAAAATATAACCCGACCATGAGGGTTGTCGCAAAAGACTGGCCGCATGAGGGTTGCCGTAAAAAGCTGGCCGCATGAGTTGTCGCATAAAGCTGGCCGCATGAGTTGCCGCAAAAGCTGGCCGCATGTGTTGCCGTAAAAGTTGGCCGCATGAGCTGTCGCAAAAGCTGGCCGCATGAGTTGTCGCATAAAGTTGGCCGCATGAGTTGCCGTAAAAGCTGGCCGCATGAGTTGCCGCAAAAGCTGGCCGCATGAGTTGCCGCATAAAGCTGGCCACATGAGTTGCCGCAAAAGCTGGCCGCATGAGTTGCCACAAAAGCTGGCCGCATGAGTTGCCGCAAAAGCTGGCCACGTGAGTTTCCACATAAAGCTGGCCACATGAGTTGCCGCATAAAGCTGGCCGCATGAGTTGCCGCAAAAGCTGGTCGCATGAGTTACCGCATAAAGCTGGCCGCATTAGTTGCCGCAAAAGCTGGCCGCATGAGTTGCCACAAAAGCTGGCCGCATGAGTTGCTGCATAAAGCTGGCCGCATGAGTTGTCGCTGGCCGCATGAGTTGCCGCATAAAGCTGGCCTAATGAGTTGCCGCAAAAGCTGTTCTCATTCTCCAAAGACCCGAGAAGGAGAACCATGGAAACCATGGCTTCAAGGATCCATTAATCCTTCATTTAAAGTCAAAATCAGGACTTCCATAGGTCAAAATGGGGTAGAACAAAATTCTCTACAACATGGAACCATCAAAACTTGGAAATAACAATGTTAACTAGATCAAAACCCAAAAAATCTAAAAATACTATAAACATAGATCTACACAAATTGAGCCATGAAAATTAGAAATGCTAAGTACTAAAGTGTGTTAGAATTTCGAGAGGAAGAGAATGGAACAATGAAAACGAAGTTCCTCCATGAAGCAAGCTACACTTGCCTAAGCTCTCTCTCGCTCTCTCCTGGTGGTTGAAGAAGTAATGGTGGAGAAGAAGAAGTAAATGAAGAGAGAGAATGAGGGAATGAGTTAATAAAGGATGATGGTGGTGGTAGGTAGGGGTTCACCCCTTGGTTCATGATGAACCAAGACAACCCAAGCCTAGCCGAATCAACCCGAAATAGACCGAGCCATGTAATGCCAAGATAAGCCAAACAAGGAATCATGCAATACAAGATAAAATACGTACACGCATTTCAAACTACGTAATACGAGCTATAGGCATTATAACTCTACCCACCTTAAAAGAATTCCGTCCTCGAAATTTAACTAAGAGGCTAGAGGGACAAGGACAAGCTATACTATTCACAGGCAAGCTATACTAATCAAGCAATCAAGTAATTATTCATGTAAGCAAGGAATTAAAGAATAAGGCATAAGAAAGACATTATACCTCATGAGTCAAACGGGTGTGGATATCGCGATCGGATATCATCCTCATGCTCCCACGTTAACTCACCCAAAGAGTGATGACCCCAAGCAACGCGGACTAGCTTAATAGTCTTGTTCTTGAGTGCCTTCTCTCTTTGGTCTAATATGAATACGGGCCTTTCCTCATACGAAAGGTTGGTACTAACAACCAATTCTGAATGATCAAGGATATGGCTCGAATCTGGGATATACCGTCGCAATTGGGATACATGGAATACGTCATATACCTCACGCAACGACGGTAGAAGAGTGAGACGATAGGACACATCGCCCACTCGCTCGATAATGTTGAACAGTCCTATATACCTTGGACTAAGCTTTCCCCATACGCCGAAACGAATGACGCAACGGTTAGGTGAAATCCTCAGGAATACGTGGTCGCCGATAGAGAACTCAAGAGGACGCCGATGAGAATCGGCCCAATGACGCTGACGATCTTGTGCAACTCGAAGATGATCTCGGACTCTTCTGACCACCTCAACTGTCTGAGCAATCATTTCTGGACCGAGCATCTGCCTTTCTCCAACATCATCCCAAGCTAGCGAAGATCTGCACTTCTTGCCATACAGTACCTCGAACGGTGCCATCTGGATACTAGCATGGAAACTATTATTGTACGAAAACTTCACCAGGTACAGGTGATCTTCCCACGAACCATCGAAGTCGAGTATACATGACCGCAACATATCTTCAAGAGTCTAGATCGTGCGTTCCGACGGGCCATCTGCCTGCGGGTGATAACTGAGCTGAACTGGAGGTGAGTTCCCAAACTCTCTTTCAAGCTGCACCAAAAGTGCGACGTAAACCTTAAATCTTGGTCCGAGGTGATACTGACTGGTACTCCATGTATCCTGACTACCTGCCTGAGGTACATCTCTGCCAGCTGAGCCGTCGACTGACCAACTCTGAACGGGTAAAAGTGGGCCACCTTCGTGAGCCGGTCAACTATAACCCAAATAGCATCTCGACCAGCTGGGGATCTAGGCAATCCAGTCACGAAATCTATGGTTACATGCTCCCACTTTCATTCTGGAATTGGCAAGGGCTGAAGAAGTCCAGCTGGCCTCTGATGTTCAGCTTTAACTTATTGGCAAACCAAACATTAAGAGACAAACCGGGCTATCTCCCTTTTCATGCCATTCTACCAAAAGTGCTGACGGATATCATGGTACATCTTCGTACCGCCAGGATGGATGGAATATTAAGAACTGTGAGCTTCTGCCATGATCTCCTGTCTGATATATCCACTGGGTACACAAAGATGCCTTCCATGCCTAAGTGTATCGTCATCACGGATACATAACTCTGGTCTTCGTCTTGTCTCATACTCTACTCTGAGTTACTGAAGCTTGGAATCTGCTGACTGTGCCATCCGGATCCTCTCGACTATAGTGAACTGAACTTGCATGCTGGCCATCAATGCCACACTGAAAGGGAGGATAACTTCTATACCCATCTTCTGAAGATCGGATAACAGCTCTGGTTGCACTGTTAGGAAATAAACTCCGGCTCTCCTGCTCAATGCATCCGCAACAACGTTGGCCTTCCCAGGATGATACTGCAGGTTGATATCATAATCCACAAGTAGCTCTAGCCACCTCCTCTGACGCATGTTAAGATCCTTCTGGGTGAAAACATACTTCAGGCTCTTATGGTCGGTAAAGATCTCCACCCTATCTCCGTATAAGTAGTGCCTCCACAACTTAAGCGCAAACACTACTGCTGCCAGCTCCAAGTCATGGGTTGGGTAATTTCTTTCATGATCACGAAGTTGTCGTGACGCATATGCTATTACCTTCCCATGCTGCATCAAAATACACCCTAGACCTCTGCCTGAAGTATCACAATATACTGAGAATCCTTCGGTTCCATCTGGAAGCTTGAGAATGGAAGCCGTCGTCAAGCCTCGCTTCAACTTCTCAAAAGAATCCTGGCACTCTGCTGTCCAAGCAAACTGCACATCCTTGCGGGTCAACAAGGTCAATGGCGCTGAGATCCGAGCAAAGTCTGAAACAAATCACCGGTAGTAACCGGCCAATCCAAGAAAACTACGGACTTCTGCAACTGTGCTGGGCACTGGCCACGACTCAATATCCACGATCTTCTGGGGATCCACTTCTACTCCTCCTCTGGTGAGGATATGACCCAAGTACGAAATGCGATCGAGCCAGAACTCGTATTTACTAAACTTGGCATACAACTGGTGCTTTCTGAAAATCTGGAGGACAACTCGGAGTTGCTGCTCATGCTCCGCTCCACTCTTGCTGTAGACCAGGATGTCATCTAGGAACACAATCATGAACTGATCCAAATAAGACATAAAGATGCGATTTATGAGGTCCATGAATACAGCCGGCGCATTGGTTGCTCCAAATGGCATCACAAGGAACTCCCAATGCCCAATCCTAGATCCGAAAGCTGTCTTCAGGATGTCCTGGTCTCTGACTCTGATCTGATGGTATCCTGACCGTAAGTCGATCTTCGAGAATACTGCTACCCCCTTGAGTTGATGAAACAAGTCATCTATCCTCGGGAGAGGGTATCTGTTCTTGATTGTCACTAAGTTCAAGGTATAATAATCTACACATAATCTGGACGTACCATCCTTCTTTTTCATAAGAAGCATCGGGGCTCCCCAAGGCGATCCACTAGCACAAATGAATCCCTTGGTTCTAAGTTTTTCAATCATCTTTTACAATATCTCTAGCTCTGATGGCGCCATCCTGTAGACTCTCTCTGACACTGGGCTGACCCGGGAATCAAGTCGATGGTGAACTCGATCTTCCGCTCTGGTGGCATCGCCGGAAGCTCTTCTGGGAAAACATCTGGAAACCCTTCAACTATCCGGGATAACTGCATTGCTGCTACTACCATCCGTAACACTGGAGGAGAAGGTTCAACTTTGCCTCGGGAGAAGGAAAACTCCGGCTCGCATGGAATGCTAAAAATAACCCTGCCAATGTGGCAGTCTATCCTAGCATACTGGTACCTCAACCAATCCATCCCTAAGACCACATCATAATCGGCCATCGGGAACTCTATCAATCTAGCAAGAAATTCTCTACTGCTAACTACGATCCGACACGAGGAAAACACCCTATCTACTCCCACAAGTCTATTACTAGTAAGTATATTGAGCCTTACTGATAATGAATCGGGCTCCAGTCCTATCCGTGTCGCAAATTGTGCAGACATAAATAAATGCGAGGCACCAGAATCAAATAATACTGAAGCTGGAAAGGTATTGACGAGAATAGTACCTGCCACTATCCCACCTGGTGCTATTACTTCTTCTTCCATGGTCAAAGCCAACACTTGACCATGTCCTCAAGGTACGGGTCCCCTCTGCTGAAAATTTCTCTGCCTGCTCTGGATCAGGGCTTGGGCTTCGGGTTGGGCATACTGTTGCGGTATCTGCTGCTGGAAGGCCTGGGCCTGCGTCGGCAATAGACTCGGGAACGGGTACTACAGCTGCTGCTACTGCTGGACTAGTGCTGGTCCTCTAACTGAAGGACTAGAGAAGGCCGATGAACTCCCCATGTTTGGGCAGTTCCCAATCCTGTGGTCGGGGGTACCACAAACCAAGCACAAACCCTATGCTCTGCGACACTCTGATACCACATGCCCTGGCTTTCTGCAGTGTGAACACCTCACTGCAGAAGACTGCTTCTGCTGCTGAGGGTGCATCAGGGTGGAATGCTGAACCGATGTCACTGAGGTCGCCCATCTCGGAGCTCCAATGGTCAAAGCCCTGGCTGCCGGGGCTGGTGATGAAGACTGATTCATCTGGCTGTGGGATCGCTTCCGACCTCCGATCCTATCCACGATCCTTTGGGAGGTATACTCGTGCTTCCGAGCTACTCTCAATACTGTATCAAAAGTCTGATGCTCAAACTGCTCAACTGCCAATAAAATCTCCAGGTGGAGCCCCTGCTGGAATCGCTGGGCTCTATCGAACTCGGTTGCTACCAGGGTTGGAGCAAACCGACTAAGCCTTGAAAACTCGATCGCATATCTCTCGACCGTCCTACCCATCTGCTTCAGATTGCTAAACTTCGTCCGTAGATCGTACCGAGCTACAGCATTAAAATACTTTGTCTGGAATCTCTCCCTGAATACTGCCCATAAAATAGGGGCCACTAATCCATCGGTCTGTGCTGCCCACCAGCTGCGGGCAAGATCTAGTAACTACAGGCGTACTACGGCCACCTTTTCTTTATCTGGATTCCTGGTTACTACTAGAATCACCTCTGTGTCCTGAAGCCAAGCATCTGTTACGATCGTATCTTTACTGTCGTCGAAAAATGGAGGGTTCAAGCGCTTGAAGCTGTTGGCCACGCTGTTACCCTGATGACCCCCTCTGGTCAAAGTATCTGCCATCGCCTGGTACAAGGCATCTCCATGACGATCCTGGGAAGCTAATAGGGACCTGATGAGACCCACCAAAGTGCCATCATCAGGCTCTACAGGCTGGACGGGCTGAATTGGTGGTTCTCCTCCGATAGGCCCGACTCTAGAGGCTACTCTTGAATGCTGGGCTTGATCTCCAGGTTGTGGTTGGTCCACGGGATGTGCTCCGTCTTGCTGATCGGCAGGTCCAGGAACAATATCGCTGAAGAAGACGACATAGGGAACAATAAGGAAGGACCAGGACAGATCAACGATACAAGCATGTGATCAGGTCAAGATTCTCAGGGATTTGAAGATACGAGCAGAGATCAAGGCAAATACTGATTGAGACATCTATTCGGTAAACCCTCACATATTTTGATTTACAAGACCTGCATGGGCCACCACTTAAACCATGTAACGCCCCAGAACCAGAATACTGGAGAGCGGGGGCGTACATAGCCAGCTACGTATATTGAAGTACAACCCACCTCGCTATATCGTCACGGCTGTCTAGATATATGAGGGTTTAACTACAAGCCAACTATCTCCTATGGTCATGAACAAGTCTATTGTTTTAATCTCAAGCAAGCAATAATAGTTACAAGATATCAGAGCACCAAATATATAATAGCAAGGCGTCCCATACATTACATATTCGGATGATCATGAAGCTAGTCGTACAAAATGTCAGGACTAGCAAGAGTTTCAGTCATACATGATCAACCCTAGGATTTGCCAATCATGTTACAGCCCATAGGTAGACAATAAATAAAGATGCAATACGAGCTAACATGTGCTCGTCGGCTAAACGCCTCAAAAGAATAATTTTACAAATAAGTGGGAGGACAAAAGAAACCCACTCGTTGCCAAGGTTACACCTGGTGGTCACCGTCTGGCTGGAAGACAGGTAGATCTCCTGGTGCTGCTCTGATATCTGGCCACACAAAACCAGCTGGATTAGACCCCAGAAAGAGCAAGTGCCACAAAGGAGGCTTCAATTAGGAACTAAAACCAGCATATCACAATAGAATATTAAAGATAATAAATAAAGAACTGATAATAATAGAGATAACAACAGTAAACTGGGTACAAGGAAACCATTCAAGTAGCCCGGTCACAACCCTTAAACCAAACAAGGATCGGGGTTATAACCCTTCACCTGAATAGAAACCCGTCTCAAATACTATTGGTACAGTAAAGACAATAAACAAAGAGAGGACACAGAACTGCTCCGAGAGCCCGGTTACAACCCTTAAACCAAACAAGGACCAGGGTTGTAACCCTTCGCCTGAACAGAACTGGACCCCTGATCTTTATTGCTAAGGCCAGTATAAATAATCATGGTATTGAGGTAAGGTAAAATATGACGAACATGGCATGGGGTTGCATTAAGACAATAAATGAAGAGATGACACAGAAACTGCTCCGGAAGCCAGGTTACAACGTTTAAACCAAATAAGGACCTGGGTTGAAACCCTTCGCCTGAACAGAACTGGACCCCCGATCGTTATTTTTAAGGCAAGCTGGAATAAACCCTATCCAATCAATCACGACTAATCAAAAGTATGGCTTGATACTTTTAACTAACTAGCAAGATGCAATGAGATTACCCCAACAGCCACAAGCCCTGCAGACCATCCGGTTATCCAGGTCGAATATCCGTTTATGAAGAATGCAATACGTGACTGTGTGCTGGAAATATGCCCTACTCGTCGGTAGGCTACAAGTCCACTTAATGCGCCCAGATAACGGGATTGCCTGTAGCTGGAAATCTCTTCATGTCTACTGAATTATTCTATTTTATTATCCTTAGTCAATTACTGTAGGTATCCCTGACCGTGGTACTCAGGAATCCCTATCCTAGACATGATGCAAGACAGTACTGGTTTATTTGTACAAATATAATTGCCCATGATGTCCAGGTTCATATATACTTGTCATGACTTGCTAACTGTCGCAACAGTATATCAAGGTTATCATGTAGGTTACTTATCAAGAGTGCGCCACGACGGGCCACTATCATGTTCTATCCTTACATTATTATGTCGTATTCCAAAATATAACCCAGCCATAAGGGTTGCCGTAAAAGACTGGCCGCATGAGGGTTGCCGCAAAAAGCTGGCCGCATGAGTTATCGCATAAAGCTGGACGCATGAGTTGCCGCAAAAGCTGGCCGCATGACTTGCCGTAAAAGCTGGCCGCATGACTTGCCGCAAAAGCTGGCCGCATGAATTGCTACAAAAGCTGGCCGTATGAGTTGCCGTATAAAGCTGGCCGCATGAGTTGCCACAAAAGCTGGTCGTATGAGTTGCCGCAAAAGCTGGCCGCATGAGTTGCCGCATAAAGCTGGCCGCATGAGTTACCGCAAAAGCTGGCCACATGAGTTGCCGCAGAAGCTAGCAGCATGAGTTACTGCAGAAGCTGGCCGCATGAGTTACCGCATAAAGCTGGCCACATGAGTTGCCGTAAAAGCTGGCCGCATGAGTTGCCGCATAAAGCTGGCCCCATGAGTTGCCGCAAAAGCTGGTCGCATGAGTTGCCGCATAAAGCTGGCCGCATGAGTTGCCGCATAAATCTGGCCGCATGAGTTGCCACAAAAGCTGGCCGCATGAGTTGTCGCATAAAGCTGGCCGCATGAGTTACCGCAAAAGCTGTTCTCCTTCTCCAAAGACCCGAGAAGGAGAACCATGGAAACCATGGCTTCAAGGCTCCATTAATCCTTCATTTAAAGTCAAAATCAGGACTTCCATAGGTCAAAATAGGGTAGAACGAAATTCTCTACAACATGGTACCATCAAAACTTGGAAATAACAATGTTAAGTAGATCAAACCCCAAGAAATCTAAAAATACTATAAACTTAGATCTACACAAATTGAGCCATGGAAATTAGAAATGCTAAGTACTAAAGTGTGTTAGAATTTTGAGAGAAAGAGAATAGAACAATAAAAACGAAGTTCCTCCATGAAGCAAGCTACACTTGCCTAAGCTCTCTCTCTTTCCTGGTGGTTGAAGAAGTAATGGTGGAGAAGAAGAAGTAAATAAAGAGAGAGAATGAGGGAATGGGTTAATAAAGGATGACGGTGGTGGTAGGTAAGGGTTCACCCCTTGGTTCATGATGAACCAAGACAACCCAAGCCTAGCCGAATCAATCCAAAATAGACCAAGCCATGTAATGCCAAGATAAGCCAAGCAAGGAATCATGCAATATAAGATAAAATACGTACATGTATTTCAAAATACGTAATACGAACTATAGGCATTATAGCCGTTCCAGGGTTTGGCTAATAAATGGTCGACTCGGCCAGTCTCCTCCATTAGTTGAAAAATAGTTTAGGCATCAAGCGGCTCAAAAGGGCGAGGCATACACTCAGACTAATCTTGCACATTGGGATCTTTCTCATGGCAGAAGAAGAGGTAGACCAGCCACTTGGAAATATAACATATTGTACTAGTTTTGTAGAAGTGCATACAAGTGGTGAAATGACATAGGAATTTATCTAACACTCCTACCATCCGAGGATTTGCTTTGTTGGCTAAAGCCTCTAGCTCATCTTCTGCCGGTAGATACTCCTCATAGGGGTTGTCCCTCATTGGTAGATTAGAGTGAAATTGTATTTCATGTAGTGCAAACCCTAGTTCTCTGTGAGGAGTAGCAATGGTACATGTTCTACTATTATACCTCTCTGCTAAAGCCAAAAACAAATTTGAATGATTTTGAATTCGGCAAGTGGTGGTCAAGATCGCTTCATAAAGCACTAGTTCTTGCAACTTCTTGTAGAAGTTGTCTAAAATCCACTCGGAAAGGCGGTTCCAACGGACGATCTCCGAATGCATTAAGCCAGTTAGCGTCATGTTGACATTTCGAGGAGATTCACCCATAGTCGCGGCGTATATATTGGCGAAGATAGGAATTTTTACTGGTTTTATCATAGCCGTATCGTCAGATGGTACGCTTCTTGGTCTTAAGCCCCTTAAACGGGTACTATACTGATCAGATTTGCAGAGGAAGATGTCCTTGTTGTGTTCTCCACGACGGTGACATATTCTTCCTACCCTAGCTTCTTGGAAAGGAGTTAGATCCCATGACATTTTTCTCGGGTAGCTAGCATGAGCATACTGAGATAAAAATAAACTACTTAGCATCTCAGGTAGATATACTAGTGTGTCTCCCCTTACGAAGGCCCGTTGGTCCTTTGTTAACTTGGGCTGAGAGTCTGTGGATGTAACCTCTCCGAAAAAGAAAGTTGGTTTCTTATAGAGACGTGCGTCTTTAGACAGCAGAGGAGTTTCGTTCATCAAGCAAAGCAAATTTCTATAATCTTGATTCTCTAACACGACTCTCCGGGTTTTAGGCAGATCATACTGAAAAAATGTACATGGGGCAAATCCTCCTGATGCTCAGACACCTTGAATACAGAAGCCAGTTCTTCAGAATAGGGGTCTTCCCTCAGTTCAACTACAAAAGAGAAGTCAGAGATAAACTTCTAAAAAATTGTTTATTCTACGCTAATCATAGATGGCGCAAGGGAAGGAAAAACAGTCCTCAGCCAGCGCATTTAAATTCTCGAGTCAGATGGCACATCACGTCGACTAGCACATGTTCCACGCATAATGACAGATGGTGCACCATGTTGAGAATCTGACAGATGGCGTCTGGCGTCATTGGTTTAGATTCTTTTTTAGCCTAACACTCTGAAAGAGGTGGCACAAAGTGCAGATGGCGCAAAGGATCAACCAACACTATGAAAGAGGCGGTCGATATTGGCCTAAGTTGAGCTCCATGCGAATGGTGCCTTCTATTGTCTTCTCCGTTCAACTTTCTTACCTTCCAGCTATGGGTTCTCTTCTTCGGCTCTCACCGACGGCGCTATATGTTGTGGCACCCTTAGTGGGGACACACGTAATGTGGCTCCGGCCACTTTCTTTTCTATCTCGGCGGCAGTGGATTTCTTTGGTGCCATTTTCGATAGTAAAAAAGCTTCGAGAATTTGAGAGGAAGAGTTCGGAAGAAATGGCAAAGTAAAGAGATGTTAGTCCCGGGCATAATTTTGATGGAAAACTGAGAAAATAAAACAATTGTAAAAATAATGTTTCTATCCAACACTTCAAAGAAGGTGCACAACAGAGATCATAGGAGGATTCTAGATTATGAAAATCTAACAAGATTTCGTGATAACAGCAAATGATAGTAATACTTCTAAAAAGAAGGTACAAATCAAATTGCCAGCAGCAGCAGCGAAGTAGATGACAGACGAAAGATGGAAGAACAGCCTGCTGGGGTGAATGATCACCATTGCTCAAAGCTTAATTTGCCCCACACAAACAGCTTCCAGGAACCAGCAAGTTCGATGGAGAACTTTGTAACACTCTGCTCTTCTGACTCATCGAAAGGCGCACAGACTCCTGCGCTAAGTGGCATTGGTGCACTGCTTCTCTTCTCTCTCAAACTCTGTGGAAACACGTAAGGCATTATGCTAAAGAACACGTATGCCTTATGTAAAATTTAAAGTTATACTTGTATTCTATTTTTTACTGTGAGAGAGAAGAGAGCCTTATATAAGCCCCCACTGTAACTACTCAGTTAGCAGAATGTTCGAGACGTGGGAAAAACCACCCCGAACATGTTGTAACCGCTCAAATCGTACACAGACATGATCTGAGTCAACTTGCGTATAGCGCGCACAACTTAAGGCACCCCCATAACTTATATACTGCATGCATAGCACCATTTGTGCCACCTGTGCCATACTGCACCAAATATAACCTGCACAATCCGTGTAATGTACACACTGTGCCACTCGTGCAACTTGTGCCACTTGCATACCGTACGGAACCTGCGTAAACCGCACAATCGGCTGTGCAAGATGCTCGTGCAACAAGCGCATCTTAAGCGCATTATACGCCTAGTGACGATGCTGATGTGCTAAATGCATAGTACAGCAACAAAATGCCACATTACACCTCATGAGCCCATGAGCCCAAGTCCGAGTCGCTAAGCACCTACGGGGCTTAAGTCCAATGGAAATTTATTTCCTAAGAGCAAAAAGCATGAATGCTTTCATCATTGATTTAGCCTTTTTCCCATTAGAAAAATACTCCCACATGGCACACCCATGTGCACCTCTACACCACATGTACATCTCTAAACAAGCATAAATATTATATAGAGATACAACTCTTTTGGCCTAGCCGATGTGGGACTAAACTTTCCAATAAAAAAGGCCAAACTCCAACAATCCCCCACATATCTCTATATATATGGGTTTGAGTATTCCCACAGTAACTGTCCATCATACATTGTGAGAGATATTATTGACGACTTGAATCTTCCCGCATGGGTCAAACAACAGACTATAATACAAGAATGGACTATGCCTTAAATTCTGCATCACAGCTGAAATTTTTCTTACTCACATAATGTAGTTACATGTGCTTCTGGCTACACATTAAAGGCCCTGTGCCAGCCTGGTTTCAGTGTATAATTTTGGGCGTCTACAAGTTTACCCTCAAGTGACGGCCTGATATCTCTTTGTCCATACACTATATGTGAGTTCTTTATTAAAGAGACATAGAATGAAGCACTTTGCGCTTCCCTTGCGATGCTATGCCGCTATGACATGGTCTAAAGCTGAGGCATTACCCCTACCGATAACCTCATCATATTGTAATACTACTGTAGCATGAGGTCACCGCCTCTTTGTAGTGCCATACTACCCAGCATCAAGTCTTAGGCTCCCTTGCGGTGTTACGACGCAACGACATAGCTTACAAGGCCAAGGCTTTACCCCTATCCGGGTACCTCATCGTGGTGTAGTGCCACTGTAACATGAGGAACTCTTCTCCTTTGTATTGCCGACTACACCCCTCTTTAATTTCAACATACAGCATTAGGCTACCTGCCTATTTGTGGTATTACGCTGCTGTGACTTGGCTCGCAAAGCCGAGCCATTACCCCTTTTGGGAACCTCATGGTGGAGTTACCCCATAGTAGCATGGAGTTTCACTTTTTGTAGTGCTGTGCTACCATGCTTCCTGTAAAGCACACTAGGCATTTACTTTGCCTGAGAACTCATTAAGGCATTTAAGCCAACATTCCCACAGGATCCATTTTCTGCAGAAAATAATAGTAGACAACAGGAGTAATAGGTTCATAACCTCTCCATGCCCAATAGGACATGTACCCACCGTTCCTGATATTCTTCCGATTAATGATCCTCCCTTGAACCAAAAGCTAGATGTCTTGTAGATTTCTCTTTGAACTAATAGCATAAAATTTTATGGTAGTATTACAATAATACAATATCAGAATGCCTTCAAGCCCATTTTACTTGCTGTGTTATCGACCAGCTGGCGCTTGAGGCCCTTGGTGAACAGATCTGTCAGGTTTTTCTGACTCCGAACATCAATTACTGCAATTATACCTCTCTTGATAAGATCGTGTACAGCCTTGTAATTTATCCACAAAGTCTTCTACTTCCCGTTGAAGAGGTCATTTGATACCACCGTCGCAGTCGCCTGGTTGTCACATTATATCGATATTGCCGGTATTTGTACCTCAACCACAGGAAGATCATACATGAGCTTCTGAAGCCATTCTGCGTCCTCCGCTGTGGTACCAAGTGCAAAGAACTCAGATTCCATGGATGATCGCGAGAGCATAGTCTTTTTCTTCGACTTCCACAATATAGCAGCTCTATCCAATATGAAAATGAATCCACCTGTAGACCTTCCGCTCTCCACCTCTGAGCACCAGCTAGCATCACTGAAGCCTTCCACTACCGACGGATCTCCGCTGTAGTTTAGTACATATGTCTGAGTCTTCTTGAGATATTTTATAACTTATTTCACAGCTTTCCAGTGCTCAATGCCTGGGTTGCTCGTAAAATGGATTACCTTTCCCACGACAAAAGCTATGTCAAGCCTTGTGGCAGTAGTAGCATACATCAAACTTCCGATTACGCTCGCGTACTCCAGCTGCCTGACACTTTCCACAGAATTAGGCTTCAACTTCAGATCACACCTGTAAGGCGTATCGATCCCTATATGATCCTGATACCTGTATCGTGTGATCATCTTCTCAATATAATGAGACTGTGATAGCGCTAGTCCAGTGTCTGTCCGAATGATCTTGATCCCTAAGATCACATCAGCTTCCCAAAGTCCTTCATACTGAACTTGTTCGAGATGAACTTCTTTGTCTCCATGACACCGCCCATATCTGTACCTCGGATTAACATGTCATCCATGTACATACAAACGATCACATCTCTTCCATCAGCGAACTTCGTATAAAAACAATTGTCTGTCTCGCTGACTATTTAGCTATTTGACCTTAACCTTGTCAAATTTCTCATGCCACATCTTAGGAGCCTGTTTAAGACTGTACAAGGATTTTACCAACTTGCATACTTTGTCTTCAAGACCCTTGACGACAAATTCCTCCGGTTGTTGCATGTAAATCTCTTCGATCAGCTTGCCATTTAGGAAAGCCGTTTTCATATCCATCTGATGTATCACCAACTTATGTATCACTGCGAAAGCAATCAACAATCTGATGGTGGTCATCCGGGCTACTGGAGCATACGTGTCAAAGTAGTCGATCCCTTAATTCTGAGAAAACCCTTTGTCTACTAACCTAGCCTTAAAATTGTCAATCGTACCATCTACTTTCATCTTCTTCTCGAAGATCTATTTGCATCCGATGGGTTTTGCTCCTTCAGGAAGATCAACCAACACCCAAGTGTTATTTGAGGTGATGGAATCAATTTTATTGTTAATTGTCTCCTTCCAGAAAACTGCGTCTCCGGTCTTCATCGCATCATCATAGGTAAGCGGATCTGCTTCCACATGATAGGTGACAAAGCACTTCCGAAGTTCTTCGACCTCCTCATATGCTTAGCTGATGGCTCAGCTAGTTCTGGTTCAACCGTTGTTTCAACAACAATATTTTTTTGGACTACATCTTCATTGAAAATTTCAGTTTCTTGCACACCCTCATTGTTCTCCAAACTATCCGCAATAATAATGTTCTTGTGCCTTGCAAATTTGTCTTCAAAATATTCTGTTTTGCGAGATTCAATGACATGATTTGACTCAATATCAAGGAATCTTCGTGCATCACTCTTCTCGGCATACCCCAAGAAGATCGTCTATGTAGTCCTTGTCCCAAGCTTCTGAATCTTCAGATCTGGAAGCTTGACATATGCCAGATACCCCCACACTCGAATGACATTCAAGTTAGGTCTGACTTTGAACCAAAGTTCATGAGGAGTAATGTCTGAAGTTGCATGAGGCACTCTAATCAGAATAAAAGTGGCCGTCAATATAGCTTCTCCCTAGTAGCACTTTGGAAGACCTGCAGTTAACAACATTGAGTTAATCATTTATGTCAATGTTCTGTTCTTCCTTTCTGCTACTCTGTTTGATTGAGGAGAGTACGGAGCCATAGTCTCATTGACAATTCCATGTTCTTCGTAAAACATTGTGAATTTATGAGACCTGTACTCTCCACCTCGATCACTTCTTATTCTTTTGAGTTGTTGTCCAGTTTGCCGCTCAGCTTCGGCCCTGAACTCCTTGAACTTCTCGAATGCTTAATCTTTTGCCTTCAGCAAGTTGACGAACACATACTTTGAGAAGTCATCGATGAAGGTTTTAAAATACTTCATCCCGGCCTTTATAGAGAACTGTTTGAAGTCACAAATATCAGAGTGTACCAACTCCAGAAGATCTGTACTTCGATTAACCCGAGGAAAGGGTTTTCTTGTGATCTTTGTTTGAGCATAAACTTCACATTTCTCTACCTTACCCCCACACTTGGAGATAAGTCCTAGACTAGACATTCTGTTAATTCTTTTGCAATGAACATGTCATAGCCTATTATGCCACAACTCAAAAGTATAAGCAGAATGAGTGATTGCATTAATTACATTGGACTGATTTACAAGCTAAATTTTGAACATTCCTTCGGTACAAAAAGGTTTCCCAAAGTATGTTCCCTTTATGGATATCACCATCTGGCCAGTATTGATGTCCATCCTGAGGCCTGTATTGCAGAGTAGGCCTCCCGAGATCAGGTTCTTTGCGATAGCAGGTACATGCTTCACACCTTGAAGCGTCAGAGACTTTCTCAAAGTCAGCTTCAAAACTACCGTCCCGATCCCGAATACTTTATCTTGTGCCTTGTTCGCCATCATAACCACTTCAGAAGTTGGTGTATGGGTGGTGAACCACTTCTTGCTGGAGCAGACATGGCAGGTGGCTCTAGTGTCTACCCACCAGTCAGAGTCAGCCTCCACCGCATTGACCTGCGCAATAATAGCAACAATGTCAGTGATCATAGATACCTTGCTAGGCTCTCCTTGCTCTGGTTGCTTGGTATTTGATTTGTATTCATTCTTGAAGTGGCCCTTCTTGCCACACTTGAAATTAGGCATCTGAAACTTTGCCTTCTTTTGCTTGAAGGAAGTCTCCTTCACGTTCAGATTGTTAGGGTCCTTCTTCTTGTTGAGGGAAGTCGCATGCTTTCTCCTTGGTTCCCTGGTATGAACTGGATTGGCGTTCGCCAATTGCTTGGACAGTACTTCCACCTTCAGTTGAGCCCTCATCTGGTCCTCCACGTAGATTTCCTACAGGAGATCGTCAAGAGTGATCTCCAACTTCTTCCTATGCATGTTTGCATAGAACTTGCTCAACCCAGTAGGGAGCTTCGAAATGATCCCTCCAACAACAAACTTATTGGGGAGGTGCATCATCTCGTCTTCCAACTTCTGTTGCATTTTTAGGAACTACTTCACCTGCGGCAGCATTGGCTTCTCGTCCTGAAAGAACCACTTGTGATATTTCTCAACAAGAAATATCTTGCTACGGTTCTTATCATCCTCGTACAGTTTCTCCATAGACTCTCAAATCTCTCTGGCAACAGTCTTCTTTTAATATAATTCAGCAAGGGAGTCTTCCATAGCATTTAGGATCATAAGCCTACAAATGCTATTGTCCCTTCTCCATTTGGCCAGGTTCTTACTATCCGCAGAGATTGCGGCTGCAGATCCAGTCTCTGGAACAGTAGGTTCCTTTTTATACAACACATATTCAACATCAGAGAACTGAATATTGAGGAAAACCTTTCTTTTCCAAATTTGATAGCGTTCACCATCAAATTCCTCTAACTTTGAGAAGTTTGGATTGACTAGCGAAGCACGAAAGTTTTCCATCTCATTAATTAAGCTTTGAGATTGTTAGTCTCGGGGCACAATTTTCGATGAAAAATTGAGAAAATAAAATAATTGTAAAATAATGTTTCTAGGCAATACATTAAAGCAGGTGCACAGCAGAGATCCTAGGAGGATTTTGGATTACGAAAATCTAAAAAGATTTTATAATAGCAGCAAACGATAGTAGTACTTCTAAAAAGAAGGTTCAAATCGAACTGTCAGCAGCAGCAGCGAAGTGGATGATAGGCGAATGATGGAAGAACAGCCTGCTGGGGTTAATGATTACCATTGCTCAAACCTTAATTCGCCCCACACGAACTACTTCCTAGAACCAGCAAGTTCGATGGAGAACTTTGGAACACTCTGCTCTTCTGACTCCTCGGAAGGCGCATGGACTCCTACGCTAAACGGCGCTGGTGCACTGCTTCTCTTCTCTCTTAAACTCTGTGGAAACACGTAAGGTATTGTGCTAAAAAACACTTCTGCCTTATATGAATTTTGAACTTGTACTTGTATTCTTTTTTTACTGTGAGAGAGAAGAGAGCCTTATATAAGCCTGCGCTGTAACTGCTCAGTTAGCGGAACGTTCGGGATGTGGAAAAAACTGCCTCGAACGTGCTGTAACCACTTAAATCGTGCACAGAAACGATCTGAGTCAACTTGCGCCACTCGTGCAACTTGTACACTCTGCGTACAACACGTACAACACCACTTGCGGCACCTGTGCCACACGCACCACGTGTAACCTGCACAATCCATGCAATGCGTACACTGTGCCACTCGCACAACTTGTGCCACTTGCGTACCGTGCGCACCCTGTGCAAACCGCACAACGTGCACAATCTACTGCACAAGAGGCTCGTACAACGAGTGCAACTTAAGCGTACTATGTGCCTAGCGACGATACTGACGTGCTAAGTACAAACTGGGCCAATAAAATGGCACATTACGCATCATAAGCCCATGAGCCCGAATTCGAGGCCGAGTCCGAGTCCGAGTCGCTAATCCCCTACGGGGCTTGGCTCCAATGGAAATAAATTTTCCAAGAGCAAAAAACATGAATGCTTTCATTATTGATTTAGCCTTTTTTCCATTAGTAAAATACCTCCACATGGCATACCCATATGTACCTCCACACCACATGTGCATCTCTAAACAAGCATAGCTATTATATAGAGATACAACTCCTTTGGCCTAGCTGATGTGGGACTAAACTTTCCAATAAAAATGGCTAAACTCCAACAAGAGATTTCTCTCTCCTATCGGCTATTTATAGTCCAAATGCTCAGTTGTAACAGTCGCACGATCTACGCCTAAAAGTTGGGTTAGTTACTATACTGAACTATGTCAAACGCTTATTTTTCAAAGTATTTCAAATTTTGAATTTGTAAAACCCCTAATATGTTTTAATTATTATTTTTATTATTTTATTTGACTTGAAAATGAATTTATACAATTTATAGTTTTTATTATTTATTAAAAATGACCTTAGCCATTATTGAGTTTTGGAGCACTAGACGACCATGACTTTTAGCATGGAAGTTGTAGCAGTGTGCCTAGACTAGTATATTAACCATGCTAGGGGGAGCCTAGCCATGGTGATGTCCAAACTAGGAAAACCAGGCCAAATTGTGAATTAACTTATTTAAATTATTTTAATTAAATATTATTTTATATATTGATTTTTAGATGACCCGGTTGGACCAAACCAGTCCGAACTAGGCCCGGATCAAATTTAAGCCCAGGTAGGCATGTGGTGCGACCAAGATGACCATGTAGACATATTTTATGTACGTAGAAATATTTTCTAAATTATTTTAGAATTTCATGTACAATTCCTAATTATTTAATTATTTGTACAATTATTGGTATTTTATTATTAAAAATATTTTGCAACATGTTGTACAATTTTTTGGACTCAAATGAGGGTGTGTGGTAAGTTCACCAATTGGACTATTTTTATTATTTCATTAAAGTTAATTTATGGTGAATAAATAAACAAAATTATTCTAATAGATATTATTATTATTATTTAGTTAATTTTATTGTCAAATGAATTTAACTATATATGTACATATGTTTAAATTGATTTTATATATGGGTAGATAAGATTAAAATTTTCTTTTGAATTTGTGGAGATTTTGGAGGTATATATATAGATATGTACATATATATATATATATATATATATATATATATATATATATATATATATATATATATATATATATATATATATATATATATATATATATATATTAAAAAAAAAAAAAAAAAAAAATATATATATATATATATATATATATATTAAAAATATATATATATATATATATATATATATATATATATATAAGTAGTAAGGAAAAGAAAAGAAAAGAAAAAAAATGCTAATGTGGTCGGCCCCACCAAGTGGGAAACCTAACACAAAATAGCAAAAGTAGCAGCGACATTGTTGGCCGCACACTAGCAAAGCAGCTAGTTGTTGGTGGGGCTGAATCCCCCTTCCCCTTTATAAGCAATAGCAAACCAACCCCTTAGAAGCAGCAACATATTATTAGTCGACCCCCTTCACCCTTATATATATATATATATATATATATATATATATATATGACCTAAACCCTAATCTCCTTCTTCCTCCTATCTCCTCGGCGTGCGTACCTAACTTCTCCGTGCAATTTCTCCCTCTATTCTTATTCGTTTTTGATTCCGTAAATTCGTGTAGAAAGCCCAAATGACCCTCTTCGTGATCCCCTAGGTGGATTTTGACATGGCCATCCAACTTGCTCGAAAAAATGAGACGAAGTTGGAGAAAAACCACTTTTCGGGAATATTAAAAACTGTTTTAAAACACCAACTTGTCGGCCACTTTTCTTTCTGTGCAATAGAATTTTGTAGAGAATAACTAAAGACAGTAAAAAATAACATAACCGAGATTGTAACGCACCATCTGGATTCACTTTTCATCTAGTGTGTAAAAAGTTATACGTTGTAAAATTTTATAAAAATTGTAAATTCTGTTTTTGAAAATTAAAAAAACACCCCGATACGGTGTGCGTCCCGACAAACCGGGCGACGTGGTCGTGCACTATATGCAATGAAAATAACGTATGGATGTTGTCGACGTGTGGAAACTGACGAAACCCGATTTCGTTGCATGTGCGCGACGAAATCAATGCGTATCCGTCGAGATACCCCCGTATCGATCCTTTGCAAATTAAGTCACAACTTCGTGTACACTCATCAAATCGCAACGAAACATGCACCATTGGACTCAAAATATTTTTTTGGTCCCGTGAGCCAAGTTTGGTTCAATTCTGAGAAGGTTGATCGGGACGCTATTTTAGCGGGCCCACAATCCCACTCAACGGGCGATTTTGTGCACAGGCCACAGGAATCCAAAATTGGATATACCGTTGGGTTCATCTCATCAAAACAAATCCGTAAACATGTAGTTTGACGACTTTAGAGACCGTAGGTTCTGGCACACATTTCGGTGCAAAGCGGGTCCAACGGCGGACATCATTTTGACCTGAAATTACGATTTTCCCCTCTAGAATTTAACTTTTGGACAAGCATTTTCTAGGCATATCTTATATTCCAAACTCGTTCGTGATGTTTGTTGCAGCATCCGGAGTCATCTGCAGGATTTGGCTTTTCTTGCTTCGTTTATTTGTCTGTTCGAGCTACTGGATTATTCTCTTTTCATATAACCTCAGGCAAGATACTGTAGGAACGAAATCGTAATGCATAATACTCTAGAGGGGGGTGAATAGAGTAGGCAGCGGAATAATGCTAATTAAACAATGTTAGCAGCCAGATCACAGAATAATAATTACAACTAAGTAAAGTAAAGGCAGAGATAAGAATGCAAACGCAAAGACAGCGATGTATACTGGTTTCCCTCTGTTGAGGACTAATCCAGTCGGTAGAACTCTTGCTACCAGTTGAATCCACTATTGAAAAAACTGCAAGTTTTCTTACAAAGTCCTTGCAACTTCTACAACGCGAGCTTTGATACGAAGAACTCGTCCAACTTCAAATGTGAAGAGGTATTCTTCAATGAAGCCTTCTGATGACAATCTCTCATAAACTTCTATACAGCACCGCACTGGCAAATCGACTAGAGGATTGTAATTGGCTTGGGATCTGAAATTTAAAGCTCAAGAAAAACTCTTTGGAAGACTGAATGCTATAGATAGAGAGAAGATTGAAAGTGAATGAGTGAGTTGAAATGATCGAAATCCTTCTCTATTTATAGAAATTCCAAAGATAGAATTCGGGCAGAACTCGATGAGGAAATCTCGATCAAATCCGCAACTGCAGGAGGACCAAGTTCCAGAGAATTCAAAGATCAAAACGGCCACCAACCGAACTCTGGCCGAACTCTGGCCGAGTTCTGTCAGGGTTAGGTTAGGGTTTTAAAATCAGTTTTTGGGGATTTTTGAAAACCTTTTTGAAAACTTTTTTGAAGCTTTTGTTTAAAAGAATATTTTTCAAAACAAAGGACATTTTAAAAGTATTTTGAAAACATTTTAGAATAGCCTATTTGCCAGTACAACTCGGTGTACAACGTATTTCTAGACTCAATAAAATGAAAAATACATTGCTTAAAGGAAATACAGACTCGAACAGGCAAACATAGCTTCGGTCTTGAACTGTGTAGATAGCTGTTCTTGTTCATGTCCAAGAGTCCGATACATCCTGACTAGCTTCATATATCCAGACAGAGTTTGATTAATTATTAAAATCAGGTTGACCATATGACCAATGGGCCAACAATCTTCCCTATTTTGATAATTAACAAACTATGAATGATATAACATTTAAGCTTGAAATAAAATCAAAAATAGTTCATGTCCTGTATTTTCTCAAAAGGAATGTTAGATCTTTATTTTTCTCCCCCGTTGTCATTTAGCAAAATAATTACAAAAGAAGAAAAACTCCCCCGCAATCAATGCATAAATAACAAACAGTGAAGAAACATAAGAAAATACATATAATAAATGATAGTAAAGGAAATTTGAATGACATCACAGGCATGTATATGTACTCAGGCAGTTTAAAAAGAATTATATCACAGACAGTTTATAGTAGAGAAGCAGATAAAGAAATGCTAAGTAAATAAACTGATGTGAATCATAAAGTACGAATCTCATAAAGATAAAGATAAAGATGTTCAGATGACATCAAATAAAACAAATCCAGTACAAGACCTCAAAAAAAACTGATAATAAAGTCTGA
Source organism: Iris pallida (assembly GCA_029216955.1). Classification (NCBI taxonomy): domain Eukaryota; kingdom Viridiplantae; phylum Streptophyta; class Magnoliopsida; order Asparagales; family Iridaceae; genus Iris; species Iris pallida. The sequence continues at coordinate 41,115,576 of JANAVB010023800.1, read as the reverse complement.
AAAATAGAAAAACTTGGAATGTCGGAACATTTCCAAGTATACAGTAAATAATGTCTAAGTCTCATATCAACTAACATATCACAACTCCTCCTCCTCATCATCATCATCAGTATGATGACCAACATGTCCAGAAGGACCAGCTCCAGAGGTACCCGTGCCAGAAGGGTGAGGAGGAGCGCCAGTGTAAAACTCACCAACATAATCACGAGGAGGAGCACGGTCAGAACAGTTCCAATCATATGCATTACCGGGCTGGAAGTAGGCATGAACAGCCTCATCCTCACAGCGGTAACCAGAGAAATCTGGATCTCTTGGGATGGAACCGGCTGAATGTCCAGTCTGGGCGAAACGAACATCAGCTAATGAGTTTGCAATCGCCTGATAACGGGTGACGTCGCCATTTATGCAAATAGAAGTAAATATGCACTAATTAAAAAGTGGAGAAAGATGGAGTTATACCTCCCGAAATCAAAGTATGTCGAAGAGAACGACGAACTCCGCACGAATCCAAAGTTTGGATTAATTTTACCACTTGGATTAGAAGATAGGGGATGGTGAAGAACTAGGGTTCGGGGCTCCTTCGCGGCTGTTGTTGCTGGTTATGATGTAGTTTAGAAGCAATAAGGAAGAAAGGCTCTCGAGTTCTGGTATATATAACCTGACACCCTCAACCGAACTCGGGCCGAATTCGGTCCGAAGTCGGGCCGAATTCGCCTGGGTTTGGTTTGAAATACTTTCTTTTTCATTGGCTCATTTCAAACATTTAATTCAAAGATTAGTAATTTCAACCTTCAATTAACATAATTAATATTATTTTATAGATTAAATATCATTACACAGCGACTGTTTCAGATTAGCTGTAGGAGTACTGTCCCAGCTGGCGGAGGTTCACCGGGGAACTCTTAAGTACCGCTTCGCTTCAACCGTAGTTGTGGTGACAGACAGACTCTTTATTGGCTTGTCTCTAACACAGTTTTTGCATATTGAAATAAAACCATAAAACAAAATTAATTAATATTATTGACGTCTAAAATTCCTAATTCGCGACGTAAATAATTGAAACGATCTTCTGCTAGAGGTTTTGTGAAAATGTCAGCTAATTGATTCTCAGTATCTATGTATACAAGGTCAATATCTCCATTTTGATGTTGATCTCTAAGAAAATGATGTCTAATCTCGATATGTTTTGTACGAGAATGACATACAGGATTCTTAGTCAAATTAATAGTGCTCGTGTTATCACAGAAAATGGAAATATGTGTATAAAATAAATCATAGTCTTCCAAGGTTTGTTTCATCCATAAAATCTGAGCACAACAACGTCCTGCGGCGATATACTCAGCCTCTGTTGTTGATAGGGCTACAGAATTTTGCTTTTTACTAAACCATGAGACTAAAGCTTTGCCTAAGAAATGACATGTGCCACTGGTACTTTTTCTATCAACTTTGCATCCAGCAAAATCTGCATCCGAATAACCAGTAAGGTCAAAGGACTTAGTTTTGGGATACCACAAGCCAACAGAAGAAGTGCCCTTAAGGTATCGAAAGATACGCTTAACTGCGCACAGATGTGATTCCTTTGGATTAGCTTGAAAATGTGCACACAGGCAAACACTAAATACTATATCTGGACGATTAGTAGTTAAATAAAGTAAACTGCCGATCATACCTCGATACTTACGTGTGTCGACGCTTGCCTTGTTCATCAATATCAAGCTTTGTTGAAGTTGCCATCGGAGTGCCAATAGGTTTGACATTGTCCAGATCGAACTTCTTTAGCAAATCTTTTGTGTACTTGGCTTGATTTATGAACGTCTTATTGTAGTTTGTTTAATTTGCACTCCGAGAAAGAATTTCAGCTCTCCCATCATGCTCATCTCAAACTTATTCTGCATACACTTAGAAAATTCTTGACACAGAGATTCATCAGTAGATCCAAATATGATATCATCTACATAGACTTGTATTAAAAGAATCTTACCATTAAAGGACTTAATAAAAAGTGTAGTGTCAACCTTGCCTTTTGAAAAACCATTGTCAAGTAGAAAAGAGCTTAGACGATCATACCAAGCACGAGGGGCTTGTTTCAAACTGTATAAAGCTTTCTTCAACTTGAAAACATGATCAGGGTTTTTAAAATCTGTGAAACCTGGAGGTTGTGCTAAAAAACCATTTAAAAATGCACTCTTGACATTCATTTGAAATAGTTTGAAATTATGAAAACATGCAAATGCACATAACATGCGAATGGATTCTAATCTCGTAACTGGGGCATAAGTCTTATCGTAGTCGATACCTTCTTCCTGAATGTATCCTTGAGCTACGAGTCGAGCCTTATTACGAGTCACTAATCCATTCTCATTCAGTTTATTTCGGAATACCCAATGGGTGCCAATGACCGGACGATCAATAGGCTTGGGAACAAGTTTCCAAACTTGATTCCGTTCAAATTGGTTTAATTCCTCTTGCATAGCATCTATCCAAAAACTATCACTACATGCTTTATCAATAGTTTTGGGTTCTAGCTATGAAATAAATGCAACACTAGAGACAATATCTCTACAGGATGTACGAGTACTTACACCTTTGGTAATGTCACCAATTACCAAATCCTTTGGATGATCAGCTGTAAATTTTAATCTTTTCGGCAGACTCTGAATGTAGCTGGTTCCTGGATCTTCTCTAGGAGGATCAGCTAGTGCCGAACTTGGTTGAGAATCAGCTGTTGTTGAGTTTGGTACAGTTGGATCTTCGTCATTGTCATCGATAGTCATTTGATTCAGTTCATCAAACGTGACGTTGATTGACTCTTCGATGATCATGGTTCGTTTGTTGAAGACTCTGTATCCTTTGCTCTTGGCCGGTTAACCTAAAAATATACCTTCATCGGCCTTTTCGTCAAACTTTCCCAAATTGTCTTTTGTATTAAGATTAAAACATTTACAACCAAATATTCCAAAATATGAAACAGATGGAATTCTATCAAACCATAACTCAAATGGAGTCTTCTTCGATTTGGGTCGAATTAGAACTCTATTGAGAACAAACCAAGCTGTATTGACAGCTTCAGCTTAGAAATATTTGGGTAGACTAAACTGGTTTAAAATTACTCTGGCCATTTCGGATAGAGTTCTGTTCTTACGTTCCAAAACTCCATTTTGTTGTGGAGTCCTAGGGCAGGAGAACTCATGTACAAAATCGTGTGTGTCACAAAAATACTCAAACTCTGCATTCTCGAATTCGCCTCCATGATCGCTTCTAATACGAGTGATCATGTAACCTTTTTCATTCTGAACTTTCTTATAAAAGGTGACAAATTTGGATAATGCATCATTTTTGCGTGTCAATAAGTATACCCACGTGTATCTAGAGAAATTTCATCTATAATTACGAAAGCATAAAGCTTACCTCCGAGGCTAGCAACTCTACTAGGACCAAATAAGTCCATATGAAGCAATTGTAGAGGTCTAGCAGTACATACTACATTTACTGACTTGAATATGGATCTGGTAGCTTTGTTCTTTCCACATTGGCTGCATACCGAATCCTTCTTGAATGTAATATCCGGTGAACCGCATACTAGCTTCTTTGTGGATAATCTTGATATTGTGTCCATATTTGCGTGACCGAGTCTCATATGCCACAGATGACTCTCATCGCTTTTAGCGATTAAGCATCTACCTAAAATGTTAGTTTCTTCCAACAAATAGAAAACATATATGTTGTCTTTCCTGATACCTTCAAAGATAGTATTACCAGTTTCGCTATCAACTATAATACATTTGTCTTTGCCAAAGTTGATGCCATAACCATGATCAGCCAAATGACTTATGCTGAGTAGATTATGTTTCAACTCGGTAACCAGACAGACATCTTTAATAATAGGATAGGGAGACTTACCAACATCACCGATACCAATAATATACCCTTTTAAATTATTACCGAAGGAGACATAGCCTTCCTTCTTCTTCTTCGACTGTGTTGCAAATAGTGTAGCGTCACCGGTCATATGCCGTGAGCAACCGCTGTCGAGAATCCATTTGCTTCTAGCATGTGAAAGGTATTCCACCTAAACAGTTTGCAGATGAAACTTTTGGTACCCATTTCTTGTAGGGTCCTGAAATGTTAGCCTTTGGTATCCAAGCATAAATATTTAAATCAACAAGCTTTCTGATTCTACATGCAGATGAAATAAGACCAATGAGGCCACAATAATGACATTTTGCATGTCAAGTGTTGAAAGCTGAGTGGTGTGCATGGTTGGTAGGTTTAGGTTTTCTAGTATAGAAGAAAGCATACCTATAATCCTGTTTGGGCTTAACCTTATGAGGTAAAGGTTTGATAGGGTTAGGTCTGACAGTGTTTGGCTTGGGAATGTTTCGATTTTTCGGTAAGTGACACGTGTTAGGATAGGAAGCAGCAGGCTCTGGCTGTTTTCCTAACCTAATTTCCAATCTTTTGGAAGTGTCATACAACTTAGTATAATCAGAAGTGAGTGTTTCCATTCTGATTTGTGCACTTTGAAGACTTTTCTTCTCTTAAGAAAGTTTTTCCTTGAGTTAGTCAATAACTTTGTCTTTTTCTTCAGATGACTTGGTAGGCTCGTGTAATAAGAGCTTTATTGAAGAAAGCTTACCAGACTCACTAATATTATTTCTAACCTCAGCTAGTAGGTCGGTAAGTCTACCTATTTCACCTTTGTACTCTTTGAGTACCTTCTTAGAGGTCTGATACTTGCTACGCAGTTTCCTGTAATCAGTCATCAGTTCACTGACGGCATCTCCTAATTGCTCAAAGGTGAAGTCATCATAAGTATCAACTAAAGGTTCAGTAGGTACCTGATCGGATGCCATAAAGCCTACGTTTGTTGCGTCTTCTGATTGTTCGTCTTCTGAGTCGCTGGCTTTACTTTCATGCCATATGCTGGTATTGGCATATCTCCTAGATGTTGATCTCTTCAGGTTTCCTTTTTCATACCTGTTGCTCTTCTTGCTTGATGATGAGTTTGTAGGACAATCCTTCTTCATGTGTCCCTTCTTCTTGCAGCCGTAGCAGACAACATCATCTTGATACCAGTTGTTGCTGCTGTTGTTTTCTTTGGCTCTCTTCTCATATCTCATAAATTTTTTGAATTTCCTTGCTAGGAGTGCTTGATCTTCAGCATCAGATTCACTGCTGTCTGAGTCATCTTTAGCAGCTTTTCTGTGCTGAGCCTTGAAAGCGATCGTCTTCTCCTTTGGTGCAGGCTCTTCAAAATCTTGTAGCTCTAGTTCATGAGTGAGTAGCTTACCCATGAGTACTTCGAGGGACATAGTTGTGAGGTCGTTCCCTTCAATGATTGCAGTAGCCTTCGAAATCCAGTTCTTGGTAAGTGCTCGCAGGAGTTTGCGAATCTTTTCATGGTTACGGTACTCTTTGCCTAGGGAGGACAAAGGATTTACAATATCCAAGAATCTTTCGAACATTTGAGTAACTGTTTCGTTGGGCTTCATCTTGAACACCTCATACTCTTGAGTAAGTCTGCTGACTTTTGATTCTTTGACTTGAGTCGTGCCTTCATGCCTGACTTCAAGTAGCTTCCACACTTCATTAGCCGTTGTACAGATAGACACCCTGTTAAATTCAGTTCTGTCTAAAGAACAAAATAGAGCGTTAATAGCACGTGTGTCAAGACTGGCCTTTTTCTTTTCCTCCTCTGTATATCTGCTATGGGGTTTTTCAACTAAAACTCCATCAACATTTATACGAGGTGGCTTTTGATAGCCGTCAATAACAATAGACCATAAATCAAAGTCAAGAGATTTCAAGAAGAAACTCATCCGTGTTTTCAAATATGTATAGTTCGTACAATCAAACAGTGGAGGTCTGTTTGTGGCCTGGCCTTCACTTGTGAATTTCACAGTTGCCATGTGTTGTGCTGTGATCTATATAACAGTTAATTAAAATAAAAAAATAATTGTACTGTTACCTTGCTTTACCTGTAACACCTGCTCTGATACCAATTATAGGAACGAAATCGTAAAGCACAATACTCTAGAGGGGGGTGAATAGAGTAGGCAGCGGAATAATGCTAATTAAAAAATGTTAGCAGCAAGATCACAGAATAATAATTACAACTAAGTAAAGTAAAGACAGAGATAAGAATGCAAACGCAAAGACTGCGATGTATACTAGTTTTCCTCTGTTGAGGACTAATCCAGTCGGTAGAACTCTTGCTACCAGTTGAATCTACTATTGGAAAAACCGCAAGTTTTCTTACGAAGTCCTTGCAACTTCTACAACGCGAGCTTTGATACGATGAACTCGTCCAACTTCAAATGTGAAGAGGTATTCTTCAATCAAGCCTTCTGATTACAATCTCTCAGAAACTTCTAGACCGCACCGCACTGGCAAATCGACTAGAAGATTGTAATTGGCTTGGGATCTGAAATTTAAAGCTCAAGAAAAACTCTTTGGAAGACTGAATGCTTTAGATAGAGAGAAGATTAAAAGTGAATGAGTGAGTTGAAATGATCGAAATCCTTCTCTATTTATAGGAATTCCAAAGACAGAATTCTGGCAGAATTCGGGCAGAACTCGATGAGGAAATCTCGGTCAAATTCGCAACTGCAAGAGGACCAAGTTTCAGAGAATTCAAAAATCAAAACGGCCACCAACTGAACTCTGGCCGAACTCTGGCCGAGTTCTGTCAGGGTTAGGTTAGGGTTTTAAAATCAGTTTTTGGGGATTTTTGAAAACCTTTTTGAAGCTTTTGTTTAAAAGAATGTTTTTCAAAACAAAGGACATTTTAAAAGTATTTTGAAAACATTTTAGAATAGCCTATTTGCCAGTACGACTCGGTGTACAACGTATTCCTAGACTCAATAAAATAAAAAATACATTGCTTAAAGGAAATACAGACTCGAACAGGTAAACATAGCTTCGGTCTTGAACTGTGTAGATAGCTGTTCTTGTTCATGTCCAAGAGTCCGATACATCCTGACTAGCTTCATATATCCAGACAGAGTTTGATCAATTATTAAAATCAGGTTGACCATATGACCAATGGGCCAACAGATACCTTGCCACCTTACTCTGTGATTACTTTACTTTATTTTTAGATATTTATTTTTAGTTTCATATATTTGTTCTACATTTTATATTATGGTGCGTCCAAGTCACACTTGGGTGCAAGCGAATATATCGGTCGTTCTAATTACTTTTAAATTATTTTGCATTAACTTTGCTTAGTGACCACCCATTGGCTAATGAGATATTGGTATATCTCATATGGCCTTGACACATACTTTACCACGTATTGTGAGTCACATATAGGACACGTACTCGCGTAGTCGGTCGGCCACCGATAAGTATGAGGCATACGACAGTTAGGAGTAACTGCCAATAGAATTGCATGCTAGTACACTTGGCAGTTACTGGATGGTCATATGAGTCATAGATGTGACTCCATTAGACATTGGGAGGGAAGAACAGTTTCTTGATATATGGGCCACATTTACATACTACTATTGTACCTGAAGCTCCGTTGGAGATGCAGGTTCACCCTATTGTACTGATTCCCTCTGACATTCAGGGAACATTATGGACGTTTTCTTACTGATTCCCTCTAACGTTCGCCGAATGTTATGGACGGATTGTACTGATTCCCTATGAGAGGGATGATGCCACTGCTATACAGCCCGAGTGCCCATATATGAAGGATTGTTCTATATTGCATATTTACTATAGTACGGTTAGGTACCCTATTGCATGCATCCCTTATTTTTTTATTATATATCACAGTTTATATGCATTGTGTTTTCTTGTGTCTTGTTACGTCCCTCTAAGGACCTGCTTATCTCTCCAGGTGTGTGCTTCTATGATATTGCAGGTGTTCTAGTCGAGGTCGCGATCTTCTCTATTCATTCGGAGATGACGTGTCTTGGGTCTTTCTTTGCTACTCCCGCCAAATCATTTCCGTTCCATGTATATTTTTCCTTACTTGTGGGTAGTGGATTTGTCTCCGCCCAACGTATTGTATAAAGACTTATTACAGTTGAATATATGATATGTTTTATTCTTCATTTATGGATGAGATTAGATTACTCTTGGTTTACTGTATTTTACAGCTTATGTATTCATACAAGGTTTTTATATATTGGAGTATACTTCGTATTTATGCAGCTGGCATGGATACGTACCTAGTCCTAAGTATTTTAGGACTCGGGCGTGACATATTTTTGTGGTCACCCATGCAGGTCGAGTTTGTCACATCTGTTACGTTACTGTACCGATGTGAGCCTGCAACATAGGATTAGAATCTAGGAATCTCATCCATACAGCTTGACCTCTTTCATTGGCTTCAAATTCCGAACTCTTGTTCGACTTTCTTCAATTGCATCTTGCTTGATCCCTTTCTAGCGTTGATTCTTATTTTCGTGCTTAGTGTCAACTAGGAAGATGACTACACTAGTATATGCTCATAGGTCACACACATGGCTAGAATGGTTATATTGGCAATTGGAATACATTCAAGACTCTAATTGAGTTAAAAAAAGGCTTTTTTTAAGTGTGATTTAATGATTAGTAATTTGTAAAGTAGGATATTACCAAGGAAAGTTTTAGTTTTGAGATTTCTAAATAGTAAACACCATAGGATTGATACTACAGAAAAAAAAAAGCTAGATTCTTTATACCATTGATTTAAGAAATTGATTTGATTTTTGAGTTGTGGTATTTATGATTTATTGGGTTATAGCTATTCAACTTTGAACAAATATAAAATTGATTGATTTTCGAGTTGTGATATTTATGATTTAGTGGATTATAGTTATACACCATTGAACAGTTATAAATTTGGGTTAAAAAGGATCTTAGATTTTAATTGTGGCAGAAAGAATTATTTAAATTGAGTCGTACAAGTTACGGTTAATACGTTTATTGAAATTTTAAATTTTTTTTATAGAAGTAATAATTTCTAAATTTTTGGTTTAAAATATTTAAAAGTTATGAAAACAATTTCTGAATTTTTATTTTATTTTAAATTGTGTCCTATGATTGAGGATTTACAAATCTATTTAGATTTTGGTTTTTTTTAAATTGTGAATTTGGATATCAAATTCCGTACAAAAAAAATAATTTTATGACTGATAGGATTATTTAAAAATTTAGTTTAATATTGGATTGCTAATATCACAAATTTTGAAATAAAATAAATATATATTAATGATGTGATAAGGTTGTTTTGATTGATCAAATAAAGTTACCATTTAAAAGTTGTGATTATGTTGGAATGACTTAGTATGAATAGAAGTTATAATTGATGAGTGCATTAAAATATTGAGCTAAAATTTTGAGATTGCTTTGTAATGTGCTAGAAATTTTTACCTGGGGAAGCTATTAATTTTTGTAGAGTTTTAAAGTTATGATTGATTATGGATGTTTTATATATAGATTCATGATTTTTGAACTCTTCAGTTTAAAAGTTGAATTTGAAAATGTAAAATTTTGAAAAAGTCAATAGTAACATGATAAAAATTTGCTTTGAGATTTATGAAAGTAATTTAAATTTTTATGATAAATTTGAACGGCTTGGAGTGAATACAATATTTGGTGGTTTATTTTTGAAAATTTTATTAAGAAACTTTTGGAGGAAACTTGAGTTAAAATTTTAATGGTAGGCCATCAAAAGAGCTCTAATAAGATAGATGTACTCTACACTAATTGTCATATCACTCATGACATGATAGTAGTATCTACACAAGTGTTGTTAGTCATCTACCAAACTATGCGACTGTATCCCAACCTTGACTTACTCGACCTTTCCTCATGACCTACTAACCGTTTGCGGATTGAATAACGAATTGATCGCTCCTTGACTGTGTTCATCTAGAAGACTATCTTCTCACTAAAACTGTGTCCCTAAATTATTATTTTACTGGATTTCTTAATTAATTTTATCTCATGCTTTAACTTGATATTTTTGTGCTTAAATTGTCACCCCATGAACTCCCACTTTCTATTTTTGATCTTTTGGCGTCCCTTACCGTGACATGGATATTTGGAGCACAATACTAGACTTTTTCTTCCAAAAAATTTCATATGTAAGGCCTGGACAAGCCACCTTCATGTAGATATATCAGGTCCCACTAAAACACGTCTCTTTGTACTTTATTTTCTTGATATGACTTTCTGGTCAAAATGGCCAAACTATAACCTCTACTAGGGGTGTGCATCGGTCGGTGGTCGACCTATTTAGTACCAACCGAAGTCAAGCCGAAGTTAATCTGTTTGAAAATAAACAAAACCGAACCAAACCAACCAAATGGTCGGTTCGGTTTTGAAACCGACCGACTTGGTTTGGTTTGGTTTGGATCAGTTCGACTTGGTCGGTTTTGATCACATAAAAAATGTACTGTATGCTTTTTTGTTGTGAAACCTCGGTCAACTTGCACTTTGCAACAGTAAATACAATTCAGCAGCTTCAATTCAACTTGCGCTTTACAGGTGAAAAAATGCCAATTATACATAATAATAAAAAATCATATACATTCAACCAAAAGTCCCTTTCATGTGCATATGAGCAATTAGAAAAGAATAGGAGCCTCCAGCACTCCTCTTTGAGACTAGAGAGAGAGAGAAAGAGCTCTTTCAACTTCAACTTGATAAATGGCTGTGAAGTGAATAAATGAACTAAACCGACATAATACAATCCAATGAACCCATACCCAACTGGCCAACCCTAATTATTTAACAAGGATTTGGTACGGTTTGGTTTAGACGGTTTTTGGCATAACCAAACCATGAACCGAACCGAATCGGTCGGTTTTGAAAAAATTAAAGCCGAACCAAACCAACCGAACAATCGGTTCGGTTTAAAACCAATCGGTTCGGTTTGGCTTGGTTCGATTTGGTCAGTTTGACTTAATTGTGCACAGCCCTAACCTCTACCATGACACCAAAATACTTTATGACTTCAATTAAGGGACCCAACCTTGACTCAATCCCTTAACCCGATATATGAATATGTTCTATTAAATTCCTTAATGCTTAGCGTTGTACTTTATCTTGGTTGCTTGACCCATGGTCCCATCACACTACTAGTTTAACTCTTGTAAGTTGGGTAGAATACCTCACCACCTAACAAACCTTTTACCTTGTGAACAACATTGGTAAGTTCACTTAGACTATAAATTCTGAGGACCCTACCTTATCTAGACAACCAAACCGTAAATGAAGAAAACTAGGACAACTGTATATGCCCACACTTCGGGCAAGACTTGATTTTAAAAGATCTTGGACTAATTAAACTTCTTCATCACTACCTCACTTACTTATATTTCGACAATCTTATGCTGCTAATTGGCCTCAGTTTTGCAAGCTTATTTTTACCAAGATTGATCATGACGTATTTTATTGGGTACACCCACTAACATATTGTCTAATCAGAACCGGTGCATGATGGTCTGATCAACCTATTGCACTTTGGTTCGCTTTTCACATATTATTCTATGCGTATGGAGACATAGTTAAACTTGCTCTCAAAGTCTTATCCGCGACAGCCATGACAATTTTCTTCAAATTATTCAATCGCCTTTGAACCATGTATTAGTATTCAAACCATCTTCCTTGGACTCTTGATGGATTTCGTCTTTACCTATTCTAGACAAAGCTTGTACTTGATAGATCGACTCAAGGTATCACCTTTAGTTGCCTATCAGTTGCGAATACACGAATGTAGATAGCCACCGACAGACCCACATGGCTATACCCTCGTCTTTAACTACTTATCATTCCTCAACCCTAGAATTGTTATCGTGCCCTTTCGAATAGTTTTGAACACTCGAGAATGATTCTAACCATTCACCGAATCAAACTGTTAATCAAGTAGATTAGTATCCCAATTTCTCGAGGAACCACATCTCCCAAATGTCTTAATCATCCTCTTTGATCTACTGGATTTCTCACTATTTTTATTCGGGTTATCAAATTTTGTCACCTTCATTAGGAACCCTTATTCAATTCCATAACCATGATATATTTGTATATATCGACTCCACAATTTTCTAATGCATGGTTGTGTTTAACGTCGTTTCATCGCCTCCTCCAAAAATTTAATCGTATGTTGGTATTGATAAACTCTTTCTATTCCTCAACCCTATCTACCCTATTATTCCTAAATTTCGAAGATAAAATTCTTGTAAGTTGGGTAGGATGTAAAACCCCTATTTGTTTTAAATTATTATTTTTATTATTTTATTTGACTTAAAAATGAATTTATAGAATTTATGGTTTTTATTATTTACTAAAAATGACCTTAGTCATTGTTGAGTTTTGGAGCACTAGACGACCATGACTTTTAGCACGAAAGTTGTAGCAGTGTGCCTTGACTATTATATTAACCATGCTAGGGGAAGCCTAGCCATGGTCATGTCCAAACTAGGAAAACCAGGCCAAATTGTGAATTGACTTATTTAAAGTATTTTAATTAAATATTATTTTGTATATTGATTTTTAGATGACCCGGTTGGACCAAACAGTCCGAACTAGGCCCGGACCAAATTTAAGCCCAGGTAGGCATGTGGTACGACCAAGATGACCATGTAGACATATTTTATGTACGTAGAAATATTTCCTAAATTATTTTAGAATTTCATGTACAATTCCTAATTATTTAATTATTTGTACAATTATTGGTATTTTATTATTAAAAATATTTTGCAACATGTTGTACAATTTTTTGGACTCAAATAAGGGTGTGTGGTAAGTTCACCAATTGGACTATTTTTATTATTTTATTAAAGTTAATTTATGGTGACTAAATAAACAAATTTATTCTAATAGATATTATTATTATTATTTAGTTAATTTTATTGTCAAATGAATTTAACTATATATGTACATATGTTTAAATTGATTTTATATATGGGTAGATAAGATTAAAATTTTCTTTTGAATTTGTGGAGATTTTGGAGGTATATATATATATATATATATATATATATAAGGAAAAGAAAAGAAAAGAAAAAAAAAATGCTAATGTGGTCGGCCCCACCAAGTGGGAAACCGAACACAAAATAGCAAAAGTAGCAGCGGCATTGTTGGCCGCACACTAGCAAAGCAGCTAGTTGTTGGTGGGGCCAAATCCCCCTTCCTATTTATAAGCAATAGCAAACCAACCCCTTAGAAGCAGCAACATATTATTAGTCGACCCCCTTCACCCTTTTATATATATATATGTATATATATATATTCTATATATATATATATATATATATATATATGACCTAAACTGTAATCTCCTTCTTCCTCCTATCTCCTCGGCGTACGTGCCCATTCTCGCCGGAGGGATGGCAGTCTCGCCTCACAGTCGCCACGACGACAACAACAAACACCACATCAACAGAATTCAACTTTGAGGTACCTAACTTCTCCGTACGATTTCTCTCTCTATTCTTATTTGTTTTTGATTCCGTAAATTCGTGTAGAAAGCCCAAATGACCCTCTTCGTGATCCCCTAGGTGGATTTTGACATGGCCATCCAACTTGCTCGAAAAAACGAGACGAAGTTGGAGAAAAACCACTTTTCGGGAATATTAAAAACTGTTTTAAAACACCAACTTGTCGGCCACTTTTTTTTTGTGCAATAGGATTTTGTAGAGAATAATTAAAGACAGTAAAAAATAACATAACCGAGATTGTAACGCACCTTCTGGATTCACTTTTCATCCAGTGTGTAAAAAGTTATACGTTGTAAAAAAATTTAAAAAAAATTGTAAATTCTGTTTTTGAAAATTAAAATAAACACCCCGATACGATGTGCGTCCCGACAAACCGGGCGACTTGGTCGTGCACTATACGCAATGAAAGGAACGTATGGATGTTGTCGACGTGTGAAAACAGACGAAACCCGATTTCGTTGCATGTGCGCGACGAAATCAATGCGTATCCGTCGAGATACCCCCGTATCGATCCTTTGCAAATTAAGTCACAACTTCGTGTACACTCATCAAATCGTAACGAAACATGCACCATTGGACTCGAAATATTTTTATAAGTTTGGTTCAATTCTGAGAAGGTTGATCGGAACGCCATTTTAGCGGGCCCACAATCCCACTCAACGGACGATTTTGTGCACAGGCCACCGGAATCCAAAATTGGACATACCGTTGGGTTCGTCTCATCAAAACAAATCCGTAAACTTGTAGTTTGACGACTTTAGAGACCGTAGGTTCTGGCACACATTTCGGTACAAAGCGGGTCCAACGGCGGACATCGTTTTGACCTGAAATTACGATTTTCCCCTGTTCTAGAATTTAACTTTTGGACAGGCATTTCCAAGGCATATCTTATATTCCAAACTCGTTCGTGATGTTTGTTGCAGCATCTGGAGTCATCTGCAGGATTTGGCTTTTCTTGCTTCGTTTATTTGTTTGTTCGAGCTACTGGATTATTCTCTTTTCACATAACCTCAGGCAAGATACCTTGCCACCTTACTCTGTGATTACTTTACTTTATTTTTAGTTATTTATTTTTAGTTTCATATATTTGTTCTATATTTTATATTGTGGTGCGTCCAAGTCACACTTGGGTGCAAGCGACTATATCCGTCGTTCTAATTGCTTTTAAATTATTTTGCATTAACTTCGCTTAGTGACCACCCATTGGCTAATGAGGTATTGGTATATCTCATACGGCCTTGACACATACTTTACCACGTATTGTGAGTCACATATAGGACACATACTCGCGTAGTCGGCCGGCCACCGATACGTATGAGGCGTACGACAGTTAGGAGTAACTGCCTATAGAATTACATGCTAGTAGACTTGGCAGTTACTGGATGGTCATATGAGTCATAGATGTAACTCTATTAGGCATTGGAAGGGAAAAACAGTTCCTTAATGTGTGGGCCACATTTATATACTATTATTGTACATGAAGCTCCGTTGGAGACGCAGGTTCACCCTATTGTACTGATTCCCTCTGACGTTCAGGGAACGTTATGGACGTTTTCTTAATGATTTCCTCTGACGTTCGCCGAATGTTATGGACGGATTGTACTGATTCCGTATGAGAGGGATGATGCCACTGCTATACAGCCCGAGTGCCCATATATGAAGGATTATTCTATATTGCATATTTACTATAGTACGGTTAGGTAGCCTATTGCATGCATCCCTTTTTTTATTATATATCACAGTTTATATGCATGGTGTTTTCTTGTGTCTTGTTACGTCTCTCTAAGGACCTGGTTATCTCTCCAGGTGTGTGCTTCTGTGATATTGTAGGTGTTCTAGTCGAGGTCGCAATCTTCTCTATTCATTCGGAGATGACGTGTCTTGGGTCTTTCTTTGCTACTCCCGCCAAATCATTTTCGTTCCATGTATATTTTTCCTTACTTATTATTAGTGGATTTGTCTCCGCCCAACGTATTTTACAAAGACTTATTACAGTTGAATATATGATATGTTTTATTCTTTATTTGTGGATGAGATTAGATTACTCTTTGTTTAATACATTTTACAGCTTATGTATTCATACGAGGTTTTCATATATTGGAGTATACTTCGTATGTATGCAGCTGGCATTGATACGTACCTAGTCCTAAGTATTTTGGGACTCGGGCGTGACATGTTTTTGTTGTCACCCATGCAGGTCGAGTTTGTCACATCTGTTACGTTACTGTACCGATGTGAGCCTGCAACATAGGATTAGAATCTAGGAATCTCATCCATACAGCTTGACCTCTTCCATTGGCTTCAAATTTCGAACTCTTGTTCGACTTTCTTCAATTGCATCTTGCTTGATCCCTTTCTAGCATTGATTCTTATTTCTGTGCTTAGTGTCAACTAGGAAGATGACTACACTAGTATATGCTCATAGGTCACACACATGGCTAGAATGGTTATATTGGCAATTGGAATACATTCAAGACTCTAATTGAGTTAAAAAGGCTTTTTTAAGTGTGATTTAATGATTAGTAATTTGTAAAGTAGGATATTAACAAGGAAAGTTTTAGTTTTAAGATTTCTAAATAGTAAACACCATAGGATTGATACTACAGAAAAAAAAAGCTAGATTCTTTATACCATTCATTTAAGAAATTGATTTGATTTTTGAGTTGTGGTATTTATGATTTATTGGGTTATAGCTATACAACTTTGAACAAATATAAAATTGATTGATTTTCGAGTTGTGATATTTATGATTTAGTGGATTATAGTTATACACCATTGAACAGTTATAAATTTGGGTTAAAAAGGATCTTAGATTTTAATTGTGGCAGAAAGAATTATTTAAATTGAGTCGTACAAGTTACGGTTAATACGTTTATTGAAATTTTAAAATTTTTAGTAATGATTTCTAAATTTTTGGTTTAAAATATTTAAAAGTTATGAAAATAATTTCTGAATTTTTATTTTATTTTAAATTGTGTCCTATGATTGAGGATTTACAAATCTATTTAGATTTTGGTTTTTTTTTAATTGTGAATTTGGATATCAAATTTCGTACAAAAAAATGATTTTATGACTGATAAGATTATTTAAAAAATTTAGTTTAATGTTGGATTGCTAATATCACAAATTTTGAAATAAAATAAATATATATTAATGATGTGATAAGGTTGTTTTGATTGATCAAATAAAGTTACCATTTAAAAGTTGTGATTATGTTGGAATGACTTAGTATGAATAGAAGTTATAATTGATGAGTGAATTAAAAATTGAGCTAAAATTTTGAGATTGCTTTGTAATGTGCTAGAAATTTTTACCTGGGGAAGCTATTAATTTTTGTAGAGTTTTAAAGTTATGATTGATTATGGATATTTTATATATAGATTCATGATTTTTGAACTCTTGAGTTTAAAAGTTGAATTTGAAATTGTAAAATTTTGAAAAAGTCAGTAGTAACATGATAAAAATTTGCTTTGAGATTTATGGAAGTGATTTAAATTTTTATGATAAATTTGAACGGCTTGGAGTGAATACAATATTTGGTGGTTTATTTTTAAAAATTTTATTAAGAAACTTTTGGAGGAAACTTGAGTTAAAATTTTAATGGTAGGCCATCAAAAGAGCTCTAATAAGATAGATGTACTCCACACTAATGGTCATATCACTCATGACCATGATAGTAGTATGTACACAAGTGTTGTTAGTCATCTACCAAACTATGCGACTGTATCCCAACCTTGACTTACTCGACCTTTCCTCGTGACCTACTAACTGTTTGCGGATTGAATAACGAATTGATCGCTCCTTGACTGTGTTCATCTAAAAGACTATCTTCTCACTAAAACTGTGTCCCTATATTATTATTTTACTGGATTCCTTAATTAATTTTATCTCATGCTTTAACTTGATCTCCTTTATTTTTGTGCATAAATTGTCACCCCATGAACCCCCACTTTCTATTTTTGATCTTTTGGCGTCCCTTACCGTGACTTGGATATTTGGAGCACAATACTAGACTTTTCCTTCCAACAAATTTCATATGTAAGGCCTGGACAAGCCACCTTCATGTAGATATATCAGGTCCCACTAAAACACGTCTCCTTGTACTTTATTTTCTTGATATGACTTTCTGGTCAAAATGGCCAAACTATAACCTCTACTAGGGGTGTGCATCGGTCGGTGGTCGACCTATTTAGTCCCAACCGAAGTCGAGCCGAAGTTAATCTGTTTGAAAATAAACAAAACTGAACCAAACCAACCAAATAGTCGGTTCGGTTTTGAAACCGACCGACTTGGTTTGGTTTGGTTTGGATCAGTTCGACTTGGTCGGTTTTGATCACATAAAAAAATGTACTGTATGCTTTTTTGTTGGGAAACCTCGGTCAACTTGCACTTTGCAACAGTAAATACAATTCAGCAGCTTCAATTCAACTTGCGCGTTACAAGTAAAAAAATGCCAATTATACATAATAATAAAAAATCATATACATTCAACCAAAAGTCCCTTTCATGTGCACATGAGCAATTAGAAAAGAATAGGAGCCTCCAGCACTCCTCTTTGAGACTAGAGAGAGAGAGAAAGAGCTCTTTCAACTTCAACTTGATAAATGGCTGTGATGTGAATAAATGAACCAAACCGACATAATACAACCCAATGAACCCAAACCCAACTGGCCAACCCTAATTATTTAACAAGGATTTGGTTCGGTTTGGTTTAGACGATTTTTGGCATAACCAAACCATGAACCGAACCGAATCGGTCGGTTTTGAAAAAATTAAAGTCGAACCAGACCAACCGAACAATCGGTTCGGTTTAAAACCAATCGGTTCGGTTTGGCTTGGTTCGATTTGGTCAGTTTGACTTAATTGTGCACAGCCCTAACCTCTACCATGACACCAAAATACTTCATGACTTCAATTAAGAGACCCAACCTTGACTCAATCCCTTAACCCGAATATGAATATGTTCTATTAAATTCCTTAATGCTTAGCGTTGTACTTTATCTTGGTTGTTTGACCCATGGTCCCATCATACTACTAGTTTAACTCTTGTAAGTTGGGTAGAATACCTCACCACCTAACAAACCTTTTCCTTGTGAACCACATTGGTAAGTTCACTTAGACTATAAATTTTGAGGACCCTACCTTATCTAGACAACCAAACCGTAAATGAAAAAAACTAGGACAACTGTATATGCCCACACTTCGGGCAAGACTTGATTTTAAAAGATCTTGGACTAATTAAACTTCTTCATCACTACCTCACTTACTTATATTTCGACAATCTTATGCTGCTAATTGGCCTCAGTTTTGCAAGCTTATTTTTACCAAACTTGATCATGACGTATTTTATCGGGTGCACCCACTAACATATTGTCTAATCAGAACCGGTACATGATGGTCTGATCAACCTATTGCACTTTGGTTCGCTTTTCACATATTATTCTATGCGTATAGAGACATAGTTAAACTTGCCCTTAAAGTCTTATTCGCGACTGCCTTGACAATTTTCTTCAAATTATTCAATCACCTTTGAACCATGTATTAGTATTCAAACCATCTTCCTTGGACTTGATGGATTTTGTCTTTACCTATTCTAGACAAAGCTTGTACTTGATAGATCGACTCAAGGTATCACCTTTAGTTGCCTATCAGTTGCGAATACACGAATGTAGATAGCCACCGACAGACCCACGTGGCTATACCCTCGCCTTTAACTACTTATCATTCCTCAACCCTAGAATTGTTATCGTGCCCTTTCGAATAGTTTTGAACACTCGAGAATGATTCTAACCGTTCACCTAATCAAACACTTAATCAAGTTGATTAGTATCCCATTTTCTCGAGGAACCACATCTCCCAAATGTCCTAATCATCCTCTTTGATCTACTAGATTTCTCACTATTTTTATTCGGGTTATCAAATTTTGTCACCTTCATTAGGAACCCTTATTCAATTACATAACCATGATATATTTGTATATATCGACTCCACAATTTTCTAATGCATGGTTGTGTTGAACGTCGTTTCATCGGCTCCTCTAAAAAGTTAATCGTATGTTGGTATTGATAAACTCTTTCTATTCCTCAACCCTATCTACTCTATTATTCCTAAATTTTGAGGACAAAATTCTTGTAAGTTGGGTAGGATGTAAAATCCCTATTTGTTTTAAATTATTATTTTTATTATTTTATTTGACTTAAAAATGAATTTATAGAATTTATGGTTTTTATTATTTATTAAAAATGACCTTAGTCATTGTTGAGTTTTGGAGCACTAGACGACCATGACTTTTAGCACGAAAGTTCTAGCAGTGTGCCTTGACTATTATATTAACCATGCCAGGGGAAGCCTAGCCATGGTCATGTCCAAACTAGGAAAACTAGGCCAAATTGTGAATTGACTTATTTAAAGTATTTTAATTAAATATTATTTTATATATTGATTTTTAGATGACCCGGTTGGACCAAACAGTCCGAACTAGGCCCGGACCAAATTTAAGCCCAGGTAGGCATGTGGTGCGACCAAGATGACCATGTAGACATATTTTATGTACGTAGAAATATTTCCTAAATTATTTTAGAATTTTATGTACAATTCCTAATTATTTAATTATTTGTACAATTATTGGTATTTTATTATGAAAAATATTTTGCAACATGTTGTACAATTTTTTGGACTCAAATGAGGGTGTGTGGTAAGTTCACCAATTGGACTATTTTTATTATTTTATTAAAGTTAATTTATGGTGACTAAATAAACAAATTTATTCTAATAGTTATTATTATTATTTAGTTAATTTTATTGTCAAATGAATTTAACTATATATGTACATATGTTTAAATGGAATTTATATATGGGTAGATAAGATTAAAATTTTCTTTTGAATTTGTGTAGATTTTGGAGGTATATTTATAGATATGTACATATATATATATATATATATATATATATATATATATATATATATATATATATATATATATATATATATATATATATTTTAATATATATATATATATATATATATATATATATATATATATATATATATATATATATATATATAAGTAGTAAGGAAAAGAAAAGAAAAAAATGCTAATGTGGTCGGGCCCACCAAGTGGGAAACCGAACACAAAATAGCAAAAGTAGCAGCGGCATTGTTGGCCGCACACTAGCAAAGCAGCTAGTTGTTGGTGGGGCCGAATCCCCCTTCCCCTTTATAAGCAATAGCAAACCAACCCCTTAGAAGCAGCAACATATTATTAGTCGACCCCCTTCACCCTTATATATATATATATATATATATATATATATATATATATATATATATATATATATATATATATATATATATATATATATATATATATACATACATATATATATATATATATATGACCTAAACCCTAATCTCCTTCTTCCTCCTATCTCCTCGGCGTACGTGCCCAGTCTCGCCGGAGGGATGGAAGTCCCGCCTCACAGTCGCCACGACGACAACAACAAATACCACATCAACAGAATTCAACTTTGAGGTACCTAACTTCTCCGTGCGATTTCTCTCTCTATTCTTATTCGTTTTTGATTCCGTAAATTCGTGTAGAAAGCCCAAATGACCCTCTTCGTGATCCCCTAGGTGGATTTTGACATGGCCATCCAACTTGCTCGAAAAAACGAGACGAAGTTGGAGAAAAACCACTTTTCGGGAATATTAAAAACTGTTTTAAAATACCAACTTGTCGGCCACTTTTCTTTCTGTGCAATAGGATTTTGTAGAGAATAATTAAAGATAGTAAAAAATAACATAACCGAGATTGTAACGCACCTTCTGGATTCACTTTTCATCTAGTGTGTAAAACGTTATACGTTGTAAAAAATTTACGAAAAATTATAAATTCTGTTTTTGAAAATTAAAAAAAATACCCCGATACGGTGTGCGTCCCGACAAACCGGGCGACGTGGTCGTGCACTATACGCAATGAAAGGAACGTATGGACGTTGTCAACGTGTGAAAACAGACGAAACCCGATTTCGTTGCATGTGCGCGACGAAATCAATGCGTATCCGTCGAGATACCCCCGTATCGATCCTTTGCAAATTAAGTCACAACTTCGTGTACACTCATCAAATCGCAACGAAACATGCACCATTGGACTCGAAATATTTTTCTAAGTTTGGTTCAATTCTGAGAAGGTTGATCGGAAAGCCATTTTAGCGGGCCCACAATCCCACTCAATTGGCGATTTTGTGCACAGGCCACCGGAATCCAAAATTGGACATACCGTTGTGTTCGTCTCATCAAAAAAAATCCATAAACATGTAGTTTGACGACTTTAGAGACCGTAGGTTCTGGCACATATTTCGGTGCAAAGCGGGTCCAACGGCGGACATCGTTTTGACCTGAAATTACGATTTTCCCCTGTTCTAGAATTTAACTTTTGGACAAGCATTTCCTAGGCATATCTTATATTCCAAACTCGTTCGTGATGTTTGTTGTAGCATCCTGAGTCATCTGCAGGATTTGGCTTTTCTTGCTTCGTTTATTTGTCTGTTCGAGCTACTGGATTATTCTCTTTTCACATAACCTCAGGCAAGATACCTGCCACCTTACTCTGTGATTATTTTACTTTATTTTTAGTTATTTATTTTTAGTTTCATATATTTGTTCGATATTTTATATTGTGGTGCGTCCAAGTCACACTTGGGTGCAAGCGACTATATCGGTTGTTCTAATTACTTTTAAATTATTTTGCATTAACTTCACTTAGTGACCACCCATTGGCTAATGAGGTATTGGTATATCTCATATGGCCTTGACACATACTTTACTACGTATTGTGAGTCACATATAAGACACGTACTCGCGTAGTCGGCCGGCCACTGATACGTATGAGGTGTACGACAGTTAGGAGTAACTGCCAATAGAATTGCATGCTAGTATACTTGGCAGTTACTAGATGGTCATATGAGTCATAGATGTGACTCCATTAGGCATTGGGAGGAAAAAATAGTTCCTTGATGTATGGGCCACATTTACATACTACTATTGTACCTGAAGCTCCGTTGGAGACGCAGGATCACCCTATTGTACTGATTTCCCCTGACGTTCAGGGAACGTTATGGACATTTTCTTAATGATTCCCTTTGACGTTCGCCGAATGTTATGGACGGATTGTACTGATTTCGTATGAGAGGGATGATGCCACTGCTATACAGCCCGAGTACCCATATATGAAGGATTGTTCTATATTGCTTATTTATTATAGTACGGTTAGGTACCCTATTGCATGCATCCCTTATTTTTTTATTATATATCACAGTCTATATGCATGGTGTTTTCTTGTGTCTTGTTACGTCCCTCTAAGGACCTGGTTATCTCTCCAGGTGTGTGCTTCTGTGATATTGCAGGAGTTCTAGTCGAGGTCGCGATCTTCTCTATTCATTCGGAGATGACGTGTCTTGGGTCTTTCTTTGATACTCCCGCCAAATCATTTTCGTTCCATGTATATTTTTCCTTACTTGTTGGTAGTGGATTTGTCTCCGCCCAACGTATTGTACAAAGACTTATTACAGTTGAATATATGATATGTTTTATTCTTCATTTGTGGATAAGATTAGATTACTCTTGGTTTACTGCATTTTAAAGCTTATGTATTCATACGAGATTTTCATATATTGGAGTATACTTCGTATGTATGCAGCTGGCATGGATACGTACCTAGTCCTAAGTATTTTGGGACTCGGGCGTGACATGTTTTTGTGGTCACCCATGCAGGTCGAGTTTGTCACATCTGTTACGTTACTGTACCGATGTGAGCCTGCAACATAGGATTAGAATCTTGGAATCTCATCCATACAGCTTGAGCTCTTCCATTGGCTTCAAATTCTGAACTCTTGTTCGACTTTCTTCAATTGCATCTTGCTTGATCCCTTTCTAGCGTTGATTCATATTTCCGTGCTTAGTGTCAACTAGGAAGATGACTACACTAGTATATGCACATAGGTCACACACATGACTAGAATGGTTATATTGGCAATTGGAATACATTCAAGACTCTAATTGAGTTAAAAAAGGCTTTTTTTATGTGTGATTTAATGATTAGTAATTTGTAAAGTATGATATTACCAAGGAAAGTTTTAGTTTTAAGATTTCTAAATAGTAAACACCATAGGATTGATACTACAGAAAAAAAAGCTAGATTCTTTATACCATTGATTTAAGAAATTGATTTGATTTTTGAGTTGTGGTATTTATGATTTATTGGGTTATAGCTATACAACTTTGAACAAATATAAAATTGATTGATTTCCGAGTTGTGATATTTATGATTTAGTGGATTATAGTTATACACCATTGAACAATTATAAATTTGGGTTAAAAAGGATCTTAGATTTTAATTGTGGCAGAAAGAATTATTTAAATTGAGTCGTACAAGTTACGGTTAATACGTTTATTGAAATTTTAAATTTTTTTTGTAGAAGTAATGATTTCTAAATTTTTGGTTTAAAATATTTAAAAGTTATGAAAACAATTTCTGAATTTTTATTTTATTTCAAATTGTGTCCTATGATTGAGGATTTATAAATCTATTTAGATTTTGGTTTTTTTTTAAATTGTGAATTTGGATATCAAATTTCGTACAAAAAATTGATTTTATGACTGATAAGATTTTTTCAAAATTTAGTTTAATGTTGGATTGCTAATATCACAAATTTTGAAATAAAATAAATATATATTAATGATGTGATAAGGTTGTTTTGATTGATCAAATAAAGTTACCATTTAAAAGTTGTGATTATATTGGAATGACTTAGTATGAATAGAAGTTATAATTGATGAGTGCATTAAAATATTGAGCTAAAATTTTGAGATTACTTTGTAATGTGCTAGAAATTTTTACCTGGGGAAGCTATTAATTTTTTTAGAGTTTTAAAGTTATGATTGATTATGGATATTTTATATATAGATTCATGATTTTTGAACTCTTGAGTTTAAAAGTTGAATTTGAAAATGTAAAATTTTGAAAAAGTCAGTAGTAACATGATAAAAATTTGCTTTGAGATTTATGAAAGTGATTTAAATTTTTATGATAAATTTGAACGACTTGGAGTGAATACAATATTTGGTGGTTTATTTTTGAAAATTTTATTAAGAAACTTTTGGAGGAAACTTGAGTTAAAATTTTAATGGTAGGCCATCAAAAGAGCTCTAATAAGATAGATGTACTCCACACTAATTGTCATATCACTCATGACCATGATAGTAGTATGTACACAAGTGTTGTTAGTCATCTACCAAACTATGCGACTGTATCCCAACCTTAACTTACTCGACCTTTCCTCATGACCTACTAACTGTTTGCGGATTGAATAACGAATTGATCGCTCTTTGACTGTGTTCATCTAGAAGACTATCTTCTCACTAAAACTGTGTCCCTAAATTATTATTTTACTGGATTCCTTAATTAATTTTATCTCATGCTTTAACTTGATCTCCTTTATTTTTGTGCATAAATTGTCACCCCATGAACTCCCACTTTCTATTTTTGATCTTTTGGCATCCCTTACCGTGACTTGGATATTTGGAGCACAATACTAGACTTTTCCTTCCAACAAATTTTATATGTAAGGCCTGGATAAGCCACCTTCATGTAGATATATCAGGTCCCACTAAAACACGTCTCCTTGTACTTTATTTTCTTGATATGACTTTCTGGTCAAAATGGCCAAACTATAACCTCTACTAGGGGTGTGCATCGGTCGGTGGTCGACCTATTTAGTCCCAACCGAAGTCGAGCCGAAGTTAATATGTTTGAAAATAAACAAAACCGAACCAAACCAACCAAATGGTCGGTTCAGTTTCGAAACCGACTGACTTGGTTTGGTTTGGATCAGTTCGACTTGGTCGGTTTTGATCACATAAAAAAATGTACTATATGCTTTTTTGTTGTGAAACCTCGGTCAACTTACACTTTGCAACAGTAAATACAATTCAGCAGCTTCAATTCAACTTGCGCGTTATCGGTGAAAAAATGCCAATTATACATAATAATAAAAAGTCATAAACATTCAAGCAAAAGTCCCTTTCA
The DNA here is from genome assembly GCA_029216955.1 of Iris pallida. NCBI lineage: Eukaryota > Viridiplantae > Streptophyta > Magnoliopsida > Asparagales > Iridaceae > Iris > Iris pallida. Next base: position 41,090,051 of record JANAVB010023800.1, on the reverse strand, counting down.
TGTGCACATGAGCAATTAGAAAAGAATAGGAGCCGCCAGCACTCCTCTTTGAGACTAGATAGAGAGAGAGAGAAAGAGCTCTTTCAACTTCAACTTGATAAATGGCTGTAATGTGAATAAATGAACCAGACCGACATAATACAATCCAATGAACCAATACCCAACTGGCCAACCCTAATTATTTAACAAGGATTTGGTTCGGTTTGGTTTAGACAGTTTTTGGCATAACCAAACCATGAACCGAACCGAATCGGTCGGTTTTGAAAAAATTAAAGCCGAACCAAACCAACCGAACAATCGGTTCGGTTTAAAACCAATCGGTTCGATTTGGTCAGTTTGACTTAATTGTGCACAACCCTAACCTCTACCATGACACCAAAATACTTCATGACTTTAATTAAAAGACCCAACCTTGACTCAATCCCTTAACCCGATATATGAATATGTTCTATTAAATTCCTTAATGCTTAGCGTTGTACTTTATCTTGGTTGCTTGACCCATGGTCCCATCACACTACTAGTTTAACTCTTTTAAGTTGGGTAGAATACCTCACCACCTAACAAACCTTTTTCCTTGTAAACCACATTGGTAAGTTCACTTAGACTATAAATTCTGAGGACCCTACCTTATCTAGACAACCAAACCATAAATAAAGAAAACTAGGACAACTGTATATGCCCACACTTCGGGCAAGACTTGATTTTAAAAGATCTTGGACTAATTAAACTTCTTCATCACTACCTCACTTACTTATATTTCGACAATCTTATGCTGCTAATTGGCCTCAGTTTTGTAAGCTTATTTTTACTAAGCTTAATCATGACGTATTTTATTGGGTGCACCCACTAACATATTGTCTAATCAGAATCGGTGCATGATGGTCTGATCAACCTATTGCACTTTGGTTCGCTTTTCATATATTATTCTATGCGTATGGAGACATAGTTAAACTTGCCCTTAAAGTCTCGTCCGCGACTGCCTTGACAATTTTCTTCAAATTATTCAATCGCCTTTGAACCATGTATTAGTAATCAAACCATCTTCCTTGGACTCTTGATGGATTTCGTCTATACCTATTCTAGACAAAGCTTGTACTTGATAGATCGACTCAAGGTATTACCTTTAGTTGCCTATCAGTTGCGAATACACGAATGTAGATAGCCACCGACAGACCCACGTGGCTATACCCTCGCCTTTAATTACTTATCATTCCTCAACCCTAGAATTGTTATCGTGCCCTTTCGAATAGTTTTGAACACTCGAGAATGATTCTAACCGTTCACCTAATCAAACTCTTAATTAAATTGATTAGTATCCCATTTTCTCAAGGAACCACATCTCCCAAATGTCTTAATTCTCCTCTTTGATCTACTGGATTTCTCACTATTTTTATTCGGGTTATCAAATTTTGTCACCTTCATTAGGAACCCTTATTCAATTCCATAACCATGATATATTTGTATATATCGACTCCACAATTTTCTAATGCATGGTTGTGTTGAACGTCGTTTCATCGCCTCCTCCAAAAATTTAATCGTATGTTGGTATTGATAAACTCTTTCTATTCCTCAACCCTATCTATCCTATTATTCCTAAATTTCGAGGACAAAATTCTTGTAAGTTGGGTAGGATGTAAAATCCCTATTTGTTTTAAATTATTATTTTTATTATTTTATTTGACTTAAAAATGAATTTATAGAATTTATGGTTTTTATTATTTATTAAAAATGACCTTAGTCATTGTTGAGTTTTGGAGCACTAGACGACCATGACTTTTAGCACAAAAGTTGTAGCAGTATGCCTTGACTATTATATTAACCATGCCAGAGGAAGCCTAGCCATGGTCATGTCCAAACTAGGAAAACCAGGCCAAATTGTTAATTGACTTATTTAAAGTATTTTAATATTTTATATATTGATTTTTAGATGACCCGGTTGGACCAAACCAGTCCGAACTAGGCCCGGACCAAATTTAAGCCCAGGTAGGCATGTGGTGGGACCAAGATGACCATGTAGACATATTTTATGTACGTAGAAATATTTCCTAAATTATTTTAGAATTTCATGTACAATTCCTAATTATTTAATTATTTGTACAATTATTGATATTTTATTATTAAAACTATTTTATAACATGTTGTACGATTTTCTGGACTCAAATGAGGATGTGTGGTAAGTTCACCCATTGGACTATTTTTATTATTTTATTAAAGTTAATTTATGGTGACTAAATAAACAGATTTATTCTAATAGATATTTTTATTATTATTTAGTTAATTTTATTGTCAAATAAATTTAACTATATATGTACATATGTTTAAATTGATTTTATATATGGGTAGATAAGATTAAAATTTTCTTTTGAATTTGTGGAGATTTTGGAGGTATATATATAGATATGTACATATATATATATAGATATATATAAGTAGTAAGGAAAAGTAGTAAGGAAAAGAAAAGAAAAAAAAAATGCTAATGTGGTCGGCCCCACCAAGTGGGAAACCGACCACAAAATAGTAAAAGTAGCAGCGGCATTGTTGGCCGCACACTAGCAAAGCAGCTAGCTGTTGGTGGGGCCGACTCCCCCTTCCCCTTTATAAGCAATAGCAAACCAACCCCTTAGAAGCAGCAACATATTATTAGCCGACCCCTTCCACCTTTTATATATATATATATATATATATATATATATATATATATATATATATATATATATATATATATATATATATATATACACACATATATATACACACATATATATATATATGACCTAAACCCTAATCTCCTTCTTCCTCCTCTCTCCTCGGCGTGCTGGTCCAGTCTCACCGGAGGGATAGCAGTCCCGCCTCACAGTCGCCACGGCAACAACAACAAACACCATATCAACAGAATTCAACTTTGAGGTACCTAACTTCTCCGTACGATTCTCTCTATATTCTTATTCATTTTTTATTCCGTAAATTCGTGTAGAAAGCCCACATGACCCTCTTCGAGATCTCCCAGGTGGATTTTGCCATGGCCATCCAACTTGCTCGAAAAATCGAGACAAAGTTGGAGAAAAACCACTTTTCGGGAATATTAAAAACTGTTTTAAAACACCAACTTGTCGGCCACTTTTCTTTTGTACAATAGGATTTTGTGGAGAATAATTAAAGACAGTCAAAGACAACATAACCGTGATTGTAACGCACCATCTGGATTCACTTTTCATCTACTATGTAAAAAGTTATACGTTATTAAACTTTTACGAAAAATTATAAATTATGTTTTCAAAAATTAAAAAAACACCCCGATATGGCGTGTGCCCCGACAAACCGGGCGACGTGGTCGCACACTATGCGCAATGAAAGGCGCGTATGGATGTTGTCGATGTGTGGGAACTGACGAAACCCGATTTCGTTGCATGTGCGCGACGAAATCAATGCGTATCCGTCGAGATACCCCCGTATCGACCCTTTGCAAATTAAGTCACAACTTCGTGTACACTGATTAAATCGCGACGAAACTTGTGTCATTGGACTCAAATTATTTTTCTGGTCCTGTGAGCCAAGTTTGGTTCAATTCTGAGAAGGTTGATCGGGAGGCCATTTTAGCGGGCCCACAATACCACTCAGCGGGCGATTTTGTGCACAGCCCACCGGAATCCAAAATTGGAAACACTATTGGGTTCGTCTCATCAAAACAAATTCGTAGACATGTAGCTTGATGACTTTAGAGACCGGAGGTTCTAGCACGTATTTCGGTACAAAGCGGGTCCAACGGCGGACATCGTTTTGACCTGAAATCACGATTTTGCCCCTGTTACAGAATTTAACTTTTGGACAGGTATTTCGTAGGCACGTCTTATATTCTAAACTCGTTCGTGATGTTTGTTGCAACATCCGGAGTCATCTACAGGATTTGGCTTTTCTTGCTTCGTTTATTTGTCTGTTCGAGCTACTAGATTATTCTCTTTGCACATAACCTCAGGCAAGATACCTTGCCACCTTACTCCGTGATTACTTTAATTTATTTTTAGTTATTTATTTTTAGTTTCATATATTTGTTCTATATTTTATATTGTGGTGCGTCCAAGTAACACTTGGGTGCAAGTGACTATATCGGTCGTTCTAATTGCTTTTAAATTATTTTGCATTAACTTCGCTTAGTGGCCACCCATTGGATAATGAGATATTGGTATATCTCATATGGCATTGACACATACTTTACCATGTATTGTGAGTCACATATAGGACACCTACTCGTGTAGTCGGTCGGCCACCGATACGTATGAGGCGTACGACAGTTAGGAGTAACTGCAATAGAATTGCATGCTAGTAGACTTGGCAGTTACTAGATGGTCATATGAGTCATGGATGTGACTCCATTAGGTATTGGGAGGGAAGAACAGTTCCTTGATGTATGGGCCACATTTACATATTGCTATTATACCTGAAGCTCCGTTGGAGACGCAGGTTCACCATATTGTACTGATTCCATCTGACCTTCAGGGAACGTTATGGACGTTTTCTTACTGATTCCCTCTGACGTTCGCCAAACATTATGGACGGATTGAACTGATTCCTTATGAGAGGGACGATGCCACTACTATACAGCCCGAGTGCCCATATGTGAAGGATTGTTCTATATTGCATATTCACTATAGTACGGTTAGGTACCCTATTGCATGCATCCCTTATTTTTTTTATATAACAAAGTTTATATGGCATGGTATTTTCTTGAATCTTGTTACGTCCCTCTGAGGACCTGGTTATCTCTCAAATTGTGTGCTTCTGTGATATTGCAGGAGTTCTAGTCGATGTCACGATCTTCTCTATTCATTCGGAGATGACGTGTCTTGGGTCTTTCTTTGCTACTTTCGCCAAATTATTTCCGTTCCATGTATATTTTTCCTTACTTGTTGGTAGTGGATTTGTCTCCGTCCAATGTATTGTACAAAGACTTATTATAGTTGATTATATGATATCTTTTATTCTTCATTTGTGGATGAGATTAGATTACTCTTGGTTTACTGTATTTTACAGCTTATGTATTCATATGAGGTTTTCATATATTGGAGTATACTTCGTATGTATGCAGCTGGCATGGATACGTACCTAGTCCTAAGTATTTTGGGACTCGGGCGTGACATGTTTTTGTTGTGGCCCATGCAGGTCGAGTTTGTCACTTCGGTTACGTTTCTGTACCGATGTGAGCCTGTAACATAGGATTAGAATCTAGGAATCTCATCCATACAGCTTGACCTCTTTCCTTGGCTTCAAATTCCGAACTCTCGTTCGACTTTCTTGAATCGTATCTTGCTTGATCCCTTTCTAGCGTTGATTCTTATTTTCGTGCTTAGTATCAACTAGGAAGATGACTATGCTCATAGGTCACACACATGGCTAGAATGGTTATATTGGCAATTGGAATAAATTCAAGACTCTAATTGAGTTAAAAAGATTTTTTTTAAGTGTGATTTAATGATTAGTAATTTGTAAAGTAGGATATTACCAAGGAAAGTTTTAATCTTGAGATTTCTAAATAGTAAACACCATCGGATTGATACTGCAGAAAAAAAATAATCTAGATTCTTTATACCATTGATTTAAGAAATTGATTTGATTTTCGAGTTGTGATATTTATGATTTATTGGGTTATAGCTATACAACTTTGAACAAATATAAAATTATTTGATTTTCGAGTCGTGATATTTATGATTTAGTGGATTATAGTTATACACCATTGAACAGTTATAAATTTGGGTTTAAAAGATATTAGATTTTAATTATGGCAGAAAGAATTATTTAAATTTAATCGTACAAGTTACGGTTAATACGTTTATTGAAATTTTAAATTTTTTTTGTAGAAGTAATGATTTCTAAATTTTTGGTTTAAAATATTTGAAAGTTATGAAAACAATTTCTAAATTTTTTTTATTATTTTAAATTGTGTCCTATGATTGAGGATTTAAAAATCTATTTAGATTTTGTTTTTTTGTTTTTAAATTATGAATTTGGATATAAAATTTCGTACAAAAAAAATAATTTTATGACTGATAAGATTATTTGAAAATTTAGTTTAATGTTGGATTGCTAATATCACAAATTTTGAAATAAAATAAATATATATTAATGATATGATAAGGTTGTTTTGATTGATCAAATAAAGTTACCATTTAAAAGTTATGATTATGTTGGAATCACTTAGTATGAATAGAAGTTATAATTGATGAGTGCATTAAAATATTGAGCTAAAATTTTGATATTGCTTTGTAATGTGCTAGAAATTTTTACCTGGGGGAGCTATTAATTTTTGTAGAGTTTTAAAGTTATGATTGATTATGGATATTTTATATATAGATTCATGATTTTTGAACCCTTGAGTTTAAAAGTTGAATTTGAAAATGTAAAATTTTGAAAAAGTCAGTAGAAAAATGATAAAAATTTGCTTTGAGATTTATGAAAGTGATTTAAATTTTTATGATAAATTTGAACGGCTTGGAGTGAATACAATATTTGGTGGTTTATTTTTGAAAATTTTATTACGAAACTTTTGGAGGAAACTTGAGTTAAAATTTTAATAGTAGGCCATCAATATAGCTCTAATAAGATAGATGTACTCCACACTAATTCCCATATCACTCATGACCATGATAGTAGTATGTACACAAGTGTTGTTAGTCATCTACCAAACTATGCGACTGTATCCCAACCTTGACTTACTCGACCTTTCCTCGTGACCAACTAACCGTTTGCGGATTGAATAACGAATTGATCGCTCCTTGACTGTGTTCATCTAGAAGACTATATTCTCACTAAAACTGTGTCCCTAAATTATTGTTTTACTGGATTCCTTAATTAATTTTATCTCATGCTTTAACTTGACCTCCTTTATTTTTGTGCATAAATTGTCAGCCCATGAACTCCCACTTTCTATTTTTGATCTTTTGGCGTCCCTTACCATGACTTGAATATTTGGAGCATAATACTTGACTTTTTCTTCCAGCAAATTTTATATGTAAGGCCTGGACAAGCCCACCTTCATGTAGATATATCAGGTCCTACTAAAATACGTCTCCTTGTAATCTATTTTCTTGATATGACTTTCTGGTCAAAATGGCCAAACTATTACCTCTACTAGGGGTGTGCATCGGTCGGTGGTCGACCTATTTAGTCCCAACCGAAGTCGAACCGAAGTTAATCGGTTTGAAAATAAACAAAACAAAACCGAACCAAACCAACCAAATGGCCGGTTCGGTTTTTAAAACCGACCGACTTGGTTTGGTTTGGATCGGTTCGACTTGGTCGGTTTTGATCACATAAAAAAATGGACTGTATGCTTTTTTGTTGGAAAACCTCAATCAACTTGCACTTTGCAACATTAAATACAATTCAGCAGCTTCAATTAAACTTGCGCATTACAGGTGAAAAAATACTAATTATACATAATAATAAAAAATCATATACATTCAACCAAAAGTCCCTTTCATGTGCACACGAGCAATTAGAAAAGAATAGGAGCCGCCAGCACTCCTCTTTGAGACTAGAGAGAGAGAGAGAGAGCTCTTTCAACTTCAACTTGATAAATGGCTGTGATGTGAATAAATGAACCAAACCGGCATAATATAACACAATGAACCCATACCCAACTGGCCAACCCTAATTATTTAACAAGGATTTGGTTCGGTTCGGTTTAGATGGTTTTTGGCATAACCAAACCATGAACCGAACTGAATCGGTCGGTTTTGAAAAAATTAAAGCCGAACCAAACCAACCGAACAATCGGTTCGGTTTAAAACCAATCGGTTCGGTTTGGCTTGGTTCAATTTGGTTGGTTTGACTTAATTGTGCACAACCCTAACCTCTACCATGACACCAAAATACTTCATGACTTCAATTAATAGACCCAACCTTGACTCAATCCCTTAACCCGATATATGAATAGGTTCTATTAAATTTCTTAATGCTTAGCATTGTACTTTATCTTAGTTGCTTGACCCATGGTCCCATCACACTACTAGTTTAACTCTTGTAAGTTGGGTAGAATACCTCACCACCTAACAAACCTTTTTCCTCGTGAATCACATTGGTAAGTTCACTTAGACTATAAATTCTGAGGACCCTACCTTATCTAGACAACCAAACCATAAGTGAAGAAAACTAGGACAACTGTATATGCCCACACTTCGAGCAAGACCTGATTTTAAAATATCTTGGACTAATTAAACTTCTTCATCACTACCTCCCTTACTTATATTTCGACAATCTTATGCTGCTAATTGGCCTTAGTTCTGCAAGCTTATTTTTACCAAGCTTGATCATGTCATATTTTATTGGGTGCACCAACTAACATATTGTCTAATCAGAACCGGTGCATGATGGTCTGATCAACCTATTGCACTTTGGTTTGCTTTTCACATATTATTCTATGCGTATGGAGACATAGTTAAACTTGCCCTTAAATTCTCATCCGCGACTGCCTTGACAATTCTCTTCAAATTATTCAATCGCCTTTGAACCATGTATTAGTATTCAAACCATCTTCCTTGGACCCTTGATGGCTTTCGTCTTTACCTATTCTAGACAAAGCTTGTACTTGATAGATCGACTCAAGGTATCACCTTTAGTTGCCTATCAGTTGCGAATACACGAATGTTGATAGCCATCGACAGACCCACGTGGCTATACCCTCGCCTTTAACTACTTTTCATTCCTCAACCCTAGAATTGTTATCGTGCCCTTACGAACAGTTTTGTACACTCGAGAATGATTCTAGTCGTTCACCTAATCAAACTCTTAATCAAGTTAATTAGTATCCTATTTTCTCGAGGAACCACACCTCCCAAATGTCTTAATCATCCTCTTTGATCTACTGGATTTCTCACTATTTTTATTCAGGTTATCAAATTTTGTCACCTTCATTAGCAACCCTTGTTCAATTCCATAACCATGATATATTTGTATATATCGACTCCACAATTTTCTAATGCATGGTTGTGTTGAACGTCGTTTCATCGCCTCCTCCAAAAATTTAATCGTATGTTGGTATTGATAAACTCTTTCTATTCCTCAACCCGATCTACCCTATTATTCCTAAATTTTGAGGACAAAATTTTTGTAAGTTGGGTAGGATGTAAAATCCCTAATTTGTTTAATTATTATTTTTATTATTTTATTTGACTTAAAAATGAATTTATATAATTTATGGTTTTTATTATTTGTTAAAAATAAGCTTAGCCATTGTTGAGTTTTGGAGCACTAGACGACCATGACTTTTAGCACGAAAGTTGTAGCAGTGTGCCTTGACTAGTATATTAACCATGCCAGGAGGAGCCTAGCCATGGTGATGTCCAAACTAGGCAAACCAGGCCAAATTGTGAATTGACTTATTTAAAGTATTTTAATTAAATATTATTTTATATATTGATTGTTAGATGACTCGGTTGGACCAAACCAGTCCGAACTAGGCCCGGACCAAATTTAAGCCCAGGTAGGCATGTAGTGGGACCAAGATGACCATGTACACATATTTTATGTATGTAGAAATATTTCCTAAATTATTTTAGAATTTTATGTACAATTCCTAATTATTTAATTATTTGTACAATTATTGGTATTTTATTATTAAAAATATTTTTCAACATGTTGTACAATTTTCTGGACTCAAATGAGGGTGTGTGGTAAGTTCACCCATTGGACTATATTTATTATTTTATTAAAGTTAATTTATGGTGACTAAAAAAACAGATTTATTCTAATAGATATTATTACTATTATTATTTAGTTAATTTTATTGTCAAATGAATTTAACAATATATACATATGTTTAAATTGATTTTATATATGGGTAGATAAGATTAAAATTTTCTTTTGAATTTGTGGAGATTTTGGAGGTATATATATAGATATGTACATATATATATATATATATATATATATATATATATAGATATATATATATATAAGTAGTAAGGAAAAGAAAAGAAAAGAAAAAAAATGCTAATGTGGTCGCCCCACCAAGTGGAAAATCGACCACAAAATAGCAAAAGTAGCAGCGGCATTGTTGGCCGCACACTAGCAAAGCAGCTAGCGGTTGGTGGGGCCGACTCCCCTTCCCCTTTATAAGCAATAGCAAACCAACCCCTTAGAAGCAACAACATATTATTAGCCGACCCCCTTCCCCCTTATATATATATATATATATATATATATATATATATATATACACATACATATATATATATATATATATATATATATATATATATATATATATATATATATATATATATATATAAATATATAAATATAAAAAAAAATATATATATATATATATATATATATATATATATATATATATATATATATATATATATATATTTTTATATATATATATATGACCTAAACCCTAATCTTCTTCTTCCTCATCTCTCCTCGGCGTGCGTGTCCAGCCTCGCCGGAGGGATGGCAGTCCCGCCTCACAGTCGCCACGGTGACAACAACAAACGCCACATGAACAGAATTCAACTTTGAGGTACCTAACTTCTCCGAGCGATTTCTCTCTCTATTCTTATTCGTTTTTGATTCCGTAAATTCTGTAGAAAGCCCACATGACCCTCTTCGAGATACCCCTGGTGGATTTCGACATGGCCATCCAACTTGCTCAAAAAATCGAGACGAAGTTGGAGAAAAACTAATTTTCTAGAATATTAAAAACTGTTTTAAAATACCAACTTGTCGGCCACTTTTCTTTCCGTACAATAGGATTTTAAGAGAATAATTAAAGACATTCAAAGACAACATAACCGAGATTGTAACGCACCTTCTGGATTAACTTTTCATCTAGTGTGTAAAAAGTTATATGTTGTTAAATTTTCACAAAAAATTGTAAAGTCTGTTTTCAAAAATTAAAAAAACTCCCCGATACGGCGTGCGCCCCGACAAACCGGGTGACCTGGTCATGCACTATACACAACGAAATGCGCGTATGGATGTTGTCAACGTGTGGGAACTGACGGAACCCGATTTCCTTGTATGTGCGCGACGAAATCAATACGTATCCGTCAAGATACCCCTGTATCGAGCCTTTGCAAATTAAGTCACAACATCGTGTACACTCATCAAATCATGACGAAACTTGCGCTATTGGACTCGAAATATTTTTCTGGTCCTGTGAGCCATGTTTGGTTCAATTCTGAGAAGGTTGATTGGGACGCTATTTTAGCGGGCCCACAATCTCACTCAACGGGCGATTTTGTGCACAGCCCACCAGAATCCAAAATTGGAATACCGTTGGGTTCGTTTCATCAAAACAAATTCGTAGACATGTAGTTTGACAACTTTAAAGACCGTAGGTGCTGGCGCACATTTCGGTGCAAAGCGGGTCCAACGGCGGAGATCGTTTTGACCAGAAATTACGATTTTGCCCCTGTTCTAGAATTTAACTTTTGGGCAGGCGTTTCCTAGGCATATCTTATATTCCAAACTCATTCGTGATGTTTGTTGCAGCATCCTGAGTCATCTGCAGGATTTTGTTTTTTTGCTTTGTTTATTTGTCTGTTCGAGCTACTGGATTATTCTCTTTGCACATAACCTCAGGCAAGATACCTTGCCACCTTACTCTGTGATTACTTTACTTTATTTTTAGTTTCATATATTTGTTCTATATTTTATATTGTGGTGCGTCCAAGTCACACTTGGGTGCAAGCGACTATATCGGTCGTTCTAATTGCTTTTAAATTATTTTACATTAACTTAGCTTAGTGACCACCCATTGGATAATGAGGTATTGGTATATCTCATACGGTCTTGACACATACTTTACCACGTATTGTGAGTCACATATAGGACACGTACTCGTGTAGTCGGCCGGCCACTGATACGTTTGAGGCGTGCGACAGTTAGGAGTAACAGCTAATAGAATTGTATGCTAGTAGACTTGGCCAGTTACTAGATGGTCATATGAGTCATGGATGTGACTCCATTAGGCATTGGAAGGGAAAAACAGTTCCTTGATGAATGGGCCACATTTACATACTGTTATTGTACATGAAGCTCCATTGGAGACGCAGGTTCACCCTATTGTACTGATTCCCTCTGACGTTCAGGAAACGTTATGGACGGGTTATATTGATTCCCTATGAGAGGGACGATGCCACTGCTATACAGCCCAAGTACACATATGTGAAGGATTATTCTATATTGCATATTTACTATAGTATGGTTAGGTACCCAATTGCATGCATCCCTTATTTTTTATTATATATCACAGTTTATATGGCATGGTGTTTTCTTGTATCTTTTTACGTCCCTCTGAGGACCTGGTTATCTCTCCAGGTGTGTGCTTCTGTGATCTTTCAGGTGTTCTAGTCGAGGTTACGATCTTCTCTATTCATTCGGAGATGATGTGTCTTGGGTCTTTCTTTGCTAGTCCCGCCAAATTATTTACGTTCTATGTATATTTTTCCTTACTTGTTGGTAATGGATTTGTCTTTCCAACATATTGTACAAAGACTTATTACAGTTGATTATATGATATCTTTTATTCTTCATTTGTGGATGAGATTAGATTACTCTTGGTTTACTGCATTTTATAGCTTATGTATTCATACGAGGTTTTCATATATTGGAGTATACTTCGTATGTTTGCAGCTGGCATGGATACGTACCTAGTCCTAAGTATTTTGGGACTGGGACGTGACAGAAGTTGTTCAGATTTGAAAACTTTAAAAGGGGTCTTGTAGAGGCCTAAAAAAGTATACCTAACACCCTACGCCACTCACAGGAAGCGCCAACATTTAAATCAAGTGGCGCTGGCCATTAGATAGTGCCAGACATCAGATGGTGCCAACCATCAAGTGGCGATGCCTACCACGTGACTATCTTCTCAAAGAAGATGAACAGTTATCATCATGACTGAAAATACGTCAGTCGAGGAAAATTTGTTCTGATCCCGAGCGTGTGGCGCTCGAGAAGATTTTGTCAAATATGTCAGATATGTCAGATCCGTCGTTAATGGCAAACAGTTGTCCAGCGCCATCTGCAGTTAGCACAGAATGATCATTAGCCTCATTGATTAAACAGTAAAGCACTAATCAAATAGTTAGCGCCTGGCGCCACTCAACAGTTAGCGCCTAGCGCCACTCAGCAGCTGGTGCCACTTGATCAAATCTTCCTGAAGCAGTTAGATTACGTGGCCCACATGCCACTAATCTCGAAGAACGGGAAGGTGATACTACCCATGACCAAGTGCATATCAATCACAGCATGCCACGCATCCAAGCAGTTAAACTAACCGTTCCTACCAAGGGAAGGATGGTACGCCACTGGCTGTCTGTGCCAATCCGAATAACTACTTAACAGTTATTTCAGAAATCTATAAATATAGTTTCAAATCACTTGTAAAGCATCACTAAATGATCATAATCTTCTGAGCACTTGCTGCAGCATTCTCCAAGGGCTTTGTTCTTCGATATCGTATCGTCCAAGGGATAAAATGATCATCTTCTAATCATATTCCTATAGTTGTACTTCCCAGAATTCAATTGCACTCTTGTACTCTTCTTTTCTTAGTTTGTATCAAAACTTTTGTTTATGCAAACAATTATTAGATTAAATTAGATTTTAAGTGATTTATTCCAGAATTAACAATTATTAATTAAGTTAACCCATTATCTATTTATTCTATGATTTTAGAATTAGAATCATAGAATTGACTTGTGGTTTTGGTGCATGGTTTATGGTACGATGTGCGATATGGGTCGATAGGTTCTAGATCGGTATTCCTTTCATCCACGACTTGAGACTACGGTTTGTGCAAGGGTTCAGGCAAGTAGAGTATTATATTGTGTTTTGTACATTATAATGCTTCTGTTATTGTTTCCTCGTTTGATATCCCGTTGAGACACGGTGATGACACGGTAGGCTTATTGTATCATTCTTATTATATTGATTGTTAGTGAGTTGGAAGGGAAAATACTTGGTCGATATCTGAACAAACCCAACTATTGTTACTGTGGACAGCTAAGTCATACACTGCAAGTATGAGTTAGTCGTACCCTATTATTGTGGATAGCCATCGTATGATGTGCCATATTAGCCTAGCCGTTCACGTACCGAGAGGTATTTCACACACACAGTTGTTTCCATTGATCATGATCTTAGTTCAATTCTTTATCTTCATGCTTCTTTTCCATTAGCTTACTCGTTCATGATTATTGCTTTCCATGTTTAGTTCATATCTTGCTAGTTCTTTATATGTCCTTTATTCTTACTATTTCTTATTATTTCTACTTATTTTGTGCTAATAATATTAAATATAATATGGTTGTACTTTGCTCCTTTCCTGACTGGATACGTTGTAGGTGACTTGCATTCTTGTCGTCTTATGCACTTTGGACCTTTCTGGGGAGGTAGAGCATTTTGGAGGCCGACCTTAGATCTTGGATATATTAGTTAGCTTCTTTTATTTAAATGTATAGCAGATTTGTTCCTCAAAATTATTTATGTTGTAATATTGGATTTGTAAATAAAGCATTTGTTGTGAATGAGCAATTAGATATGGTTTTATTGTATTCGAGTTCACATTGAGATAAAGACAGCGTACTACCGTCGAAGCTACGGCGTAGGCTGGACTTGGACACGCACTTACATCCCGAAAAGCGGGAGCGGGTTGTGACACATACACTAACTGTCTTCACTCACATATAACCCCGTGACACCAACCTATGTGCTACATATAACACACACACTCCTACATACACACTCATGTGTTGCCTGCACATGAGGAACTCTCCCGCTCCTGTGCACTGCCATATGCACATGCGCTGTTGGGCTTCCCCTGCTATGTAGGAGCCCTTGGCATTACCTTGTGCAATACTTGCACGTCTTTTGTGCACTGCTGCACCCTTTCAAGTCCCTGTACATCTATGCAGGGCATCCCCTACAGCAAGGCCAAGTGCCTTGGCCTTCCTCCTATACCCTGTTGCACATGCAATGGCAGAAATCTGCTGCTGTAAGAGTCTGTATAGGGAGGAAAACTCCCTGCAGCCCGAGTGTAGGCTACCCCCTACCTACCTGCCTGCCTGCACACACCCCTGCCCCTCTTCTAACTCTCATACACTAACTCACTGCCACATCTAGGACACACACAAATGGCAGTCGACACTCACATGTGTATGTTTAACACACACACATACTCAAGAGCACATACCCCCTCTCTTCACATACTTGTCACATAGGACCCTCATGTGTTTGTGTGTATAACACACACACACATACACATTATAGACTAAACTCTCTTCCATAGACAAACACAAAGGGCATATACACACTACGCTGTCACACCCCTTCTCTCAAAATCCTGACACACACACAAATATTACTGTTCAGTCCCTCTTTGAAAGCCCACTTCTCGAGTTTTTTTTTAAAAATATTTATTTTTGTTTATTTTAAATATTTTCTAGTTAGCAAATAATGCTTATTTCTAAATTCTATTATGGATATATATGAAAGGAAAGGATTTTTACCAAATTTATTTTTAAAAAAGAATATTTATATTTACAAAAATATATTCTAGAATTATTTGATTTATTGTTATCATTCATCTTTATGATTTGAATTTATAAAAATTTGTTTTAAATATTATATGATAATATTAGATATTATGGTGTTGCCATCAATAGATCGAGATTCAATCAATCTAATTGATTGATTCAAATCATGGAAGGATTTAATATTATTATTTATGATTTAAATTTATGGAAAGGTTGATTATGTATCCTAAGGCTTCCTTTATTAGGAAATTGAGTCAATCTCCATCTATTTAAAGAGTCATATTCTTCTACCAAGACCAAAACCCTTACAATCCAATCCTAATTAAATAAGGGCTATCCTTTTATATATACCTAGTGAACCTATGTCTATCTCCCATTTTATTTTCCAAAATTCCTCTTTTTTCGTCCAAAATACGCCAAAATTTGTCATAATTTCAGCCTCTTTTTTTAAGATATAGCAACTTCGCGAAGTCGTTGCGACTATCTCCGAACTCTATTTTATCTCTAATTATTTTGTTAGAACCGTATCGTGCTTAGATTTCCAAATTTAAATTTTAATTACTAATATTTTATTTTTGAATTTTTGGAGATTTATTTGAGTGTCGGTTCTCCAAAACTCGATACATTACACGATTTTTGAGATTATGGGATATTTCGAACTCTGTTTTGTAATTCGTTTGAAATTTTAGAAAGCTCACATGAAGATCTACAACATATAGTTCTTCTAGAAATTTAGAAATTCGTTTAATATTTTATTTTATTCGTTGAACACATATTTGATCGATAATTTACCAATTTGGACATGATTAGCCATAACGTCGATATTGGAGTTTCTCTATATTGGGCTTATCTAGGAATTATTGGATGTTATGATCTCAACATCATTATCTCTTTGGACCAATTATGACCATAGCTTTTATCTATTTTCTGTAATATGATCAAATCATAAACAACTGCAACTATTTCTGGCAAGTACTGTATTGTATTATGTTTTGGTACATTGTAATGCTTTCTTTATCGTTTCCTTGTTTGATATCCCGTTGAGACACGATGGTGATATAGTAGGCTTATTGTATATTTCTTATTATATTAGTGACCGTTATTGATTGTTAGTGAGTCGGAAGGGGAAATACTCGGTAGGTATGTGAACAAACCCAACTATTGTTATTGTGGATAGCTAAGTCATACATCGCACATATGAGTTAGTCGTACCCTATTATTATGGATATCCATCGTATGATGTGCCGTATTAGCCCAGCCGCTCACGTATCAAAAGGCTTTTCACACACACAGTTGTTTCCATTGTTCATGATCTTAGTTCAGTTCTTTATCTTCATGTTTCATTTCTATTAGCTTACTAGTTCATGATTATTGCTTTCCATGTCTAGTTGGTATCTTGCTAGATCCTTATATATTCCTTATCGTTACTGTTTCTCATTGATTGTAGCTTATTTTATGGTAACAATATTAACTACAATATGGTTGTACTTTGCTCCTTTCCTGACTAGATCATTGTAGGTGGCTTGATGTGCTTCATACCTTTGCGCTATGGACAATACGCGGAAGACAGAGATCTTAGAGGCTGACCGTATATTCTGCATAGATTACTTAGTTTCTTTTATTGTTTAGCAAATTTGTTCCTAAACATAACTTTTGTTGTTGTATTGAATTTGTAAATAAAATAATTATTGTTAATGAGCAATTAGATTTATTTTATGGTATTTGAGATTGGCATTGAGACCTAGACAGCGTACTACCGCCGATGCTGCAGCGTAGGCTAGACATGGCAACATACTCGCATCCCAAAAATCGGGTACGGGTCGTAACAAGTTTTTTTGGTGGCCCATGCAGGTCTCTATTCGCAAACGTGTACGAACTTGTGATATTACTTAAGTTAGTCGTACTATTGCGAGCATGCGACTAGGAAGTGCTCATTCACAATTAGAATTGATTTGACTTTTAGGTGAATGACTAGGACTATGATTCCCTTATTCAATTCCATTGTTAGGTAGTTAAGGTTGCTACATTGGCCGTGCAATTTAGTCAAGGATTTATTGAATTCTAAACCCTATTAGAAAACTTGAGAAATTTTCATAGAAGGAAATACTATTGTATTTTAATATGATGGTATGACCAAAGGTGGGTAGACTATTCGCTTGCTAAATTAGGACTTAATAGTATTCGATTCCTAATCTTGATCATTTGTGCAAATTTATTTTCTGCCCTCTCTAAATATCATATCGTAGGTCTGTATTACTTATTTATTTCCATTATCCATAAGTAATCATTTTTTTTTGAGTCAATATCCTATCTCCATTATTGAGTTTTGAGCCTAACCCGATTCAAATATTCAAGTCGTCTTCGTTCATTTTTTTGATCATTTTATTTTCGCATTGATACTTTTACTTCAAGTACAGATACTTACACTTATTCTATAATGATTGATTTGTTTGAAATTCAAGAAGTTCCTTTTAAATTCTTATAGATATAGTTGAAATAATTTTCGATGACTTATAATGGCAAGGCAGATGTACACTGTCCCCATTTATTTGAATTATAGAGATTACGGGTTCACTACAGCGAGCAGCGCATTGGTAAGGTATGACCCCTAAGTTGAAGTAATTTCAAGTAAGCATAGGTTGTCAAATAATATTATTAAACTATGTCCTAGTTGCCATATTTTGATCTTTGAGTTGTTATGTCAATAGAGTTAATAGGATATTCGATACTGTATCCATATTTGAGTCATGAAACCAAAAGTTTACTGCAGCCAGACGTACACTGGCGAGGCATAAATTCTCGATAAAATGACTTCGTATATGCTTACGGTTTTCGGATACTATAGAGGCTATATCTTTTATTAGCGTATGATTATTAATTTTCCAATTTGATTTGATGTCTTGTTTCTTATTACCATCTTCTATATTAATTTATAATACTTCCCTTCTTTCTTATATTCCTATCCGAGAATCATCATTTAGTTTTTTTCTTCCTAGTAATCATTTAGAACGGATTACTATATTTTGATCATATTCCACTAGATTCATAATCATATACCTATATTTTAAAATCTATGATCGTGCCTAAATAAGTTGATCGTGCCAAAATGATTTCGATTTTTGATCATTCTTAAACAATTTTTTCATGACTAGACCGTTTTGACTATAATCTGACCATGCCAATCACATCTTTTCTAGATTTTGATTTTATTCGCCTGAATAATTTTGATCATTGATCGTATCATTTTCTTGATTATATTCTTAGTCATGTCTAGTTGTGCCTTTGAAATTTTGAGGACGAAATTTTTTTAATGTGGGTAGATTTGTAAGCCCACTTCCCGAGTATTTTGAAATTTTTTATTTTTTTGTTTATTTTAAATATTTTCTAGTTAGAATAATAATTCTTATTTTTAAATTCTATTATGGTTATTTTAGAAAGGAAAGGTTTTTTACAAAATTTATTTTAAAAAATACGTTATATTTACAAAAATATATTCTAGAATTATTTGATTTATTGTTATCATTCATCTTTATGGTTTGAATTTATAAAAATTTGTTTTAAATACTATTTGATAATATTAGATATTATGGTGTTGCCATCAATAGATTGAGATTCAATCAATCTAATTGATTGATTCAACTCATGGAAGGATTTAATATTATTATTAATGATTTAAATTTATGGAAAGGTTGTTTATGTATCCTAAGGCTTCCCTAATTTGGAAATTGAGTCAATCTCCATCTATTTAAAGAGTCCTGTTCTTCTCCCAAAACCAAAACCCTTCCAATATAATCCTAATTAAATAAGGGCTATCCTTTTATATATACCTACTGAACATATGTCTTCTCCCATATTTTTTGTTCCAAAATTCCTCTTTTTTCTTCCAAAATAGGCTAAATTTTGTCATAATTTTAGCCTTATTTTTTGAAGATATAGCAACTTCGCGAAGCCGTTACGTCCAACTCCAAACTCTATTTTATCTCCAGTTTTTTTATAACCGTATCAAGTTTAGCTTTCCAAATCTATATTTTAATTACTGATATTTTATTTACAAATTTTTGGAGATTTATTTGAGTGTTGGTTGTCTAAAACTCGATATATTTTATGATTTTCGAGATTCTGGGAGATCCCGAACATCCCGCTGAGACATGACAGTAACACGGTAGGCTTATTTTATCTTTCTTATTATATTATTGACCGTTATTGATTGTTAGTGAGTCGGGAGGGGAAATACTTGGTAGGTTTGTGAACAAACGCAACTATTGTTATTGTGGATAGCTAAGTCATACACTGCATGTATGAGTTAGCCGTATCCTATTATTGTGGATAGCCATCGTATGATGTGCCGTATTAGCCCAGTCGTTCACGTATCAAATGGTATTTTGCACACACATTTGTTTCCATTGTTCATGATCTTTGTTCAGTTTTTTATCTTCATGTTTTTTTCTATTAGGTTACTCGTTCATGACTATTGCTTTCCATGTCTAGTTCGTATCTTGCTAGCTCCTTAAATATTCTTTACCGTTACTATTTTCTCATTGATTCTAGCTTATTTTGTGCTAACAACATTAAATGCAATATGGTTGTCCTTTGCTCCTTTCCTGACTGGATCATTGTTGGTGACTTGACGTGCTTCATACCTTGCGCTATGGACAATACGTAGGAGACAGAGGTCTTGGAGGCCGACCGAATATTCTGGATAGATTACTTAGTTTCTTTTATTGTTTAGCAGATTTGTTCCTAAACATCATTTTTGTTGTATTATTGAATTTATAAATAAAATAATTACTGTGAATGAGCAATTAGATTTATTTTGTTGTATTTGAGATTGGCATTGAGACCTCGTCACGACCCGCACCCAATGTAAGGGCACAAGAAGTGGTTACCTCCAGCCTACGTCGCAGTATCGGCGGTAGAACGCTATCCTAGGTCATATACATCTAACAGTTATAAGGTACCTGTACAGTATATACACTCCGAATGGAGGTAACATAATAAGTACAACTCAATCACAACTAAGGAAGAAGTACGATACGATAGAATAGATGAAATCACATAATCCACAGATGATAAATACAGATAAGAGAGATAGCAAGAAGCCTAAGGTAACAACTCCACAATTCAGAATAACAATCTGTAACACCCAGTTTTCCAAATGAGGGTAATTTAGAAATTTTGTATTTTAATTTATTTAATTATGATATTTAAATAATAATATAATTTTTGGTAATTTTTAATCATTTAAACTATTTTAAATCATGACTTATGATTTTGGTGTTTTGCTAGTGAAACCGTAGAGACTGTCTATCCTAGAGCCTAGCCATGTGATGAGGGCATTTCATTTATCATTTTAGTTTGAGGGTATTTTTGTCATTTTAGAATTATTTGAATTTAATACATTTTATTAGGAATTTAAAATGATTTATTTGAATGGTGTGATTTAAATACTAGTTTATTTATTGCCATGTGATTTTGGTTAGCCTAACCTAGATTAGACCTAACCTAGATTAGCCATAGCTTAGTTTAGCTAGCCACTTTGAGTTTATTTAGTATTGAATAGTGGTTTGAGTCATTTTTTAGCTAAGAGGGTGGTTTGCAACTTAACTAGGAAAGAGCCCTAGATTCTAGGCCACCCATTAGCCTTGATTCATTCCTAGCCCTAGGATGTAATCTAAAAACCTTAACCCTAACTAAAGTGGCCAGCCAAGACCCCTTTTGCCTATATAATGTCTTCTTAGGAATTTGAGCCTCTTTTTAATTAGTTCTTCATTTTCCTAAAAGACTAGGTAAGCCTTTATCTTTCTTCAAGTTTAATCAATAGGACTCCATTTTTATTAGGATTTCTTCCATTGTGTTCTAATCAATGTTCTCTTGCAGATTGTGGAGTCAAATCTCAGATTTGTATCAATTTGGGGATTTTGGGTGGCTTTGAAGAACTCCTTGGAAGAGACTTTTTGTGTTGAAGAACACCCATAGGTAAATTCCTATCCACCCATTGAAATAGGGTTTTCATTGCATTGATACCTAGCCCTAGGTGTCCTGGTCCTGTAGGAATAGAGTTTATAGATTTTCGTGTCCTATACGTGTCCGTATCGGACACGTATCAGATCTGTGCGCAGGTTGTCGACGAAATGCCACAAAGGACATTGCGATCGAGTTTTCGTGATGTGTTTGAATAGGATGTAGTGTTTTAGTGTCGCTTGTACGTTTTTGATACACTGAGGTGATTTTGAGTCGTGTCCGAGTCACACTAGACTCGTGGACACGCCTGCGCGCGCACGGACAGCAGTGTCCTGCTGCTCGTGGGTTCGTGTGAGTTGTTCTGGACACGTGGGGGCGTGTCCTTTGACACAGAGCTCGGGGCAGTGTCTGACACGACACTCCCCATGTCTCGTGTCACTTTGTTGCGTGTCGTGTGCGTGCGGACACGTGCACTGGTCACGCGAGCTTGTGCAGTCTCGTGCATGTATGTGTTTTGTTCTGGACACTCGTGTGTCCTGTTTTAGGACACTGTTTTGTGCATGTGACACACACTAATACCCACCTTTAATTACCAACTTTGTGTTCTTCTTGAATTGTTATAATGGATTGGAAAAATCGAATGTGGGTTGAGTGTTTAGTCGACTGATACATTGTGGTATCAGTGAGTATCACTGTTGGTTTTCTGTTATAAAATTTTGTGTTTAGTTAGGATTATATGCTAAATCATATCCTAATACAAGTCCCTAACCTCTATTAATTTATTTACATATTCCAATAGGCGTTATAACTGAAATGGGGATTCGAATGCATATGAGATTGATACCAATGTTCCAGTTTTCTCAAAGAAACTGTTGTTCCTATTTTTAAAACTGTTCTAGTTATGTATTCAGCTATCCTTTATATCCTACATGCTAATTAGTTATTGATTGATTGATCTCTCATATTAGACATCATTATTTAGATTAAATTCTCAGTTTAGAATGATTATTAGTCCTCATCAAATCTGAGAACTTACAATGCATTCTTCACTGTTTCTTTATTTTCCTGCACTGATTGGTAAATTCAGTCACTTAGCTTCTTAATTCCCGCTAACATATAGACTCACTGATTTTCTATGATTAATTGATTCACTGATTAGGAAGAAAAAACATGAAAAATGAATTATGTTATGTATATGAAAAATCTGAGAACTGCATTGTATTTTACTAATTAGGATGTTTTAATCCTGAGTTTGAACTGAGATTTCCTGAGATGAGCTGTTGGACTGTGATACACTGGGTTGCATTACCTGTTACCTGTTTTCAGTCCACACAAATACCCCACACATAGGTTCTAAAGTTACACACACACCCTCAAATCCTGAGACACACCACAGTTCACACTTCTTGCATTTTTCCTGTCACCTATCTATTCCTGCACATATACAAAACCTAGAGATCATTCCTGAGATGATGTTAAATCTGTAACATGTAACCTGAAACACTATTACACTGTTCTCCTGATACTTCCCTCACCTACACAGGTCCTCTTGTTACAAACCTGGGAACTGATTTTCTTTACCTATTTCAACTAAATTATTCTCTTCCCATTTTGCACTGTCACTCTTAACATGTTGTATAGGTTCACACATTTCTACACAAAACCTGAAACTAATGTCATAGATATCCTTTTGAATATACTGTTTTTGCATTTTCCTGTCACACATATTTTACCTGTGAACCCTTAACACACACACCGGTACATATCTCTCATATGCACACACACATTGCTCCTATATATCCACACAAACATATATGCATCCTATATATGTATATATATAGATAATTCCTAACCTATATGTGTGTGCAATTATATATATATATATATTTATATATATATATATATATATATATATATATATATATATAAAATAAAAAATATATATATATATATATATATATATATATATATATATATATATATATATATATATATATATATATATATATATATATATATATATATGTTTGTATGTATGCCTATGAGTATATACCAATGCCTAACCTAATGTGAATATCTAGATGGTAGAGTAGGATATGGGTATTTCCTATGTGTGATAGCTAATGTGCTAGGCACATTTCTATTTGTATATGTGGATATACATATACATTCATATGTGAATAGTGATACATATTCTATATGTGGTATTGGGCCTATGTTGTGTCTGTTAGACTAGTGAGAGCTTAGTTAGGCTTGTTTAGTCTTGTTAGGCCTAGAATAGACTAGTTAGACTAGTTTAGACTCGTTAGACCTAGTTTGACCATAGTTGACCTAGTTTGACTTTTTGGTTGACCAAGAGTTGACTTTGGCCTAGATTGACCTAGATTCATGTAGAATGCATTGTAGTGTTTCATTTTACCATTTTAGACTTGTTGTGACTTGTGCTGTTCTGATTAGGAGCCATACACCTCTCATCGGACAGTACATTTCAGTTGGACACTCAGATAGCAGGCGAGTACATTCTCTGATCATTTTATATCCTGTTTAGAATTATTTTCCTGCTTTAAATTACTTTACTTGATACTGTCACGTTGGTCACACGAATTAGTACTATATGGATCCTTTCTTGAGATGTTATCCCCTCAGGGAGCATCGTATACTACATGTTCTGTGCTTTTCACTTACATGGCGTATCACTATGCTTCATGGTTCATTGATCACTTATGACATGTACTCTCATGATCACAGAGTCTTCTTTGAATCATCCCATTTATGGGCATTCCCAGATCACCCATTTATGGACTTACCATGTATCACCCCTTGTGGTCCATTACATGGAATCATAACATAACCTGTAGTGTAATTCCCAGAATCTCCTATGCCATTTACATGTTTATATTGTATTCTGACTCACTAGCCACTGATAGTTCTCTATTACAGTATATATATATTTCTATTACAGCTTTCTCTGTTTACATCCTGTACTTTCTTTCAGTTCCTGTATCTTACTTTACTGCATGATTATATTTTCTAACCTGCTATGAACTGTTGAGATGTATTGTGCTCGCTCCTGTCCTGACTGGACCTGTTGAAAATATTACAGAGGACGAGGAGGAGGCCGGTGTGGATACCTATTACGGTGCTACCTTAGATTAGATATTGGACCTGGACCAGCAGGTCCCACTAGCTGTGGATGACACACCCTTAGACTAGGATGTTTTTATTTATAGTATTCTATGGATGATTGTATATATTTGATACTGGGGATATGTATTTATCTTAGACACTTAGACTCTCTGTTGTACTTGGGATTTCCTTTCTGTTCAGCAGTTTTATCTATCTATCAATCTGCTATCTTATCATCTGCCTTAGTTGTGATTGAGTTTACTTTCTGCTATGTCACCTCTATTCGGGGAGTATAAACTGCCCAGCTTTATATTGTTAGATATTGTGACATAGGACAACGTTCTACCGCCGACACTGCGGCGTAGGCTGGACGTACCCACTTCTCGTGTCCTTACTCTAGGGTGCGGGTCGTGACACATTTTTAGTGGTGTCCCATACAGGTTGAGTTTATGTAGTTGTATTCGAACTAGAGTATCACTATAGCCTGCAGTAGGATTAGGATATTTTTGAGGGTACTCAATCACACTAGAAAAACTCTTAATCAGATTCATTTTATCTAAATTTGCTGTTTATTGTCTTTTCTTGAATATAAACTGTCCTCCTTTGAATTTTGCTTCATTCCCAGTAATTTCTTCTTGTTTTGATCTGTCTTCATAATGGTTATGGAGACATGATCTCATCGCTTCGGTTCGGGGGATACTATCGAAAGGCTGGCCACCTCTCGTCCTGTTCATCATGGCCTCGAGACCGCAGCTCCTGTTGTGCCGACTCAGGTTGGCATTTCTGCTACATTGGAGGTGCACCTCTGCCTGTACAGAGACTTTCTTCCATAATTCCCAATTTTTTCAGCAGCAGCGGTTGATACAGCACCAGCAGTAGACCAGGGAAAACCAGCAGGACGAGCTATCGTCAGAACAGTCGAGGATGCACAGACCATTAGAGATCTTGCTGCAAGTTTCGTTCTTCTCTATTCCATTTCTGCAATTGTCTCTTATAACTATCTTGAAATCCGATTCCATCTGTTCCTTGCTGATTGATTAATTTTGTCATGTTGTTCTTTTGTTATGGATGTTTTCCTTCAAAAAATATCATATGGGCTAGGTCTCCTAAATCATGGGATCTAGAATCTTCGTTAGTCGTGTTAGTTGGCATAGTGAGGACACGTAGTCAGATTTTGGATGTATTTCTCGGGTATGGGAATTTAAGGTTTTCATCGTCGCCTGCGGCAATGCAAAAGTTTTAAATACCATGAACCTAGAGATACGTACCTTTTTCAAGGACTCTGTGATTATCAAAGCCTTGCTTACTAGCAAGATAAAGACTCTGGGCAACATGATTTTCGACAGACGCATATGATTATCAGATTGTATCTTGAGAAGGTTTTTAAATATATCATCTCTATCGTACCATTCTGTTGTTATAAATTGTACTCCATTATCAAATAACTTAGGAGTAGGAGTATGAGTAGGAGTGGCTTAGCTGTTATTATAAATCTAGTGTAACTTCTTACTATAAAATTCTTTCTAATACAATGAACCGATGATTTTTGCTAGACCTTAACTTAGATTTGATATTATAACTCTGGTTTCAAAATGTGTAACACCCCAGTCCCAAAATACTTAGGGCTAGGTACGTATCCATGCCAGCTGTATACATACGAAGTAAACTCCAATGTATGGATCCCCGTATGTATACATAAGCTGTAAAATACAGTAAAACCATGATAACTAAATCTCATCCATAACAATAAAAAATAGTATTATAATCAACTCAAGAATTTGTCATTTATACATGTAGTTGGGCGGAGACAAATCCACTACCAACTATTTTAAAAGAAAGAAATATACAAGGAAATGATATCTAAAAATGATAAGACGAACCAAGGGAAATCATCTTCGAAGAAATAGAGAAGATCACGGCCTTGGTTAGGACACCTACGAAGGACAAGAGCACGCACCTGGCGAGATAACCAGGTCCTCAGAGGGACGCAACAAGATACAATAAACATGCCATTTAAATACTGAATATAAATTATGCCACAATTAAAGAAAGTGACAAGACATAAATAGGTAATCTAACCATACTAAAGTGATCATGCAGTTGAGAAACAATCCTTCGGCGCATGAGCCCTGGCTGTAAATAGGATCGGCATAGTCCCCATATAGGGCACCAGGGGCCTACGTCCGTAACGTCCAAAGATCGTCAGAGGGCATCATGTGCAAGGGGGTACGTCCATAACGCTCTGAAAAACGTCAGAGGGCACCTGGAGCCTGCGTCTCCGGATGAGCGCACACGTAAGCAGGGAAGTGCAAAGAAGCCCATACGTCATGTATTGTTCTCCCTACCCAATGTACCTGTCAAGTCGCATCCACGACCATGTACCTCTACTAACTACTAAGTCTCCTAACACGCCTCTATTAGCAGTTAGCCCTAACGCAGGCGCATGGGGGATCAACCCACACGCAAGAACCTCTACATGCTACACATCTCACACATTCTCGTGGTACAACTGTGTAAAGGTATATGCGATACACTATAGATGGTAGTCCCTTAACTCTAGGTTCATGTGCAACCAAAGGATAGTAACAAAGTAAACTAATAATCACTGAGCATGTAGTAAATCAAGAACTGTAATATCTGGAAATAATGAACAGTGATATATAAATAAATACAGACTGAATATAAATAGTATAATGGCAAGGTATCTTGCCTGATTCTGTGCTGTAAATATGAAACACCGCTTCCGCGTCCACGCCTCCGGAACCCGACACTCCTAGATAATTAATTAACTAAATTAAGTCACTACTCATGAAACTTACAATACGACTTAATTAGTCGAAGTAATGTGTTAAAATTATATTCAATCTCTACTGGAACCATTTAGATCCATACAATCACACACAGGTTCCACGAGATATCGAAACACAGTTTTTAGGGTTTCTAACTTTTAATTAGTAGGTTATGCCCCTACTTCAATACATACTTAAAAATCATATAAAAATCATAAAAATAATATTTAAACTAATTTTCTACAAATTTATCTCTGAAATTCCCGAATTAATATTTCTAAAGACATTTACGACTGGTTGATTACTAAGTCAGCTAGTCTACCTGAAACTCGCCCGGAATATAGTTAATGACTAAAAATTGCTAAAATAACCAAAAATATTTTTTAAACAGCAATAAAATACTTTATTTCATAGAATAATATCAGAGATACAAGGGTTGAGTTATACTACAAGTTTGAGACATTCTAGGTCAGCCAGTTACCCGAAATTAGCTAGTTTTGACCTACAATTTTCCCGACCAGATTTGAATTGCTAAAAATTGTGGAAAAATACTTAAAAATCCTAATTTAGGTATATGAACACACATAAAATTCAGTTTCGAAAATATGCACCAATAACTCATAGTTCCTTCACAATGGGGTTAATTTTGATCCTACCGACACATGAATATTATGCCTATATTTTATGAAATCTTTATGGATGATTATACCTAACAAAATCCATCAAAATATGATTTCTACAGAATTAATAACATATTTTCTACAGAATTTTAGCAAAGGTTTTTAGAAGAAAAGATTAGGGTTCTTACCAAAGATTCTTGCTAGAAAGGGTGATGATGACTTCTCTTCACCAAAGATCCAATTTTTTCTGCTATCATCGCTTGCTAATCCTCTCTTGGTGAGTATGGGATATTTTATAATGGCTATAGAGGATTGGATGGGGGAGATGGAGTTTTTAGGGTTTGTTTTGAGGCGTTTCGGGGATGTATGGTGGAGGAGATGAGTTTTTGTGAAGGATGGAGAGATGTGCAATGGAGGAGATGATGTATGAAGGCTATGGGAAGTTTGTTGCTGCCGAAATTATGGAGAGGGAGAGGGTTTTGGTCGGCCAAAGGCGAGGGAGAGAAAGATTAGGATTTGGTTGATATTTGGGATAAGTTGGTATATTTAAACGTATCCTTAAATGAATTTTAAGCAATCTAGTATTTAAATCCTATTTAATTTGATGCATTCCGCCATGGGGGATTGCTTGGCCGAAATTATCATGGTGGGGGTCCACTTGACATGATTTGGTTGTTTGGTGAGTTGGCAAGTTGATTGGATTGAGGATTTAAAAAGGGTTTTCCTAATATAGAACTATTTAATTCTATCTATGTAATTATACTACAAAATCTGAATTAAATACAAATAAATGTAATTATTAATATTTATTAATGCCCAAGATGCCTACATAGGGTTGGGTTTGACTTGGAAGAGGTTTGGGAAGGTTTGGTGCAACCGGGTCTCCTAAAATGTCATAGAGGCTTTCTTAACTAATTAATTAAATAAAAATATAACTTGTGCCATAATTTGAATGGTTAACATGCAAGAGATTACAATATGACCATGGCATTCTTAACATGGCTAGCATACTAGATAAAGCACCCCACTACGCTAGGCATACCATACTTTCTAGTCGCCTTGCATATTCAAACTCAACCATGGCTATAGTCCTTTTATATAATATAAATAAGATAAAAAAATAAATTAGAATTAAATAAAATCCAAAAATAATTTAAATATTCCTTTAAATTATATGGGGTTTTACATCCTATCCAACTTATGACAATTTCGTCCTCAAAATTAAAAATAATCATAATATCAAGAATTGCGAAATTTTGTACGGTGGGAGAGTGGGTACGTCAAATTGTAGCTCATTTTTTTTGAAAGGATGGAGGGGTGGTTGTTATAGAAATCCCAATTGACCTTATATTCTACAAGATGGGGTATGCTTCCTTCCAGACTCTACCCAACTTATAGAAGTTGGCCACCCGTAAAGATCGTCATCATTACAAGACTTTGAGGAGGACAATTTCTAGGGAGGGCCACGAGAATAATGGACACTTCTGACCGCAGTCTTTGATTCTAAGTGAGCCTCGATAACACCGTGACGTTCTTGGTCAATAACAACTATAAGAAAGTTGCTACAATCAAACATTGTCACTCTAGGGGTCATGCTTTTGACAAGCTAGTAGCGACCTCTTGTTTGAATATACTAAGGTGTGCTGGTTCAGAAGGATTCGTTCTACGTCTGACATGGGAAAAAAGAAGTGCGCTTAAAAACATAGGAAAGAAAAATTTATGGCCAAGTGATGAGAATCAATGATAATTAAAGAACCCAGGCTATAGAATATGATTAGGCAAGTGTTTTGAAAACTCTAAGTCATAACGACTAATACGTGTGGGCTGATGTTTGGTGTTGTGTAGGAGGCATGCGCTTGGTTGTTGGAAGGCATACGTCATAGGTGTGCTACGTCTTGCATAGATCATGAGTATTCAGTTTAGTTAAGGGAATGGGTCGATATTTGTATGGGTGAAATCGAATAGATTGAATTTGGGTCTCTATGGTTTGTTTTGAGAAAACAATGTGTCATATACGTGGTGTAATTTAAATGGAGCACTGAAAATTTCGTTTGCGTGGGACATGTATGTCATGTGAGTAGCATGACTAGTCTAGTTCGTGAGTGTGAACTTTGTCGAAAGGAAAAGGCTAGTATTGTGCTTCAATTATCAAAATCACGGTCGAGGGTATCAAATGATACGAATATGGGTCGACGTTATGAACCATTGAATTATTAGTCTAATTGGAACCAATCATTTCCAACCACTTGCTAATTCCAAAATCTTATATTTCTTAGAGAGGCTTGCGATCTATTTGCCTCAAAAAAATTTGCTATTGATTTAAACAAAAATGATTCTAAGATTGACTTGAAAAATTTAGGTTGCAATCTGTTACCGTAGTTATCTAAACGCACGAGCAAAGGGATATAAAATGCAAAATAAAAGATCGTTTCATAAATTCCATACAGACGGAAGAACGATCACGATTGTAATCCCATTCTGAGAGGTAGAGTAGAATAAGTTCAATGTTCTACCCAACTTATAGAAGTTGGTTAATCGGAGAAAGCACAATAATAGGGCTTCTAAGAAGGTCAAATTTCAAGGAGGTATAGGAAGTATGAGGTATTTCCAATCATAGTCACAGACTCTATAGGAAGTCTAGGTATTATCTATTTAATATGGCCCATATATTAATTATGTTTGGTCAAGATAGTATGAGAGGTCTTGGTCAAGTATATCCGGAAGCAAGTTGGTACCGAGAGATGCATAACATAGGCTACGAAGAGATGCAGTTACAAAATCTAGGGAAGGTGAATTAGTAAGCCAAGAGGTGGGACATACATAATAGGGGTGAGGGCCTATTTCATCAAGTTTGGTTTTATAGTCCCAATATGGCGTTGGGCTATGATGGGTTTAACTGAGTCTCAATAGGTTCCCTGATTGGACTTCAATCTTTGATTGCATGAACTTTAGATTTTAATCTATAGTAGCTGGACAAAATTTTGTGGAATTTTAAACCATCCCTATTAGGTTAGGGTAATGTAGAATAGGTTCAAATTCAAGTGGTTGGGCAAATTTCCCGTCGGGTTGGTAGAATAGGTTTTGTAAGTCATGAGATGCGCCTTCCGTGACTTCTATGTTTAAGTAGCACACAAGGCCTCTATTGAGTAGCACACTAGTGGCATGTGCGTAGAGGGCTTCGAGTAGATCACAACCATATATTGGGCCAAAAGATTTGAGTCAAGGTTGGATCTCTAACTGCAGTCCGAAAGTACATCGGTGTTATGGTAAGGGTTATCGCTAGTCCCTTTTGACCTGAAACTCATATCATAATAATAGAGTCCAAGGAGATGTGTTTGTGCGGGACATGGTATGTCTACTTGAAGGTGGGCTCGTTTAAGTTTTGCATATAAATTTTGTTGGAAGGTAACAACTAGTTTTACACTTCAAATATCAAAGTCACGGTAAGGGTCACCAAAAAGATCTAAAAAGAAAGTGGGAGTTCACGAGTCACTAATTTATCATCCTAGTGAGAACCAATTTACCTCAATCAATCGGTGATCCCCAAATTTCTAAAAGTAAGAATGGCTTACAATCTATTCACTCTAGAGACTAGGATATGGTTTTAGGAATAATGAGGTTAGGAATATTTGAGTTGCGATATCGTATCTTGACATTGGGTAATAATAAGTCACGATGTGATCAATAACATGATAGGATAGTTGTGAATCAGTTTCGAGTATTGTACCCCGAGTCCTAATAAATAAAAATGATCGCATACCATGGTACCTGAGTCGATAAGATGGAATGACCTGCTTGTCCGTGGTATACGAGAGTCTATCGGTGGAATAACAAACCCTAAAGCACGTCATGGGAAAGATCCCTAACTACTAAGTCGTGAATTTCTATTTGTGTCAAACCTGCCAGACTATAGTCACAAGCGTTCTAGAGGTATTAAATGTAGTGCTCATGCATCACTTGTTGATTACTAATACAACATAATGACGGGGCGTCATGATACAGATTTTGGCTAAGCTGGTGAATGTGTTGTTCTAATATTATGTCACTTCTTTGATAATAGAATTTTGTACCAAGAGTAACATCTGCTGAATCTCTAATCTTGGAATGGGGGTCTACCACGGTCCTTACAATGCTTGTCCTTGTTTTGGTCTATTTTTCTCTGTCTAAACTGTGGGGGCCTAGTCAAGTAAGGTTTGAGTTAAGGCATACGGGTTGCTAGTTAAGCCAAGAATCAAGATGAATATTTGGAGACTCACAATAAATGATTCCTAGAGATTAGATGGTCTCATAGGTTTGTGGTTTACCCAAGGGTAAGATCTTACACATCTTTCAAGCTCAAATGACTAGAAGGTCACGATATTACTATTAGGGTCGAGGGAAGGACGAGCAACTTTAGGCAAGGTTGTATTATATGGCTTAGCCGATGGTTGCTATACTTGTGCATATAACTACCAAGGCCGTGGGGATACTCTGTATTTATCCATCAAATACGAGTGTTCGTCTTTCCAATCAGTGAAAGACAAAAGCAATAAAGAGTTCAAGAAAGATGTCACTGAATACAATTACGTAATTCAAAGGCGAATGTGTAATTCAAGAGGAATTGTTAATACAGTTGCGGATGAGATCCTTGATACCTTTATATCTCAATCCACATGGGATAATTATAGAAGAGCGAACCAAGCACACTATGGTTGATCAGACCATAATACATTGATTCCAATTAGACAATATACTTATGGGCGTCCCCAGTATACATATGTCCTGAACATGCTCGACAAATAATAAGCTTGCAAAAGTAGGCTATAAATAGCGTCGTTATTCATGATAGTTTAAAGTATAAGTACGGAAGAATACGCTGAAAGCATTAATAAATAGTTCGAGTTTCACAAGATCTAAGTCTTATCCGGTGTGCTTGCGTATACAGTCGTCCTACTGGTTCTTGTATCTAGCCGTAGTTGACCAATGGGTATGGGCTACGAAATCTCTATATTCTAGGTAACATCTCTCCTATACTAGCATATATTCATTATCACTCTGTTACACTTTAATACTAGGTTAAAAGGATACGGGTGGTAGGTTGTAGTCATACTACTCAACATATGAAGTCAACTAATGGAGTAATTGAGGAATATAACACGTATACTCGTATGAACTATCTTTTAACCTCCCTATTCAGCACGAAAGAAGATAAGATTTGCAGTGAAAGGAATAAAGCAGAAGGAAGTCAAGATAATCGGACGAGAGTTCGAGATTTGGAATTGAGGGAGGAAGTCAAGCTGGTGGATCAGATTCCTATATCCTAATCCAATATGCAGGTTCACATCGGTACAGTAACGTAACCGATGTGACAAACTCGACCTATATGGGCCACCACAAAAATATGTAACGCCCAGTCCCAAAATACTTAGGGCTAGGTACGTATCCAGGCCAGCTGTATACATATGAAGTAAACTCTAATGTATGGATCCCCGTATGTATACATAAGCTGTAAAATGCAGTAAAACCATGATAACTAAATCTCATCCACAATAATAAAAAAATAATATTATAATCAACTCAAGAATTTGTCATTTATACATGTAGTTGGGCGGAGACAAATCCACTACCAACTATTTTAAAAGAAAGAAATATACAAGGAAATGATATCTAAAAATGATAAGACGAACCAAGGGCAATCATCTTCGAAGGAATGGAGAAGATCACGACCTTGGCTAGGACACCTGCGAAGGACAAGAGCACGCACCTGGCGAGATAACCAGGTCCTCAGATGGACGTAACAAGATACAATAAACATGCCATTTAAATACTGAATATAAATTATGCCACAATTAAAGAAAGTGACAAGACATAAATAGGTAATCTTACCATACTAAAGTGATCATGCAGTTGAGAAACAATCCTTCGACGCATGAGCCCTGGCTGTAAATGGGATCGACATAGTCCCCATATAGGGCACCAGGGGCCTACGTCCGTAACGTCTGAAGATCGTCAGAGGGCATCATGTGCAAGGAGGTACGTCCATAACGCTCTGGAAACGTCAGAGGGCACCTGGAGCCTGCGTCTCCGGAGGAGAGCACAGGTAAGCAGAAAAGTACAAAGAAGCCCATACGTCAGGTATTGTTCTCCCCACCCAATGTACCTGTCAAGTCGCATCCACGACCATGTACTTCTACTAACTACTAAGTCTCCTAACACGCCTCTATTAGCAAGTAGCCCTAACGCATGCACATGGGAGATCAACCCACACGCAAGAACCTCTACATGCTACTCATCTCACATATTTTCGTGGTACAATTGTGTCAAGGTATATGCGATACACTATAGATGGTAGTCCTTTAACTCTAGGTTCATGTGCAACCAAAGGATAGTAACAAAGTAAACTAATAATCACTGAGCATGTAGTAAATCAAGAACTGTAATATCTGGAAATAATGAACAGTGATATATAAATAAATGCAGACTGAATATAAACAGTATAATGGCAAGGAATCTTGCCTGATTCTGTGCTGTAAATATGAAACACCGCTCCCGCGTCCACGCCTCCGGAACCCGACACTCCTAGATAATTAATTAACTAAATTAAGTCACTACTCATGAAACTTACAATACGACTTAATTAGTCGAAGTAATGTGTTAAAATTATATTCAATCTCTCGTGGAACCATTTAGATTCATACAATCACACACAGGTTCCACGAGACATCGAAACACAGTTTTTAGGGTTTCTAACTTTTAATTAGTCGGTTATGCCCCTACTTCAATACATACTTAAAAATCATATAAAAATCATAAAAATAATATTTAAACTAATTTTCTATAGATTTATCTCTGAAATTCCAGAATTAATATTTCTAAAGACATTTACGACTGGTTGATTACTAAGTCAGCTAGTCTACCCGAAACTCGCCCGGAATATAGTTAATGACTCAAAATTACTAAAATAACAAAAAATATTTTTTAAACCGCAACAAAATACTTTATTTCATATAATAATATCAGAGGTACAAGGGTTGAGTTATACTACAAGTTTGAGACATTCTAGGTCAGCCGGTTACCCAAAATTAGCTAGTTTTGACCTACAATTTTCCCGACCAGATTTTAGTTGCTAAAAATCGTGGAAAAATACTTAAAAATCCTAATTTAGGTACATGAACATACATAAAATTCAGTTTCGAAAATATGTACCAATAACTCATAGTTCCTTCACAATGGGGTTAATTTTGATCCTACCGACACATGAATATTATGCCTATATTTTATGAAATATTTATGGATGATTATACCTAAAAAAAGCCATCAAAATATGATTTCCACAGAATTAATAACATATTTTCTACAGAATTAGCAAAGGTTTTTAGAAGAAAAGATTAGGGTTCTTACCAAAGATTCTTGCTAGAAAGGGTGATGTTGACTTCTCTTCACCAAAGATCCAATCTTTTCCGCTATCATCACTTGATAAGCCTCTCTTGGTGAGTATGGGATAGTTTATAATGGCTATGGAGGATTGGATGGGGGAGATGGAGTTTTTAGGGTTTGTTTTGAGGGTTTCGGGGATGTATGGTGGAGGAGATGAGTTTTTGTGAAGGATGGAGAGATATGCAATGGAGGGGATGATGTATGGAGGCTATGGGGAGTTTGTTGCTGCCAAAATTATGTTGAGGGAGAGGGTTTTGGTCGGACAAAGGTGAGGGAGAGAAAGATTAGAATTTGGTTGAGATTTGGGATAAGTTGGTATATTTAAACGTATCCTTAAATGAATTTTAAGCAATCTAGTATTTAAATCCTATTTAATTTGATGCATTCGGCCATGGGGGGTTGCTTGGCCGAAATTATCATGGTGGGGGTCCACTTGACATGATTTGGTTGTTTGGTGAGTTGGCAAGTTGATTGGTTTGAGGATTTAAAAAGGAGTTTCCTAATATAGAACTATTTAATTCTATCTATGTAATTATACTACAAAATCTGAATTAAATACAAATAAATGTAATTATTAATATTTATTAATGCCCAACATACCAACATAGGGTTGGGTTTGGCTTGTAAGAGGTTTGGAAAGGTTTGGTGCAACCGGGTCTCCTAAAAAGTCATAAAGGCTTTCTTAACTAATTAATTAAATAAAAATATAACTTGTGCCATAATTTGAATGGTTAACATGCAAGAGATTACAATATCACCATGGCATTCCTAATATGGCTAGCATACTAGTTAAAGTACCCCACTACGCTAGGCATGCCATACTTTCTAGTCGCCTTGCATATTCAAACTCAACCATGGCTATAGTCCTTTTATATAATATAAACAAGATAAAAAATAAATTAGAATTAAATAAAATCCAAAAATAATTTAAATATTCCTTTAAATTATATGGGGTTTTACAAAATGGTTCTTTCTTTTAAACAGATAAGCAGAACAGATTTTATCATTATCTTCTTCTTGCCATTATTTCTTGTATTACCTTAGAATATATAATATAGTGGACACAGATGCTTGCCTGACACGTATGCATGTTACACTTGATTACCCACCTATCTAAATGCATATTAATATGTTGATGTTAATTTCTCAAATCCTAATAATTCTAATATAGGATAGTATCAGTGACTAGTTCTCCGTTTCCCACATTTATTTCGTAAATTAAAGTTAAACTTTCACATTATTAGTTGTTGTTTACATTACTGCACATATATGTTACATACAGGGTTTCAAGTCTTAAAAAAATTGGTTTAGTTTTGCGTTGAATTTGTCAAATCTGAGACTGTGTACATATTAAACCCTTAACCCTGAATTCTAAGTGTTTAGTTCAATTTGCAGTTTTAAATTGTAATATTTTGAGCCGTATACATTGTTGTGTGTAGGTATATAAGTTAGGTTTCATACTCTTACATGTTAGGTTGTGGTTGTGGTAAACATTGAGTTGGTTTTGATGTTCGAATATCTCTAAAATTTTGAAAACTGAATACATGTTAACATTTTATATTGCTTTCAAATGCGTAGTTTAATTTCAGATCTAATATGTAATGTTGAACTAAGCTGAATGATGAACCCTTCATTTCAAGTTTTAACCCATGAACACTTGACACTCTATACTAGTGTTCACAACTGCCATGAAAACCTAACCCTTCATCTCTATGTTATGTTCATATAGCTATATATATATATATATATATATATATATATATATATATAGTTCTGTATACATGTTATAATGTATGTAGGTGCATAATTAAATCTCTACCTCTCTATACATATAGATATAGATATATATATGGTTAGCCATGCATGTTATGAGTAAATAGCTTGTGCCTTGTATACTGTTTAACCAATATGCCATGAATAGTGTAACTTGATAGCTATTATTTTGAGACCCAAATCCTTCTATACACTTTCATGTATATTTCACACACACAAGCCTACTATCTAACCATATGAACATGTCCACATACAACCATACACATATAACCTTTATATAATGTTAGCTTTTCCCTCTCTAACACTCTCTCTTTCTATATGTATTATATTGTGATTAGATTCAATGTTATTGACTTTCGTTCCTTAAACTTTTGGTTTTGATTTTTTCTTAAATAGTACCCCTTTATAGATGATTAGTAGTTATCTTATTTTATTTTTGATAGCAGTTTTTATATAGGATGGTAGACTGCCTTACAGCCTTAATGATTGTTGTTTTTGTAAATTTTCTAGTTCAACACCCTTGATTGCTTGTAAGTTTTGATAACCTATGATTGTTTCGGTCTAGTGTGACTAGTATAATTAGATGAGACTTTCATTACCACTGTATGCCATGACCCTGTATGCCGTCTTTTTAAATTGTATGATTGATTAAGTTTTGAGACATTGATTGTGGGGTGTTTGACCTAGAAGGACTACTACCATCTTAAATTTCGAGGACGAAATTTTCATAAGGTGGGTAGGATTATAACACCCAGTTTTCCAAATAAGGGTAATTTTGAAATTTTGTATTTTAATTTATTTAATTATGATATTTAAATAATAATATGATTTTTGGTAATTTTTAATCATTTAAAACTATTTTAAATCATGACTTATGATTTTGGTATTTTGCTAGAAAAACCGTAGAGACTGTCTACCCTAGATCCTAGCCATATGATGAGGGCATTTCATTTACCATTTTAGTTTGAGGGTATTTTTTTTCATTTTTGAATTATTTGAATTTAATATAATTTATTAGGAATTTAAAATAATTTATTTGAATAGTGTGATTTAAATACTAGTTTATTTATTGCCATGTGATTTTGGTTAGCCTAACCTAGATTGGACCTAACCTAGATTAGCCATAGCCTAGTTTAGCTAGCCACTTTGAGTTTATTTAGTATTAAATAGTGGTTTGAGTCATTTTTTAGCTAAGAGGGTGGTTTGCAACTTAACTAGGAAAGAGCCCTAGATTTTAGGCCACCCATTAGCCTTGATTCATTCCTAGCCCTAGGATGTAATCTAAAAACCCTAACCCTAACTAAAGTGGCCAGCCAAGACACCCCTTGCCTATATAATGTCTCCTTAGGAATTTGAGCCTCTTTTTAATTAGTTCTTCATTTTCCTAAAAGACTAGGTAAGCCTTTATTTTTCTTCATAGTTTAATCAATAGACTCCATTTTTATTGGGATTTCTTCCATTGTGTTCTAATCAATGTTCTCTTGCTGATTGTGGAGTCAAATCTCAGATTTGCATCAATTTGGGGATTTTGGGTGGCTTTGAAGAACTCCTTGGAAGAGACTTTTTGTGTTGAAGAACACCCATAGGTAAATTCCTATACACCCATTGAAATAGGGTTTTCATTGCATTGATACCTAGCCCTAGGTGTCCTGGTCCTGTAGGAATAGAGTTTGTAGATTTTCGTGTCCTATACGTGTCCGTATCGGACACGTATCAAATCTGTGCGCAGGTTGTCGACGAAATGCCACAAAGGGCATTGCGATCGAGTTTTCGTGATGTGTTTGAATAGAAAGTAGTGTTTTAGTGTCGCTTACACATTTTTGATACACTGAGGTGATTTTGAGTCGTGTCCGAGTCACACTGGACTCGTGGACACGCCTGCACGCGCACGGACAGCAGTGTCCTGCTGCTCGTGGGTTCGTGTGAGTTGTTCTGGACACGTGGGGCCGTGTCCTTTAACACAGAGCTCGGGACAGTGTCTGACACGACACTCCCCAAGTCTCGTGTCACTTTGTTGCGTGTCGGGTACGTGCGGACACGTGCACTGGTCACGCGAGCTTGTGCAGTCTCGTGCATGTATGTGTTTTGTTTTGGACACTCGTGTGTCCTATTTTAGGACACTGTTTTGTGCATGTGACACACACTAATACCCACCTTTAATTACCAACTTTGTCTTCTTCTTGAATTGTTATAATGGATTGGAAAAATCGAATGTGGGTTGAGTGTTTAGTCGACTGATACAATGTAGTATCAGTGAGTATCACTGTTGGTTTCCTGATATTAAATTTTGTGTTTAGTTAAGATTATATGCTAAATCATATCCTAATACAAGTCCCTAACCTCTGTTAATTAATTTACATATTCCAATAGGCCTTATAACTGAAATGGGGATTCGAATGCATATGAGATTGATACCAATGTTCCAATTTTCTCAAAAAAACTGTTTGTCACTACCACTTTTCTAGCTTGAGGGTATTTTGGTCATTTTTAAAATTTTGAGAATTATTTGGAATTATTATTATTATTATTTAGATTTATTAGAATTAATGTGATTTTTAGTGATTTTTAGTATAATTGATTTTGGTCCTATAGTTGACTTTGACTAGTGTTGACTAGGAGACTAACCTAGAGACTAACCTAGGTTATGACTACTTGGTTAGGTTAAGTAACCCTAGCTTGGCCTAAGTTAGTTAGGATTAACTCATTAGAATTAGTTTGGGGAAATTAGGAGTTAGTTTGATTAAGGAATGGCTTGTGAAATCATAAGTCTTTATTGTGACTTAAAGCCTTAAGGCCCAACCAAACACTAGTGAACCTAGCCCATTCCAACCCACTTGGCTGTCCACTAGGTCACCCCCCTCTATATAATCCCTCCTAGAAATTAGGGCCAGCCTCCATTGGGATTATTGCAAGTTTGGAAAGAGGTGAGTTTCCATCTTTCTTAAATCATAGAAAATCCATTTCAACTCATTTTTCATCCAAATCAATTGCAATAGGACCTAATTTTATTGTACTTGCTGTTGTTATTGAGAGATTTCAGGGAATACACAATTTGTGGTTATTTTGGGAGCTTGAGGAACCATTTCATTTGGGGCTTTTGTGAGGATTTGACATCAATAGGTATATTCCATTTCTCACCATGAATTTACTATTTTATTACATTACTAGGATGCCCTAGCCCTAACCAAACAGTAGGATTAGCTAACCATAGAATTTGAGTCCATTACATGTCCGTATCGGACACGTATCAGCACGTATAGGAATGTGTTCGACGAAATGCCCCAAAGGGCATTTCGACCTAATTTCTGGATTGTAATTGAATAGGAAAATAGGATTAGACCTCGCTTATGCATTTCTATTGCACTGAGCATGATTTAGCGTCGTGTCGAGTCACACGGACATGCGGACACGAAGTCGCACACACGCGCGCGCTGGCAGGATTTATGTCCTGCTACTCGGGCTTGATTCTGAGATGGACACGCCACTTTGGCTCACAAAATTTGACACACGTGTCATGTCCATGACTGGCACGGGATTCCCCAAGTGGTTCGAGCTCTCGTGTCGTGTCGGACACGTATTTACGTGTGCACTGTGCGTGCACAGTGTGTCCCAGTGTGTTGAGATTGGTCCTCTGTGTTTAATTCAATTTAATTAGTTTTAATTCATGTTTTTAGTTGATAATTAGATCTAAATATGATGTATTATCTATGGTTAATTAGGTTTACATGTTGGTTTAAGTTTTGATGTGAATATTGGATTCAAATGGGTTAAAGTTCATATAGCTGATACCATTCCTGATACATGTATTGTTCAGCATTTTTCTAACCTTTTAATTCCTGTTAAATGATGTTTCTCACTATTAAATATCCCCCACATGTTTATAGTTCATGTTTAGTTCAATATTGCATTCGAAATTGGCTTTTAGGTGTGTTAATAGAAATTGCCATGTGGAGTTGTTTCGAATTGATGTTAAACTGGAAAAAAACTGAATTCATGATAAACCTGAGATTCTTCTTTGCTTTTAACTAAGATTTGTTGAATTATTGTGATTGAGATTGGCAATGTATGGTTTGTAATATAGCTAACTGAGATTTTTATCCCATTTCATTCACTAAATAGAATTGATTTCCTATCTCCTTTCCTTAACTGAATTGGAATGGGGTTTACTGTAAACTGTAGCCGATAACCTGAGAATTGGGTTCCTCATTTCAAAACCTGAGATTATGATCATTAATATAATTTCCCATGCCATGTAATGTAGTTCAGTATTTAGATGGGGAGAATGGTTATCCATAACCTGAGATTCATTCTCTTAACCTGAGAATGTACATCCCAACCTGAATTGAAATTGTTTGAACTGATTTCCTGTTTTTCCTGAACTATTTCTTTGAACATGGCTCCCTGATTTTTATACATTACCTCACTGTATCCAGGATTCCTGCAATGCTGATTCCCTTTCCTGTTTCATATTGATTTGTATACACACACACCCCACCACATTGCATTTCCTGTATACCCACAGTCCTGTTATCACACACACCCAAGTGTCTATGCCACCACACTGTTTTCACATGCCTTAGCACACTGTTTACTCTTTTCAGTTTTCACATATGAACATGCCACTGATTTCTTATTATTGCACACTGTTTTCAGATATCACTCATCACACACACACCCATGGACATCATCATGTGTTCCCCTCTCTCTCTTTACATATGTATATATATATATATATATATATATATATATATATATATATATATATATATATTTATATATATATATATATATATATATATATATATATATATATATATATATAAATTGAGATATATATATAAGTTTCCTATATATATGAGTGTGTGTGCTTTTATATATATATATTAGATATATATATGTATGTGATATATATATAGGTAGCCTACATGTTAGGTATAATCCTATATTAGATTGTATGATATATTAATGTGTGTATTATAGTTAGGCTTATAGATTGACTTGTGTAGATGAGTTATGGGTTGGCTTATGGCATGTTATTGCCTAGTAAGCCTAGATTAGTCTTGTTAGAACCTAGAATGGCTTGTTAGACCTAGAATAGACTAGTTAGACTAGTTTGACTTAGGTTTGACTTGGTTGACCAAGTTTGACTTCTAGGGTTGACCAGAGTTGACCAAGAGTTGACTTTGGTCTAGATTGACCTAGATTCATGTAGAATGCATCGTAGTGCATCTTATTACTATTCTGGACTTGTTGTGACTTGTGTTGTTCTAATAGGAGCCAAACACCACTCCTCGGACAGTACTTTCATCTTGGACATTCAGTTAGCAGACGAGTACATTCTCTTATCTTTTCATACTTACCTGAATTATATTCTTGCTCTAGATTAGTCTACTTGATGCTGACACGTATCTTCACAGATTAGTACTATATGGATCCTTTCCTGAGATGTTATCCCTCTACGGGTGCATCGGGTATTCCATGTTCATGTACTTTATCATGTGCATCAGGTACTCCTTGTACTCGTACTAGTTCATGTTATTTTTTGTTCTCATGTGCTTTCATGTGCTTTATCATGTGCCTCATATACTACTCATTACATGAATTCACGTATCTTTAGCTGTATTCATGTGCTTATAACGTAACTTGAACGGATCCTTGTGTATTGATTGGGGCGGGGTGAGTAGAATTGGTTATGTGTCACGACCCAGAACCAGAATACTGGAGAGCGGGGGCAGGCATAGCCAGCTACGTATATGAAATGGAATCCATCTCGCTATACGGTTACGGCTGTCTAGATACATGAGGGTTTATCTACAAGCCAACAGTCTCTTAAGGTCATGAACAAGCCTAGTGTCTCAATCACAAGCAAGTAAGTAAAAGTCACAAGATGTATGATCATTAAATATACAATAGTAAGGCGTCCCAAACATTACATATTCAGTTGATCATGAAGCTAGTCGTTACAAAATGTCAGGACTAGCAAGAGTTTAGTCATACATGATCAACCCTAGGATCTGTTAATCATGTTACAGCCCGTAGGCAGACAGTAAGTAAGTACAATCGAGCTAAACAGGTGCTCGTAGGCTAAACGCCTCAAAAGAATACTTTTACAATAGAG
This sequence comes from Iris pallida, assembly GCA_029216955.1. NCBI lineage: Eukaryota > Viridiplantae > Streptophyta > Magnoliopsida > Asparagales > Iridaceae > Iris > Iris pallida. The sequence continues at coordinate 41,046,709 of JANAVB010023800.1, read as the reverse complement.
AGGGAGAGCCAAAATAATCCACTCGTTGCCAGGATTCCTTCTAGTGTTCACCATCTGACAGGAAGGTTGGGAGATCCTCGGTAGCTGCTCCGAAATCTGGCCATACAAAACCAGCTGGGTCAGGCCCCAGAAAGAGGAAGTGCCACAAAGGAGGCTTCACTTAAGAACTAAAACCAGCAATCAGCACAAGATATAAATAAAAGTAAGAACTGGAAATAAAGAAAATACACCAGGATGATATACGACGAGATAACCATGGAACTATTCAGATAACCAGGTTACAACCCGTAAACCAAACAAGGACCGGGGTTGTAACCCTTCGTCTGAACAGAACTTGGAATTCTCACCATTTATCGGTAAAATAAATACAAGCATTCTCGTCATTCAATAATCTGGAACAGGATCAGGGCAAGACTAGACTGGTTAGACTCCGTCCAATCACTTCACGGCCAAGCAAGAATTACGGCTTGATACTTTAACTAACTAGGGTTGTCACAAGCCTAATTACTAACAAGATGCAGTAAGATTATTCCACAGCCACAAGCCCTGCAGACCATCCAGGTTACCCGGGTTAAAAGATTAGAGTTGAATTCAGGTGGGTACATCGTCCAGGAAACGAATGTACCCTTAGGTAGCTTAAAGGGTGCAACACATGACAGTGTGCTGGAACTGTACCCTACTCGACGGCAGGCTACAGATCCCAAGGCGTGCCCAGGTAACGGGATTGCCTGTAGCTGGGAAATCTCGTCATGACTAATGTATTAATCTAGTTATTAGCCTTAGTCCATTTTAGTAGGTACTCCTGACCGTGGTACTCAGGAGTCCCTGTCCTAGACATGATGCAAGACAGGACTGGTTTATTTATACAAACACAATCGCCCACGGTGTCCAGATTAATTATACAGGTCATGTCATGTCAGGTAGCCGTCGCAACAGCTATTCGAGATAATCGTGTCAGGTTATCATGCCAAGTGTACTTGTCAGGAGTGCGCCACGACGGGCCACTATCACGTCATGTCAGGTTATTATATCAGGAGTGCACCACTACGGGTCACTATCACGTCTTGCTCAATTATCAATTCAAAACATATCAAGTAAATTCACAATTATCAAGTTCAGGACAAAAGGCGTAAGGATATAAAATGGACGTTAAATATGTAATAAAAAATCAATATATAGGGCTATATAAGATCCAGGGTAAGTAGGGTCCGGTCCAGTTGCGCCTAAGTCAGACTGCGCTCAAGTCAGGCTACACTCAGGTCAGGCTACGCTCAGGTCAGGCTACGCTCAGGTCAGGCTACGCTCAGGCCAGGCTACACTCAGGTCAGGGTACGCTCAGGCCAGGCAACACTCAGGTCAGGCTACGCTCAGGCCAGGCTACCCTCAGTTCAGGGTATGCAAGACATACGCCTCCAAAAGGCAGCGTATGAACTCCATACGACTCCTCTTTAAGGCAGCGTATGTACTCCATACGACTCCTTGCCAAGGTAGCGTATGCAAGACATACGCCTCCAAAAGGCAGCGTATGAGTCAGACTGCGCTGCACTAAAGAGCGCGCGCAGCTCAGTGACGCAAGCTAAAAAGCTCGCGCACTGCTCACTGTCTTCTCCAAATTAGCAGGAACTCCATAGTTGAACCCAAAGCATCAAAAGTCCGTAACTTGGTCAAAACAAGTCCAAATCCAACTTTTCAAAGGTCAAAATTGGGTAGAATAAAATTCTCTACAACATGGAACCATCAAAACTTAAAAACGAAGAAGTTTGATAGATCAAAACCACTAAAAATCCAAAAATAACTAATTTCTAGATTTACAAAATTAAAGCCTCAAAATAGAAAATGACAAGTTCTAATGTGTCTTAGAAACATGAGGAGAAGCTAATGGAACAATAAAAATGGGCTCTCTTGTGGAAGTAAGTTGCACTTGCCTAAGGGGTGTTCTTGGTTGGTGGTGGGTTTAATGGAGAAGGAGAAGAGATTAATAAAGAGAGAGAAGAAGAATAGGTAATAAATATGAGTGGTGGTGGTAGGTAGGGGGTTCACCCCTTGGTTTATGATGAACCAAGAGCAATCCCAAATCGAACCAAGCCAACCCAAGCCAAGAATAAACCAAGTCCCAGGGAGGAAATTAAGCAAGGAAATCATGCAATACAAGAATAAATACGTACATGTATTCCAGAAATACATAATACGAACCACAGGCATTACAACTCTATCCACCTTAAAAGAATTTCATCCTCGGAATTTAATCAAGAGGCTAGAGGAGCAATGACAAGCTATATTAATCACATGCAAGCTATAACTAGGCAGACAATCACTCATTCAAGCAAGGAATCGAAGGCATGAGGCATAAGAAAGACATTATACCTCACGAGTCAAACAAGTCGGGATACCGCGATCGGATATCATCCTCACGCTCCCACGTTGACTCCCCCAAAGAGTGATGACCCCAAGCAACTCGGACTAACTTGATAGTCTTATTCTTGAGGATCTTCTCTCTCTGGTCCAATATAGACACGGGCCTCTCCTCATACGAAAGGTTGGTACAAACAACCAATTCCGAATGATCTAGGATGTGGCTTGGGTCCGGGATATACCGTCGTAATTGGGATACATGGAACACGTCATGCACCTCGTTTAGCAACGGTGGAAGAGCGAGACGATAGGATACATCTCCTACTCGCTCCAGAATGTCAAACGGTCCTATATACCTAGGACTAAGCTTGCCCCGTACGTCGAAACGAATGACGCCATGGTTAGACGAAATCCTCAGGAATACATGATCGCCGACCGAAAACTCGAGAGGGCGCCGATGAGAATCGGCCCAATTACGCTGGCGATCTTGGGCAACTCGAAGATGATCTCTGACTCGCCTGACCACTTCAACTGTCCGGGCAATCATTTCTGGACCGAGCATCTGTCTCTCTACAACATCATCCCAGGCTAGCGGGGATCTGCACTTCCTACCATACAGTGCCTCGAACGGTGCCATCTGGATACTGGCCTGGAAACTGTTGTTGTACTAGAATTCTACCAGGTGCAAGTGATCTTCCCATGAACCATCGAAGTCAAGTGTGCAAGACCGCAACATGTCTTCAAGAGTCTGGATCGTGCGCTCCGACTGGCCTTCTGTCTGCGGGTGATATACTGAACTGAACTGGAGACGAGTTCCCAAACTCTCTTGCAAGCTACGCTAAAAGTACGATATAAATCTTGAATCTCGGTCCGAGGTGATACTGACTGGCACACCGTACAATCTGACAATCTGCCTGAGGTACATCTCTGCTAACTGAGCCGTCGACTGACCAACTCTGAATGGAAGAAAGTGAGCCACTTTCGTGAGCCTGTCAACTATAACCCAGATAGCATCTCTAGCAGCTGGGGATCTAGGTAGTCCAGTCACAAAATCCATGGTCACATGCTCCCACTTCCATTCTGGAATCGGTAAGGGCTGAAGAAGTCCAGCCGGTCCCTGATGTTCGGCTTTAACTTGTTGGCAAACCAAACACCGAAAGACAAACCGAGCTATCTCCCGCTTTATGCCATTCCACCAGAAATGCTGCCGGATATCACGGTACATCTTCGTACGACCGGGATGGATAGAATACTTCGAACTGTGCGTTTCTGACATAATCTCCTGCCGGATATCTCCGCTGGGTACACAAAGACGCTTACCATGTCAAAGTGTACCGTCCTCATGAATGCATAACTCTGGTCTTCGTCCTGCCTCACACTTTGCTCTGAGTCGCTGAAGCTTGGAATCTACCGACTGCGCCATCCGGATCCTCTCGACTATAGTGGATTGAACTTGCATACTGGCCATCAAGGCCACACTAGAAGGGAGAACAACTTCAATACCCATCTTCTGAAGATCTGCTATCAGCTCTGGTTGCGCTGTTAGAAAATAAACTCTCGCTCTCCTGCTCAATGCATCTGCAACAACATTGGCCTTCCCAGGATGATACTGCAGGTTGACATCATAATCCACAAGAAGCTCCAGCCACCTTCTCTGACGCATGTTAAGATCCTTCTGGGTGAAAACATACTTCAGGCTCTTGTGGTCGGTGAAAATCTCCACCCTGTCTCCATACAAGTAGTGTCTCCACAACTTAAGTACAAATACCACTACTGCCAGCTCCAAGTCATGGGTTGGGTAATTCCTCTCATGATCACGAAGTTGTCGTGACGCATAAGCTATTACCTTCCCATGCTGCATCAGAACACATCCTAAACCTCTGCCTGAAGCATCACAGTACACTGAGAATCCTCCGGTCCCATCTGAAAGTGTGAGAATAGGAGCTGTTATCAGGCCTCGCTTCAACTGCTCAAAAGAACTCTGACACTCTGCTGTCCAAGTAAACTGCGCATCCTTGCGGGTCAACTGCGTCAATGGCACTGAAATTCGAGCAAAATCCGAAAAAAACCGCCGGTAGTAGTCGGCCAATCCAAAAAAACTACGAACCTCTGCAACTGTGCTGGGCACTGGCCATGACTCAATAGCCACAATCTTCTGGGGATCCACTTCTACTCCTCCTCGAGTGATGATATGACCCAAGTACGAAATGCGATCGAGCCAGAACTCGCATTTACTGAACTTGGCATATAACTGGTGCTCTTTGAGGATCTGAAGAACTATACGGAGATGCTGCTCATGCTCCGCCTCACTCTTGCTGTAGACCAGAATGTCATCCAAGAATACAATCATAAACTGATCCAAGTAAGGCATGAAGATGCGATTCATGAGGTCCATGAATACTGCCGGCGCATTGGTTTCTCCAAAAAGCATAACAAGGAATTTCCAATGCCCATACCTTGATCTAAAAGCTGTCTTCGGGATGTCCTGCTCTCTGACTCTGATCTAACGATAACCTGAGCGCAAATCAATCTTCGAGAATACTGAAGTGCCCTTGAGTTGATCAAACAAGTCATCTATCCTCGGAAGAGGGTATCTGTTCTTGATTGTCACTGAGTTTAAGGTACGATAATCAACACATAACCTGGACGTACCATCCTTCTTTTTCACAAGAAGCATCAGGGCTCCCCAAGGCGATCCACTAGCACGAATGAATCCCTTGGTTCTGAGTTCTTCAATCATCTTGTACAATATCTCCAACTCTGACGGTGCCATCCTGTAGACTCTCTCTGATACTGGGGCTGTCCCGGGAATCAAGCCTATAGTGAACTCGATCTCCCGCTCCGGAGGCATACCTGGAAGTTCTTCTGGAAAAATATCTGAAAACTCCTCGACTATCCTGGGCAACTGAACTGCTGCTACTGCCATCCGCAATACTGGAGGAGATGACCCAACTTCGCCTCGGAAGAAAGAAAACTCCGGCTCGCCTGGAATGCTAAAAATAACCCTGCCAATGTGGCAGTCTATCCTAGCATACTGGTTCCTCAACCAATCCATCCCTAGGACCACATCATAATCGGCCATCGAGAACTCTATCAATCTAGCGGGGAATTCTCTACCGCTAACTACGATTCGATACGAGGAAAACACTCTATCTACTCCCACAAGTCCGTTACCAGTAAGTATATTAAGTTTTACTGATAATGACTCGGGCTCCAATCCTACCCGTGTCGCGAATCGTGCAGACATAAATGAATGCGATGCACCAGAATCAAATAAAGCTGAAGCTGGAAAGGAGTTGACGAGAATAGTACCTGCCACTACCTCTCCTGGTGCCAATCCTTCCTCCACGGTCATCACCATAGCCTGACCGTGCCCTCGGGGTGCTGGTCCCCTCTGCTGAAATCCTCGTTGCCTGCTCTGACTCTGGGCTTGGACTTGTGCATACTGCTGCGGGTTCTGCTGCTGGAACACTTTGGTCTGAGGCGGCAAGGGCCTCGGCAATGGATACTGCTGCTGCTGGACCGGAGCTGGTCCTCTCACCGAAGAGCTAGAAAGGTTGGACGATGATGAACCACCCCTATTCGGGCAGGATCCAACCCTATGGTCTGGTGCTCCACAAGCCAGACACAATCCCTGTGCCCTGCGACATTCTGCCACCACATGGCCTGGATTTCCACAATGAGAACAACCCACTGCGAAAGATTGCTTCTGCTGCCGAGGGTACGTCGAAGTTGAATGCTGAACCAACGTTACTGAGGCCACTCGCCTCGGAGCTCCAATAGTCAAAGCCCTGGCTGCCGCGGCCGGTGCTGAAGACTGATTCATCTGGCCGTGAGATCTCTTTCGACCTCCGGCCCTATCCACAATCCTCTGGGAGGTATACTCATGCCTCCCGGCTGCTCTCAATACTGCATCAAAAGTCTGATGCTCAAACTGCTCAACTGCCAACAAGATCTCCAGGTGAAGTCCCTGCTGGAACCGCTGGGCTCTATCATACTCGGTTGCCACCAAAGTGGGAGCAAACCGACTGAGTCTGGAAAACTCAGCCGCATACCCGTCGACCGTCCTGCCTCCTTGCTTCAGATTGGTAAACCTCGTCTGCAGATCATACCGAGCCACGGCATCGAAATACTTGGTCTGGAATCTCTCTCTGAATACTGCCCAAGCAATGGGTGCTGCTAATCTAACGGCCTGTGCTGCCCACCAGCTGCGGGCAAGATCTAACAACTGCAGGCGCACAACGGCCACCTTCTCGTCCTCTGGGGTCCTGGCTGCTTCTAGAATCACCTTTGTGTCCTGAAGCCATGCATCTGCCGCGATAGCATCTTCATTACCGACGAAGAATGGAGGGTTCAAGCGCTTGAAGCTGTTGGCCGTGCTGTTACCCTGATGACCACCCCGGGTCAAAGCATCCGTCGCTGCCTGGTGCAAGGCATCTCCATGCCGGTCTTGGGAAGCTATCAAGGTCCTGACGAGTCCTACCAAAGTTCCGTCATCATGTTCTACAGGTGGAACTGGCTGGACTGGTGGCTCTCCGCCAGAAGGTACGACTCTGGAGGCTACTCCGGAATGCTGGACTTGATCTCCAGGTTGCTGCTGGTCCACGGGAGGTGCTCCGCCTTGCTGGTCGGTAGGTCCACGAACAATACCGCTGAAGAAGACGACATAGGGAACAATAAGGAAGGACCAGGACAGATCAACGATACAAGCATATGATCTGGACAAGAATCCTGGGATTCAAAAGATACGAGCAGAGATCAAGGACGAATACTGATTAAGACATCTATTCGGTAAACCCTCACATATTTTGATTTACAAGACCTGCATGGGCCACCACTTAAACCATGTCACGCTCCAGAACCAGAATACTGGAGAGCGGGGGCAGACATAGCCAGTTACTTATATGAAATGGAATCCATCTCGCTATACGGTCACGGCTGTCTATATACATGAGGGTTTATCTACAAGCCAACAGTCTCTTAAGGTCATGAACAAGCCTAGTGTCTCAATCACAAGCAAGTAAGTAAAAGTCACAAGATGTATGATCATTAAATATATAATAGTAAGGCGTCCCAAATATTACATATTCTGTTGATCATGAAGCTAGTTGTTACAAAATGTCAGGACTAGCAAGAGTTTAGTCATACATGATCAACCCTAAGATCTGTTAATCATGTTACAGCCCGTAGGCAGACAGTAAGTAAGTGCAATCGAGCTAAACAGGTGCTCGTCGGCTAAACGCCTAAAAAGAATACTTTTACAATAGAGAGGGAGAGCCAAAATAACCCACTCGTTGCCAGGATTCCTTCTAGTGTTCGCCATCTGGCAGGAAGGTTGGGAGATCCTCGGTAGCTGCTCCGAAATCTGGCCAAACAAAACTAGTTGGGTCAGGCCCCAGAAAGAGCAAGTGCCACAAAGGAGGCTTCACTTAAGAACTAAAACCAGCAATCAGCACAAGATATAAATAAAAGTAAGAACTGGAAATAAAGAAAATATACCAGGATGATATACGACGAGATAACCATGGAACTATTCAGATAACCAGGTTACAACCCGTAAACCAAACAAGGACTTGGGTTGTAACCCTTCGTCTGAACAGAACTTGGAATTCTTACCATTTATCGATAAAATAAATACAAGCATTCTGGTCATTCAATAATCTGGAACAGGATCAGGGCAAGACTAGACTGGTTAGACTCTGTCCAATCACTTCACGGCCAAGCAAGAATTACGGCTTGATACTTTAACTAACAAGGGTTGTCACAAGCCTAATTACTATCAAGATGCAGTAAGATTATTCCACAGCCATAAGCCCTGCAGACCATCCAGGTTACCCGGGTTAAAAGATTAGAGTTGAATTCAGGTGGGTACATCGTCCAGGAAACGAATATATCCTTAGGTAGCTTGAAGGGTGCAACACATGACAGTGTGCTGGAACTATGCCCTACTCGACGGCAGGCTACAGATCCCAAGGCGTGCCCAGGTAACGGAATTGCCTGTAGCTGGGAAATCTCGTCATGACTAATGTATTAATCTAGTTATTAGCCTTAGTCCATTTTAGTAGGTACTCCTGACCGTGATACTCAGGAGTCCCTGTCCTAGACATGATGCAAGACAGGACTAGTTTATTTATACAAACACAATCGCCCACGGTGTCCATATTAATTATACAGGTCATGTCATATCAGGTAGCCGTCGTAACAGCTATTCGAGATAATCGTGTCAGGTTATCATGCCAAGTGTACTTATCAGGAGTGCGCCACGACGGGCCACTATCAGGTCATGTCAGGTTATTATGTCAGGAGTGCACCACTACGGGTCACTATCACGTCATGCACAATTATCAATTCCAAACATATCAAGTAAATTCACAATTATCAAGTTCAGGACAAAAGGCGTAAGGATATAAAATGGACGTTAAATATGTAATAAAATATCACTATACAGGGCTATATAAGATCCAGGGTAAGTAGGGTCAGGTCCAGTTGTGCCTAAGTCAGACTGCGCTCAAGTCAGGCTACACTCAGGTCAGGCTACGCTCAGGTCAGGCTATGCTCAGGTCAGGCTACGCTCAGGCCAGACTACGCTCAGGTCAGGGTACGCTCAGGCCAGGCTACGCTCAGGTCAAGCTACGCTCAGGCCAGGATACGCTCAGGTCAGGGTATGCAAGACATACGCCTCCAAAAGACAGCGTATGGACTCCATACGACTCCTCTTCAAGGCAGCATATGTACTCCATACGACTCTTTGCCAAGACAGCGTATGCAAGACATACGCCTCCAAAAGGCAACGTATGAGTCAGACTGCACTGCGCTAAAGAGCGCGCGCAGCTCAGTGACGCAAGCTAACAAGCTCGCACACTGCTCACTGTCTTCTCCAAATCAGCAGGAACTCCATGGTTGAACCCAAAGCTTCAAAAGTCCGTAACTTGGTCAAAATAAGTCCAAATCCAACTTTTCAAAGGTCAAAATTGGGTAGAATAAAATTCTCTACAACATGGAACCATCAAAACTTGAAAATAAAAAAGTTTGATAGATCAAAACCACCAAAAATCTGAAAATAACTAATTTCTAGATTTACAAAATTAAAGCCTCAAAATGGAAAATGACAAGTTCTAATGTGTCTTAGAAACATAAAGAGAAGCTATTGGAACAATAAAAATGGGCTCTCTTGTGGAAGCAAGTTGCACTTGCCTAAGGGGTGTTCTTGGTTGGTGGTGGGTTTAATGGAGAAGGAGAAGAGATTAATGAAGAGAGAGAAGAAGAATAGGTAATAAATATGAGTGGTGGTGGTAGGTAGATGGTTCACCCCTTGGTTCATGATGAACCAAGAGCAATCTCAAACCGAACCAAGCCAACCCAAGCCAAGAATAAACCAAGCCCCAGGGAGGAAATTAAGCAAGAAAATCACGCAATATAAGAATAAATACGTACACGTATTCCAGAAATACGTAATACGAACCACATGCATTATATTATGTGATCATTATCCCCAGTAGCTGAATTCATGTGTCTCTTAGTTGTATTCATGTGCCCCTAAGCCGTTTACATAACCATATTGTACTATAAATCACTTAGCCACTTACAGTCTCTACTTATCATGTATTTACTTTCAGTTATAAATATCTCCTGTTTACTCGTACTTCCTTTTCAGTACTTCCTGTATTTTACTCTATTGCATGTTTTATACTCCTAACCTGTTATGAACTGTTGAGAGATATGTGCTCGTTCCCGTCCTGATTGGACCTGTTAAAAATTTACAGAGGACGAGGAGGAGGCCTGCTTAGACACTTACTATGGGACAGCCTTAGAGGACACTTGCGATCCGAACTTCCAGTCGGATCCCTTTGCAGTAGAGACAGTTGCTCCATAGATAGTTTTTATCTTATTTTATAGCATTGGAGTTGAGTTGTACATATATTTTGGATCTGTATTATGTCTGGATGTTGTGGAGTTTATCATAGACACTTAGCTTCTCTCTATTTATATTCATGTGGATTTCGGATCTTGCATCTTTATATCATTCTATCTTTATCTTGTTCTACCTTAGTTGTGATTGAGATATATCTCTGTTATGTTACCCCCATTCGGGGAGTATAACTATTTTTACCTTCAAATGTTAGATGTTGTGACCTAGGACAGCGTTCTACCGCCGACACTGTGGCGTAGGCTGGACGTACCCACGTCTCGTGCCCTTACTCTAGGGTGCGGGTCGTGACACATTTTTAGTGGTGGCCCATGCAGGTCTAGGTTGGAAATGTAGTGGTATTCGAACTAGAATATCGCTACAGCCTGCTGTAGGAATTAGTATATTTTGAAGGTACTCAATCACACTAAAAAAAACTCCTTATCAGATTTCGTATATCTATTTTGCTGCTTATTGTCTTCCTTAGAAATTTTAACTGTCCTCCTTTGATATTTCGATTCATTTTTAGTAATTGTTTCTTGTTTGATCTATGTCTCCAGGATGGTTGAGACGCGATCGCATTGCCCTGTACTGGGAGACGCTGGAGAGGGGTCTAGCACCTCTCGACCTCAGCAGCAGCCAGCTCCCGGTGCCACAGGGCCAGTGCAGGCCTCAGGAGTCGGTATTTCTGCCACATTTGGGGGAGCACCTCCACCAGTCAGGAGGGGGTTATGATTCCTGAGATCCTTCCAACGCAGCAGCCTCCGCCTGCGGGGATGGTAGACGCTGCACATCTCTTCTCCTTCGTGGAGAGGATTTTTGAGTCCCACAAGCAGCAACAGACGAGGCAGACTGTAGATTTTCGTCAGAGGATCGATGAGGCACACCAGTTGGTTCGTACTACAGTCGAGATGATCACAGCTCAGGGGACCCAGCTGCAGCCCCGTCGGAGGGAGAAGGATATACAGGACATCCAGAAGATGCACCCTCGGGAGTTCTTCGGTACGGAGGGTATCCACTATAAAGACGACTGGATAGAGCATATTGAGGAGATCTTCGGGCTGGCGGACATACCAGCTCGACTCCAGATCGAGGCAGTGGGCAGTCAGATGCAGGACTTGGCCCGTGCGTGGTATCAGACAGATCCCAGAGTGGGAGTTGAGGGTCAGACTTGGACCCAGTTCAAGGAGCTGTTTAAGGAGCAGTTCTTTCCTGATGTGGCCTTAGGAGGTATCGAGGCACAGTTCGATGCTCTGGTTCAGGGAAACCAGACGGTAGCTGAGTATGCTGCAGAGTTTTATAGACTTGCCTGTTTTATAGATGACTTGACTGAGAAGACGAAGGCGAGGAAGTTTCACCGAGGTCTGATTAGAGAGGTTCGGTCGCTGACTAAGAGCGACCGGAACGCTACATTTGCTGAGATATTTTCTGGGGCTATGGCGGCAGAAGAGGGGTCGTTACTTTCAGGGTGGTAGCAGCAGTCAGGGGCAGGCCAAGAGGCCTCACTTCCAGCAGCAGCAGCAGAGGCCAGTTCAGCAGTATCAGCAGCAGCAGCAGTCGCAGTATCAGCAGCAGGGTAGGGCACCTTTTTAGCAGGTGCAGCACCAGCAGCAGAGAGGGCAGCAGGCACCCCGTCAGCAGCAGGTAGTCATTTGTACTTTCTGCAAAAAGTCGGGGCACATGATCTATGAGTGCAGGAAGAAGCTAGGCAAGTGCCTTCTTTGTGGTGCGGGAGATCACCAGTTGAGGGATTGCCCTGGGGCTTTTGGACGAGGAGCTCAGGGAGGTGGAGCCAAGGCTCCAGCAGGCCAGCAGAGGGGGCCACTGCAGACCCAGAAGCAGAGGTTCCAGCAGCACCAGCAGCAGGCACGAGGTGGACAACAGGAGCGAGTTTCGCCATAGCAGCTGAGGATGCCGAGGCCATCGGAGAGCTGATAGCAGGTTCGGTTCTCCTAGATTCCCTTCTAGCATTTACACTCTTTGATTCTGGGGCTTCCCACAGCTTTGTGTCAGTATCGTATGCTATTAGACACAGTCTGGTTTCTGAACCACTGCCTAGGACCTGCAAGATCACGACCGGGGGTGGGGTCATCCTCGTGAGTGATATTTGCAGAGGGCAGAGTATCATATTGGGAGGTCGAGAGTTGGGAGTGAGTTTACTCGTCATGCCATTACCGAACTACGATATTATATTAGGTATGGACTGGCTGAGTAGACACCACGTCCGAATTGATTATCGAGGGGGTAGAGTTTTGTTCGGGGCGCCAGGAGAGCCAGAGTTTGAGTACACCCGACGGCAGGCAGAGCAGGACGGCGGAGTTTTCTGTGGAGCATCAGTCGAGGAGAAGGTGGCTCCGCATCCCTTGATCGCAGAGTTTATGGATGTATTCCCAGAGGAGTTACGAAGGCTTCCACCGGACAGGGATGTAGAGTTCTCGATAGACTTGGTTCCCGACACGGAATCGATTTCTCAGCATGTCTATCGAGTGAACAACAGTGAATTGGTGGAGCTGAAGAAGCAGGTGGATGAGCTGCAGGACAAGGGCTTCATCCAATCTAGTTCTTCACCATGGGGTGCACCGGTACTCTTCGTACCCAAGAAGGATGGGTCGGTATGGATGTGTATCGACTACAGGGCACTTAACAACCTGACAATCAAGAACAGATACCCACTGCCGCGGATCGATGATCTCTTTGATCAGTTGAGCGGAGCTCGGGTGTTCTCTAAGATTGATTTGAGGTCAGGTTATCACCAGGTGAAGGTAAAGAGGGAGGATATTCCCAAGACCGCTTTCAGGACACGGTACGGGCAGTTTGAGTTTTTGGTTATATCGTTTGGGCTAACCAATGCACCAGCAGTGTTTATGAATCTAATGAACAAGGTGTTCTACCAGTACTTGGACAAGTTCGTGGTGGTGTTCATTGATGATATCTTGGTATATTCCAAGACAGAGGAGGAGCACGAGGAGCATCTGCGGATAGTGCTGGAGACTCTCAAGAGGGAGCAGCTTTATGGGAAACTCTTCATGTGTGAGTTTTTCTTGGACCGGATGGACTTCTTGGGGCATGTTGTGACTGGATATGGTATCTCAGTTGACCCCAAGAAGATTGTAGCAGTTGAGGCATGGGTAGCGCCGACTTCAGTGGGAGAGATCAGGAGTTTCCTGGGGCTTGCAGGATACTATAGGAGATTTGTGCAGGATTTCTCCCGGGTTGCAGAGCCGTTGACACGGTTGACCCGGAAGGATACTGAGTTTGTTTGGTTAGAGGAGTGTTAAGCAGCTTTTGATGAGTTGAAGAAGCGGCTTACGACAGCTCCGATTATGATATTGCCTTCAGGATCAGGTGGTTTCACTATTTATAGTGATGCTTCAGGGAAGGGGCTGGGTTGTGTCTTGCAGCAGCATGGAAAGGTGATCGCCTATGCTTCTAGGCAATTATGTCCCCATGAGAAGAACTACCCTACCCATGACCTGGAGCTGGCAGCGGTGATTTTTGCTTTGAAGTTATGGAAGCACTATCTGTATGGCGAGAGGGTGGAGATTTTCACAGATCACAAGAGCTTGAAGTATGTGTTTACACAGAAAGAGGTCAATATGAGGCAGTGTAAATGGCTAGAGTTGATGAAGGACTTTGACATCTCACTTCAGTATCACCCAGGGAAGGCCAACGTGGTTGCCGATACCTTGAGTAGGTATCCGACAGCCATAAGTTTGACTATAGACCGACATTTGCTTACAGACTTGGAGAGGCTTGGGATAGAGGTAATTGTGCCCGGAGTGCAGATGCAGTTATGGGGCCTTCAGATACAGTCGGACTTGATGGAGAGGATCAAAGCGACGCAGTTCGAGGATGTGGCTCTGCGGTGTATCCGAGAGCAGGTTCTTGCAGGTTTGGTGGATGGCGAGTTTTTACTTGCAGAGGATGGTGCCTTGAGGCACGGTTCCAGGTTATGTGTGCCTAGCGGGGAGCTCAGAGAGCAGATCATGCAGAGGCTCACAGATCGCAGTAATCTATGCATCCTGGTGCCAATAAGATGTACAGGGATCTGCGAGAGCATGTCTGGTGGTACAGGATGAAGCGGGAGGTGTCCCACTTCGTAGCTAGATGCTTGGTCTGTCAGCAGGTCAAGGCAGAGAGGCAAAGGCTCGGAGGATTATTGTAGCCGTTGCCCATTCCAGAGTAGAAGTGGGAACATATCACCATGGATTTCGTATCTGGGTTACCGCGTACGCCAGGAAGAAAAGACGTGATTTGGGTCATCGTTGACAGGTTGACCAAATCGGCCCACTTCTTGCCATTCAAGGTGAGTACGTCTATAGAGAGGCTTGCGGAGTTGTATATGAGGCAGATAGTCAGGATTCACGGAGTTCCCGTCAGCATTATCTCAGATCGGAATAGTCGCTTTACTTCCCATTTTTGGAGGAGTCTGCAGACTAGTTTGGGCACTCAGCTCAAGTTTAGTACTGCATACCACCCCTAGACGGACGGACAGTCAGAGAGGACTATTCAGACCCTTGAGGACATGCTGCGGACGTACGTCCTGGATTTTGGAGGTTCCTGGAAGGATCATCTACATTTAGTGGAGTTTGCTTACAATAACAGTTATCAGGCCAGCATTGAGATATCACCGTTTGAGGCTCTGTACGGGCATAGGTGTCTATCTTGGGATAATGTTGGAGAGCGAGCTTTACTAAAACCAGAGATGGTTGTTGACGCAGCCGAGAAGGTGAAGCTCATCAGGGACAGACTTCGCGTGGCGCAGAACAGACATCGGCACTGGGCCGATAGCCACCGGAGGCCGTTGGAGTTTGAGGTACAGATTTAGAGATAGGATTAGAAGTAGGTTGCATTATTTTGTGTTTGATTGATCGTGTTTGATTTTTAGTAACTTGAGACCTTTGTTTTGATTAGGTTGGAGACATAGTTTTTTTGCGGATATCTCCGACTCGTGGTATGATACGTTTTGGTGGAGGTGGGAAGCTTAGCCCGCGCTTCATCGGCCCTTTCATTATCAGCGGAAGAGTCGGTGACGTGGCATACAGGCTAGACTTGCCACCTGCACTAGTGGGAGTTAACAACGTATTCCACGTATCACAGTTGAGATGGTACGTGGCTGACCCCAACCATGTGCTCGATCATTCGGAGATTGAGGTTGGACATACTCTGAGTTATCCAGAGCAGCCTATGGAGATTCTGGATCGTCGAAAGAAGGTATTGAGGAACCAGGTGATACCCTTGGTACACGTCGCATGGAGGTATCATTCTTTAGGAGAGTCTACCGGGGAGCGGAATGATGAGATGCGCGAGCGGAACCCCTATCTTTTTGGACCTTGAGGTATACTTTTCTATCATTCTCAGCAGTTTAGTTTCGCCTTTAATTTCGAGGACGAAATTATTTTAAGGAGGGTAGATTTGTCACTACCACTTTTCTAGCTTGATGGTATTTTGGTCATTTTTGAAATTTTGAGAATTATTTGGAATTATTATTATTATTATTTAGATTTATTAGAATTAATATAATTTTTAGTGATTTTTAGTATAATTGATTTTGGTCCTATAGTTGACTTTGACTAGTGTTGACTAGGAGACTAACCTAGAGACTAACCTAGGTCATGACTACTTGGTTAGGTTAAGTAACCCTAGCTTGACCTAAGTTAGTGAGTATTAACTCATTAGAATTAGTTTGGGGAAATTAGGAGTTAGTTTGATTAAGGAATGGCTTGTGAAATCACAAGTCATTATTGTGACTTAAAGCCTTAAGGCCCAACCAAACACTAGTGAACCTAGCCCATTCCAACCCACTTGGCCGGCCACTAGGTCACCCCTCTCTATATATTCCCTCCTAGAAATTAGGGCTAGCCTCCATTGGGATTATTACAAGTTTGGAAAGAGGTGAGTCCCCATCTTCCTTAAATCATAGAAAATCCATTTCAAATCCTTTTTCCTCCAAATCAATTGCAATAGGACCTAATTTTATTGTACTTGCTGTTGTTATTGAGAGATTTCAGGGAATACATAATTTGTGGATATTTTGGGAGCTTGAGGAACCATTTCATTTGGGGCTTTTGTGAGGATTTGACATCAATAGGTATATTCCATTCCTCACCATGAATTTACTGTTTTATTGCATTACTAGGATGCCCTAGCCCTAACCTAACAGTAGGATTAGCTAACCCTAGAATTTGAGTCCATTACGTGTCCGTATCGGATACGTATCAGCACGTATAGGAATGTGTTCGACGAAATGCCCCAAAGGGCATTTCGACCTAATTTCTGGATTGTAATTGAATAGGAAAATAGGATTAGACCTCGCTTATGCATTGCACTAAGCACGATTTAGCATCGTGTCGAGTCGCACGGACACGCGGACACGCGGTCACACACACGCGCGCGCTGGCAGGATTTATGCCCTGCTACTCGGGCTTGATTCCGAGCTGGACACGCCACTTTGGCTTGCGAAATTTGACACACGTGTCGTGTCCATGACTGACACAGGGTTCTCCAAGTGGTTCGAGCTCTCGTGTCGTGTCGGACACGTATTTACGTGTGCACTGTGCGTGCACAGTGTGTCCCATTATGTTGAGATTGGTCCTCAGTGTTTAATTCAATTTAATTAGTTTTAATTTATGTTTTTAGTTGATAATTAGATCTAAATATGATGTATTATCTATGGTTAATTAGGTTTACATGTTGGTTTAAGTTTTGATGTGAATATTGGATTTGAATGGGTTAAAGTTCATATAGCTGATACCATTCCTGATGCATGTATTGTTCAGCATTTTTCTAACCTTTTAATTCCTGTTAAATGATGTTTCTCACTATTAAATATCCCCCACATGTTTATAGTTCATGTTCAGTTCAATATTGTATTCGAAATTGGCTTTTGGGTGTGTTAATAGAAATTGGCATGTGGAGTTGTTTCAAATTGATGTTAAACTGGAAAAAAACTGAATTCATGATAAACCTGAGATTCTTCTTTGCTTTTAACTGAGATTTGTTGAATTATTGTCAATGAGATTGGCAATGTATGGGTTGTAGTATAGCTAACTGAGATTTTTATCCCATTTTATTCACTGAATAGAATGATTTCCTATCTCCTTTCCTTAACTGAATTGGAATGGGGTTTACAGTAAACTGTAGCCTATAACCTGAGAATTGGGTTCCTCATTTCAAAACCTGAGATTATGATCATTAATATAATTTCCCATGCCTTGTAATGTAGTTCAGTATTTAGATGGGGAGAATAGTTATCCATAACCTGAGATTCATTCTCTTAACCTGAGAATGTACATCCCAACCTGAATTGAAATTGTTTGAACTGATTTCCTGTTTTTCCTGAACTGTTTCTTTGAACATGGCTCACTGATTTTTATATATTACCTCATTGTATCCAGGATTCCTGCAATGCTGATTCCCTTTTCTGTTTCATACAGATTTGTATACACACACACCCCACCATATTGTATTTCCTGTACACCCACAGTCCTGTTATCACACACATCCAGGTGTCTATGCCACCACACTATTTTCACATGCCTTAGCACACTGTTTACACTTTTCAGTTTTCACATATGAACATGCCACTAATTTCTTATTATTGCACACTGTTTTTAGATATCACTCATCACACACACACTGTCACGACCCGCACCCACTGTGAGGGTACGAGTGCGTAACAACGCCCAGCCTACGCCGCAGCGGTGGCGGTAGAACGCTATTCTAGGTCACTATCTAACCAACAACTCACGCAATTATATAATGTATTTGTCAAAATCTCAACTCCGAACGGAGGACAAGTATGGATATAATGTAATCTCAATCACAGTCTAAGCACGATATGATAACACAGAAGATTATAACTAAGACTAAATAACATAAATAAAACCAATAACTAAATAATATAATTTGACAATCTCAACTACATAACTCAACTTATATACAACTCCAGTTCTAAAACATGAAGGCTAAACAAAAAAATAGCTAATCTTCCAATCAATCCTGAGTGTCGGGGCCATAGGTAGCTAAGCCGTCTCCTGGTCCATAATATATAGGGCACGTGTCCTCAGGGCAATCATCTGTAAAATTTTCAACAAGTCCAGTCAGGACAGGAACGAGTACAACTCATCAAGAAATCCCAAGTAAATGACAGAGAACTATAAAGCAGTTATAAATAGTTTTATTGATGAATATGGCAGTTTATATTTAGGTTGTGGCATAGAGAAGCAGTAAGATACAAAGAAAGTAAAGTAACTAAAATAAGAGAAGAATGATGGCAATGAAGACTGTAAATAAATCTAGCTGAACTAAGGTATCATAATAAGTCCAGATAGTAAATGTAAACAAGTGCAAAATCCAAGTAAATCCAGACAACATGAATCTGATACCAGGTGGTTCCAGTACAAGATGAGTCCGGTATAAGGTGAGTCAAGTTGGTGATCAAAGGTTCTAGGGTGAGTCCAGCCTATACTCTAACATTGTGTTTTAAAATATCTAGTTCGACATGTGAACGGCTGTAGGTAATACGGCACACCGCATACTCGTCCAAGTGTGGGATGGCTATCGTTCCAGTATAATTCTAAGGGAGTGGTTCCAGTATTTGGGTATGTTCACATGCCTATTCCAATATTTCCCCGTCCCGCAAGTACAAGTGAATCCATAATCCGACACAAAAATAGATATAAGTCCAGCCAGTACACGAATGGTTCCAGTAAATGATTCCAAGGTGGTTCCAGTAAATGATTCCAGTAGGTGGTTTCAGAATAAAGGCCAGACTTAAATAAGTGAGTGTCGCATAAAATGGATCCAGTAATATCAAATCATGTTTGAAACATAGAATCAGATAGAACTAGCTACAACTGAAATATAGTAAACGACAAGTAAATGGATGAACTATCAGAGAATGTACTCGCCTGCTACTCTGAAAAGAGTAGTGTAATATCAGATATCTGCAACTGAGTCACAATGTCCTAGATAGAGGAATACAGGTTATAATATGTTTAAATAAGATAAATGAGGTTTACAATACAATCTACATGAATTCTAGGTCAATCTAGATCAAAGTCAACTCTAAGTCAATCTGGTCAACTATCTAGGTCAAACTAGGTCCCAGTCAAACTTGGTCAACTCTGGGTCAACCCAAGTGAATACTCTAGTCAAACTAGGTCAATTGATCACATCCAGACTAAATGTTGACTTTTGGTCAACTCCGTCAAACTGGACTAGTCCACTAAGTCAACTAGGTCAAACTTAGTCCAATCAAGTCTAATAAGTCTCACTAGGCCTAACCAAGCCTAATCTAGTCAATCAAGTACAAGCATAAGCCAATAGGACCACACTAGTACGACCATGCCAAGTACCATGCACCAATATAATGTATATATGTACCATAGGCTATAGAATGATATGCAAAGCTATACTAGGCATGGCATATATAGGTATTATCATCATACGAGGCAAGGCTATATGCCATATAGACAAAATATTCATATATATACATATAGGCCATCAACCTTATAATACATAGGGAGATGGACAAGTGAGTGTATTTACAACTAACTTGTGTGTGTGTATGCAACCTCGACTAGAGTGTGAGTGTGGGACATGCATATGTGATACAATAGTGTGTGCCAAAGGTGAAAGAGTGAATTTAGGAATTAGTGGCTCTTAGTTTAGGCATAGGCATGTGTGTGTATAGTTGTAATTAGGTTTCATGTGTTTATGTTGAGTGTCACATGAACCAATGTGTGTGATAGTATGGTGTGGTATCAGATGACTGGAAACAAATCTCAGAAATCATGTGGAGTGACATGACAGTAAGATAATTGAGTGTAGTGATGTGTGTAAGTTCATGGAAATCAGGAAATAATATGTTAATGTGACATTGCATGTACAATGAGACAGCCATAGGCATCTCAGATTCTCAGGAATCCTGAGAACAGTGATCAATGAGTGAAATCAGTGCACTAGTATGGGAAAACAGGGAATTTGGGGTTCCATTGCAAGAGTAGTGAGTGACAGTGTGACATCCAACCAATTAACACATAAATGTAAACTAAAATTGAAACCAAATATGAAACCAAATGAAATGCTAATTTCGAATCAACATCTATACTCCCAACTCTCTAAGCTGAACTTCAGTTTCAGTTTAGATATACCATCTAAACATTCAACCAATTTTCAGTAACCTAATACACATTTATGTGAAATAGTATGTCAACTTTAAAAAGGGAAAATAAGTTTGAACTCAATATATCTCAGACATTCAAAACAGCTCAGACAGTGCTTTGACAGTTCAAATATGTGGGACTGTACTAAACCATGTATCAGTTATTACATTGAACCTCAACAATGTCAACTATCCCAACTCAAAAGCCAAATTGAATTGAAATATTAAGCTCAACTTGAACTACAACATGTGGGAGACACAAACAGTGCAAACATCAATGAACTGGAAATTAAAGTGTTTAGGAATGGGAAAAATCAGTAAATTTAAGAATAAACTCAGTTTTCAGCAAAAACCAATTTGAATTGAACCCACATGCCCAAATTCCATTCAACAGTCCAAAAGCCCAACACCAGCCACTAATCAATATTGTAGTAATCAATCACACATGTATATGAATCTACATGATAATTAACATCAAAGAATCAGTTTAATTACACTTTAAAATTAGAAAAAAATGGGGAATCAGGACTGTGTATCAGTCGGATAGGAGAAACCCAATTTCGAATGCAAAAAATATGTTAAATATACAAATTAATGGTTGGTAATTCATCTAGCACACGTGTACGTGTCACACAAGTTGTCTTGTGTCCATAAATTGGGATGCAGTGTCCAAAACCAACTTCGAATTTCTCAGAAAACAAGAAAGAATAATCATCGTACAGCCATCTCGAGCCTTCGTGGGCTCGACACAGTGCTCAAGGCACCACGTGCTCTTGCACTCGTGTCGAGGGAACATAGGGCTAGGGGCTGAACACCCTGCCCCGTGTCCAAGTGTCGTCGACGTGTCGATACGAGGCCGTATCAGTGAGCAATTTCCGTACGTGCAGTGACAGTGCGTGACCCGTGCGAATGCGATTACTTCGTGCACAGTGAACGAAAGTTCGTGAAATTTTGTGTGGGTGATGTCAGTGGGTGCCCGCACGTCCCCAAAAAATTTTGTGCTGTCTCGTATCGTATCGTGACCGCAAAGTCACCCAAACAACAGGACAGCTGCACGGGCCTGTGCGCAGTATCGTGTACTAGGTTCGTGTCCATTTTGGACACGAAAACCAACCCGATTTGATCTCAGACATATAAAAACATAATCTACATATTAAGAGCTATCCAAATATATAATTTGTTTTGAAAAATATTAACATTCAATCCATTGAGGCATTTCGACAAACACCTACACAACACTACGACACGTGTCCGATACGGACACCAAACGGACACGAAGTCCACCCAAATTTCGGGGACACCTAGGGGACTCCTAGATCTAGCCCTACATGGAAAGAAAACTGAAATTTAAATCAATTTAAAGGGTTTTACCTGTAGGTGCAATTTGCAAGAAAAGGCTTCAAATGGGGGGTGTTCTTCTTGATGGCCAAATGCTCCAAATTGATCAAAAACTGAAATAGCTCTCCACCAACAGCCCATAAACTTAAATTAGAACCCAATACAAAAGACTAGGAAGAAAAAGGAGATCAAATGAATAAAATGAGAATTTTTGGAAGGGGGAAGAATACCTTTCTTTTCTCCAAGTGTTGGAATAAAAATAAAAGAGGCAAGAACTCAAGGAGGAGATTATTTATAGGGAGGGGAACCCTAGTGGCTGTTCATAGGTTCAATAATTAGGGTTAGGGTTCACTAAATGGCCCATGGGCTTAAGTCATGATCAATTAAATAATTAAGCCACAAGTCATTTCATGAAACCACAAGCCATGACTAAAATTCACTAAACCAAATCTCCTCATTCTAAAACTATGCTCTAATGATTAAAATAGGTTAACTCAAGTTAGACTAGGGTCACCATGGCTAGGGTTAGCTTCTAAGCTAGTTCACTAGATCTCAACAAGTCAAGTCAACCTAGAATTCACCAATTCAATAAATCATCAAATAATTCAATTAAGTCAAAATGACCAAAATACCCTTAGGCTAAAAATGATAATTAAATCATCCTAATGATATGGTTAGGCTCTAAGTCATGCAGTCACTAGGGTTCCCCTAGCAGCACATCAAAATCACAAGTCATGACTTAAACCAGTTTCTAAATATTTTAAAAATTATTAAAAATCACTAAAAATCATAATATGAATCAAATATCAATAGTTAATAATTATAATTACAAAATTACCCTTATCGGGAAAACTGGGTGTTACAATCCTACCCACCTTAGAAAAATTTTGTCCTCGAAATTAAAATGATCGTATCCCTACTAGGTCAAACCCCCAGCAAATCAAAGTCGAAGCAACACAATCCTACTGGTCGTAATTTCATAGTCTCGAACGGGGTAGCTACACTATCTAGCAATCAAAACAATATCCTGGCAGGTTCTAATGGAATCACACAGGAAAGTGGGGAAGAAGAATGAGAAGGACAAACCTGCTAACCCATCACCTGTAGCGTCGGTCTCCTTGACCGTTATCGCAAAAGTTTCACCCCTCTGGTGCTGAGCTACAGGTGGCCTAGCTCCCTCAAAAGGAGGTACAAAGGGACAGTCTACCATCCTATATGAAACTGGTAAAGACAACTAGGAATTAATTATGAAGGATTACCATTCCAAAGATGATCAAATCGAAAGTTTAAGGCACGAGTGTCAATAGCATTAAAATCTAATAATACAATATATAAAGAGAATTTAGTCTCGACACGATCTAAGTTGATCAATTTCAGGATATATCGAAGTTTGGGCAAGATGGAGAATGAGGCCATTGAAGTCTGTGCACGAGTATCCAAGATTTGATATCCATGTCACAATTAAATTTATTCAATTTGAATAAGACCCCAAACACTAGATGATAAGGAGGATGACCCGGTCAACTGGTCACGATCAAAGAATTAGAATTTAAAGGATGATGCAAGGATATAGAAATAAGGCAATTTCTTCCTTTGGATAGGGAAACTAAACATGATACCTTGGGTTGATCTATCAAGTACAGTGCCTTTTCTATCTGAAATATGTGAAAGGCAAAACAATAGAGAGTTCAAAGGCGATGTTATTAAGTACAATACGTGGTTCATAGGCGATGGAAATAATTCAAAAGAGAATTGCCAAAGCTGTCGTGGATGAGACTCTAAGGCAAATTTAACTATATCTCTCTCCACATAGAATAACATATAAAAAGTGAGCCAAAGTGCAATAGGTTGATCAGACCATCATGCACCGGTTCTGATTAGACAATATATTAGTGGGTGCCAGCCCCCAACAAAATATGTCATGATCAAGCTCGAATAAGATAAGCTTGCAAACTGGTGCTAAATTAGCAACATGAGGTAGACAAAATATAAGTAAGGATAATGATGAAGGAAGTTAATAGTCTAAGATTCTTTAAACATCAAGGAGTGAGGGTGAATCAAAACAAGAGGAAAAGGATTTTCAACTCGAAGTTCATAATGAGATTCTCAAGGGTCGTCCAGGAATCTCTCAAGTAGTCCTAACTCTGATTGAGTACCTCTCCGTTAAAGCCTATCTCTCAATCCTATTGCAGGCTCGCAGCAGTACAACTAAGTCACCGTACCACCATGATATCGTACTAATGCGACTTTGACCTGCATGGGCCACCACTAAAAACGTGTCACGACCCGCACCCACTGTGAGTGTACGAGTGCGTAACAACGCCCAGCCTACGCCGCAGTGTCGGCGGTAGAACGCTGTTCTAGGTCACTATCTAACCAACAACTCACACAATTATATAATATACTTGTCAAAATCTTAACTCCGAACGGAGGACAAGTATGGATATAATGTAATCTCAATCACAGTCTAAGCACGATATGATAACACAGAAGATTATAACTAAGACAAAATAACATAAATAAAACCAACAACTAAATAATATAATCTGACAATCTCAACTACATAACTCAACTTATATACAACTCCAGTTCTAAAACATAAAGGCTAAATAAAACAACTAGCTAATCTCCCGATCACTCCTGAGTATCGGGCCATAGGTAGCTAAGCCGTCTCTTGGTCCATAATATATAGGGCACGTGTCCTCAAGGCAATCATCTATAAAATTTTCAACAGGTCCAGTCAGGACAGGAACGAGTACAACTCATCAAGAAATCCCAAGTAAATGACAGAAAACTATAAAGCAGTTATAAACAGTTTTATTGATGAATATGGCAGTTTATATTTAGGTTGTGGCATAGAGAAGCAGTAAGATACAAGGAAAGTAAAGTAACTAAAACAAGAGAAGAATGATGGCAATAAAGACTGTAAATAAATCTAGCTGAACTAAGGTATCATAATAAGTCCAGATAGTAAATGTAAACAAGTGCAAAATCCAAGTAAATCTAGACAACATGAATCTGATACCAGGTGGTTCTAGTACAAGATGAGTCCGGTATAAGGTGAGTCCAGTTGGTGATCAAAGGTTCCAGGGTGAGTCCAGCCTATACTCTAACAGTGTGTTTTAAAATATCGGGATCGACATATGAACGACTGTAGGTAATACGGCATACCGTACACTCGGCCAAGTGTGGGATGGCTATCGTTCCTGTATAATTCTAAGGGAGTGGTTCCAGTATTTGGGTATGTTCACATGCCTATTCTAATATTTCCCCGCCCCGCAAGTACAAGTGAATCCATAATTTGACACAAAAATAGATATAAGTCCATCCAGTACACGGTTGGTTCCAGTAAATGATTCCAGGGTGGTTCTAGTAAATGATTCCAGTAGGTGGTTCCAGTAGGTGGTTTCAGAATAGAGGCCAGACTTAAATAAGTGAGTGTCGCATGAAATGGATCCAGTAATATTAAATCGTGTTTGAAACAGAGAATCAGATAGAACTAGCGACAACTGAAATATAGTAAACGATAAGTAAATGGAAGAACTATCAGAGAATGTACTCGCCTGCTACTCTGAAAAGAGTAGTGTAATATCATATGTCTGCAACTAAGTCACAATGTCCTAGACAGAGGAATACATGTTATAATATGTTTAAATAAGATAAATGAGGTTTACAATACAATATACATGAATTCTAGGTCAATCTAGGTCAAAGTCAACTCTAAGTCAATCTGGTCAACTATCTAGGTCAAGCTAGGTCCCAGTCAAACTTGGTCAACTCTGGGTCAACCCAAGTGAATACTCTAGTCAAACTAGGTCAATTGATCACATCCAGACTAAATGTTGACTTTTGGTCAACTCAGTCAAACTGGACTAGTCCACTAAGTCAACTAGGTCAAACTTGGTCCAATCAAGTCTAATAAGTCTCACTAGGCCTAACCAAGCCTAATCTAGTCAATCAAGTACAAGCACAAGCCAATAGCACCACACTAGTACGACCATGCCAAGTACTATACACCAATATAATGTATATATGTACCATAGGCTATAGAATGATATGCAAACCTATACTAGGCATGGCATATATAGGTATTATCATCATATAGAGATATACACTCACAGGCTATATGCTATATAGACAAAATATTCATATATATACATATAGGCCATCAACCTTATAATACATACGGAGAAGGACAAGTGAGTGTGTTTACAACTAACTTGTGTGTGTGTGTGCAACCTAGACTAGAGTGTGAGTGTGGGACATGCATATGTGATACAATAGTGTGTGCCAAAGGTGAAAGAGTGAATTTAGGAATTAGTGGTTCTTAGTTTAGGCATAGGCATGTGTGTGTGTAGTTGTTATTAGGTTTCATGTGTTTGTGTTGAGTGTCACATGAACCAATGTGTGTGATAGTATGGTGTGGTATCAGATGACAGGAAACAAATCTCAGGAATCATGTGGAGTGACAGGACAATAAGGTAATTGAGTGTAGTGATGTGTGTAAGTTCAGGGAAATCAGGAAATAATGTGTTAATGTGACATTGCATGTACAATGAGACAGCCATTGGCATCTCAGATTCTCAGGAATCCTGAGAACAATGATCAATGAGAGAAATCAGTGAACTAGTATAGAAAAACAGGGAATTTGGGGTTCCATTGCAAGAGTAGCAAGTGACAGTGTGACATCCAACCAATTAACACATAAATCTAAACTAAAATTGAAACCAAATATGAAACCAAATGAAATGCTAATTTCGAATCAACATCTATACTCCCAACTCTTTAAGCTGAACTTCAGTTTCAGTTTAGATATACCATCTAAAAATTCAACCAATTTTCAGTAACCTAATACACATTTATGTGAAATAGTATGTCGACTTTAAACAGGGAAATAAGTTTGAACTCAATATATTTTAGACATTCAAAACAGTTTAGACAGTGCTTTGACAGTTCAAATATGTGGGACTGAACTAAACCATTATCAGTTATAATATTGAACCTCAACAATGTCAACTATCCCAACTCAAAAGCCAAATTGAATTGAAATATTAAGCTCAACTTGAACTACAACATGTGGGAGACACAAACAGTACAAACATCAATGAACTGGAAATTAAAGTGTTTAGGAATGGGAAAAATCAATGAATTTAAGAATGAACTCAGTTTTTAGCAAAAACCAATTTGAATTGAACCCACATGCCCAAATTCCATTCACCAGTCCAAAAGCCCAACACCAGCCACTAATCAACAATGTAGTAATCAATCACACATGTATATGAATCTACATGATAATTAACATCAAAGAATCAGTTTAATTATACTTTAAAATTAGAAAAAAATGGGGAATCAGGACTATGTATCAGTCGGATAGGAGAAACCCAATTTTGAATTCAAAAAATAGGTTAAATATACAAATTAATGGTTGGTAATTCATCTAGCACACGTGTACGTGTCACACAAGTTGTCTCGTGTCCATAAATTGGGACACGCAGTGTCCAAAACCAACTTTGAATTTCTCAGAAAACAGGAAAGAATAATCATCGTACAGCTATGTCGAGCCATCGTGGGCACGATACAGTGCTCGAGGCACCACGTGCTCTTACACTCGTGTCGAAGGAACATAGGGCTAGGGGCTGAACACCCTGCCCCATGTCCAAGTGTCGTTGACGTGTCGATACGATGCCGTATCAGTGAGCAATTTTCGTGCGTGCAGTGACAGTGCGTGACCCGTGCGAACACGATTACTTCGCGTACAGTGAACAAAAGTTTGTGAAATTTTGTGTGGGTGATGTCAGTGGGTGCCCGTACGTCCCCACAAATTTTCGTGGTGTCTCATGTCGTATCGTGTCCGCAAAGGCATCCGAACAGCAGGACAGCCGTACGGGCCTGTGCGCAGTGTCATGCACTAGGTTAGTGTCCATTTTGGACACGAAAACCAACCCGATTCATGCTCAGACATATACAAACATAATCTACATATTAAGAGCTATCCAACTATATAATTTGTTTTGAAAAATATTAACATTCAATCCATTGAGGCATTTCAACAAACACTTACACAACACTACGACACGTGTCCGATACGGACACCAAACAGACACGAAATCCACCAAAATTTTGGGGACACCTAGGGGACTCCTAGATCTAGCCCTACATGGAAAGAAAACAAAAATTTAAATCAATTTAAAGGGTTTTACCTATAGGTATAATTTGCAAGAAAAGGCTTCAAATAGGGGGTGTTCTTCTTGATGGTCAAATGCTCCAAATTGATCCCAAACTGAAATAACTCTCCACCAACAGTCCATAAACTTAAATTAAAACCCAATACAAAAGACTAGGATGAAAAGGGAGATCAAATGAATAAAATGAGAATTTTTGGAAGGGGAAAGAATACCTTTCTTTTCTCCAAGTGGTGGAATAAAAATAAAAGAGACAAGAACTCAAGGAGGAGATTATTTATAGGGAGGGGAGCCCTAGTAGCTGTTCATAGGTTCAATAATTAGGGTTAGGGTTCATTAAATGGCCCATGGGCTTAAGTCATGATCAATTAAATAATTAAGCCACAAGTCATTTCATGAAACCACAAGCCATGACTAAAATTCACTAAACCAAATCTCCTCATTCTAAAACTATGCTCTAATGATTAAAATAGGTTAACTCAAGTTAGACTAGGGTCACCATGGCTAGGATTAGCTTCTAAGCTAGTTCACTAGGTCTCAACAAGTTAAGTCAACCTAGAATTCACCAATTCAATAAATCATCAAATAATTCAATTAAGTCAAAATGACCAAAATACCCCTAGGCTAAAAATGATAATTAAATCATCCTAATGACATGGTTAGGCTCTAGGTCATGCAGTCACTAGGGTTCCACTAGCAGCACATCAAAATCACAAGTCATGACTTAAACCAGTTTTTAAATAGTTTAAAAATTATTAAAAATTACTAAAATCATAATGTGAATCAAATATCAATAATTAATAATTATAAATAAAAAATTTCAAAATTACCCTCATCTGGAAAACTGAGTGTTACACACACCCATGGACATCGTCATGTGTTCTCCTCTCTCTCTTTACATATGTATATATATATATTATATATATATATATATATATATATATATATATATATTTTATATATATATATATATATATGTATATATATATATATTTTTTTTTTATATATATATTATATATATATATATATATATATATATTTTATATATATATTTATATATATATATATATAATATATATATATAAATATATATATATAAAATATATATATATATATAATATATATATATATATATATATATATATATATATTATATATATATATAAATATATAGATATAGATATATATATATATTATATATATATAATATATATATATATATATTTTTTTTTTTTTTAAAACGTGGCTAGAGCCTTCATTGAATAACAAAACGAGGGTTGGAACGGGAGATAGCCCGATTCCTACAAAATGTGTGGGAGAACCCTAAACGGACTGGACGGAAAGCGTCATCAGCCCTAAACAGATATTGTTTTTTTTTTAAACGAAAAGCAAACAGAAAATTCAAATTCAAAACGGTCCAAAAGGGGGAACAGGTGGGGCACAAAGCCCTAGGGGCGCCCCGCCCAATGCAGCGGTGTACTGCCCCAAGCGTATGGTCGCGGGGCCCAAGGGTGGGTGGGCACGGGACCTGAGGCGCGGGAGCGCGGCCCGAAGCGCCAGCGCGCGAACCGATGGCGAGCTGCACGAGGAGCAGCGGGCCCTCCGCCGGCGCGACGCCCGGAGCTGGGGCAAGGCGGCGGGGGAGAGGGTGGCACCGGCGGAGGGAGGGCCAGCTGTGAGGGGAAGGAAGAGGGGTGGGGAGACGGGGAGGGGGAGACGAGGCGTCATCGCCGCCGGGGCGAGGCGGGCGGCGTTCGGGGTGCCGGGGGGGAGGGCAGTATGGCCGGCCGGGGAGGAGGCCAACGACGGGGACGAGCGAGGCGCCGTCAGCCGCCGGAGAGGGGACGGGCGACGGGGGAGGGAAGGGAGGCTGAGCATAGGATGTCGGAGACAGAGAGCTCCGTCGACAACGGGGACAAGCAACACGAGGAGGCGCCAGCAGCCGCCGGTGATGGCACGGGCGACGGGGGAGGGAAGGGAGGGGGGCCAAGGGGAAGGAGCGGTTGCTCGACCTCCGGACGGGTGCCGGTCACTGGTGGAGAAGGGGGCTCTCCAGCATGAGCCGGAGGGAGCGACGGAGGCCGGAGAACTGGGGGAGGCGGGGAGGAGACGCTCCGGGATCCGCCGCAGGAGGAAGAGAAGGGGAGGGGCCACCGACGACGACGGGGCCGGCGACAAGAGGGTGGGGGGAAAGACGGGGGGGGGGAGGGGGTCAGCCCAGGGCCACCGGGGGGCTCGACCGGGGAGAGGGGGGACGTGGCCGAGTTTGGCCACCGGAGGGGGAGGATGGGCGGACGGGAGGGCTCAGCCGCGGGGAGGAGAGAGGAGGTGGCCGAGTTCGGCCACCGCCGGGGGGAGCGGGTGGCCTCCGCGGAGGAAGGAGACGGCACCGGCGGAGGAGGGCTGGTGCCCGGGGGGGCTCCAGGGGGTGCTGCCGGAGAGGCACCACCGGTCTTTCGTCGGCGAGCCCGACGGCGCCGAGGGCGACGACGATGGCGATGGAGCCGAGGAGGGGGGAGAAGGGAGGGGAGCCGCTCGGGGAGAGGATTACCCAGGCGAAGGGGCCCGGCCGACGGGGAGAGGGGCCGGCCGGCCACAATGGCCACCCTAACGGCCAGAGAAGGAGGAGAGAAGGGGGAGCGGCGAGCAGTGGGGGGGCTGCTGCTGCTCGACCCATCATATATATATATATAATATATATATATATATATATATATATATATATATATATATATATATATATATAATATATATATATTTATATATATATAAAATATATATATATATATATATATATATATATATATAAATATATATATATATATATATATATATATATATATATATATATTTATATATATATATAAAATATATATATATATATATATATATATATATATATATATATATAAATTGAGATATATATATAAGTTTCCTATATATATGAGTGTGTGTGCTTTTATATATATATATATATATATATATATATATATATATATAAATATATATATATATATATATATATATATATATATATATATATATATATATATATTATGTGTGAAAAATATATATATATATGTGTGATATATATATAGGTAGCCTACATGTTAGGTATAATCCTATATTAGATTATATGATATATTAATGTGTGTATTATAGTTAGGCTTATAGATTGACTTGTGTAGATGAGTTATGGGTTGGCTTATGGCATGTTATTGCCTAGTAAGCCAAGATTAGTCTTGTTAGAACCTAGAATGGCTTGTTAGACCTAGAATAGACTAGTTAGACTAGTTTGACTTGGTTGACCTAGTTTGACTTCTAGGGTTGACCAGAGTTGACCAAGAGTTGACTTTGGTCTAGCTTGACCTAGATTCATGTAGAATGCATCGTAGTGCATCTTATTACTATTCTGGACTTGTTGTGACTTGTGCTGTTCTAATAGGAGCCAGACACCACTCCTCGGACAGTACTTTCATCTTGGACATTCAGTTAGCAGACGAGTACATTCTCTGATCTTTTCATACTTACCTGGATTATATTCTTGCTCTAGATTACTCTACTTGATGCTGACACGTATCTTCACGGATTAGTACTATATGGATCCTTTCCTGAGATGTTATCCCTCTACGGGTGCATCGGGTATTTCATGTTCATGTACTTTATCATGTGCATCAGGTACTCCTTGTACTCGTACGAGTTCATGTTATTACATGTTCTCATGTGCTTTTATGTGCTTTATCATGTGACTTATGTACTACTCATTACATGAGTTCATATATCTTTAGCTGTATTTATGTTCTTATAAAGTAACTTGAATGGATCCTTGTGTATTGATTGGGACGGGGTGAATAGAATTGGTTATGTGATCATTATCTCCAGTAGCTGTATTCATGTGCCTCTTAGTTGTATTCATGTACCCCTAAGCCGTTTACATAATCATATTTTACTCTAAATCACTTAGCCACTTACAGTCTCTACTTATCATGTATTTACTTTCAGTTACAAATATCTCATGTTTACTCGTATTTTCTTTTCAGCACTTTCTGTATTTTACTCTGTTGGTTTTATACTCCTAACCTGTTATGAACTGTTGAGAGATATGAGCTCGTTTCCGTCCTGATTGGACCTGTTGAAAATTTTACAGAGGACGAGGAGGAGGCCTGCTTAGACACTTACTATGGGACAGCCTTAGAGGACACTTGCGATCTGGACTTCCAGTCGGATCCCTTAACAGTAGAGACAGTTGCTCCATAGATAGTTTTTATCTTATTTTATAGCATTGGAGTTGAGTCGTACATATATTCTGGATCTGTATTATGTCTGGATGTTATGGAGTTTATCATAGACACTTAGCTTCTCTCTATTTGTATTCCTGTAGATTTTGGATCTTGCATCTTTATATCATTATATCTTTATCCTGTTCTACCTTAGTTGTGATTGAGATATATCTCTGTTATATCACCCCCATTCGGGGAGTATAACTGTTTTTACCTTGAAATGTTAGATGTTGTGACCTAGGACAACGTTCTACCGCCAACACTGCGGCGTAGGCTGGACGTACCCACGTCTTGTGCTCTTACTCTAGGGTACGGGTCGTGACACTGTTGTTCCTATTTTAAAACTATTCTAGTTATATATTCAGCTATCCTTTATATCCTACATGCTAATTAGTTATTGATTGATTGATCTCTCATATTAGACATCATTATTTAGATTAAATTCTCAGTTTAGAATAATTATTAGCCCTCATCAAATCTGAGAACTTATTACGCATTCTTCACTGTTTCTTTATTTTCCTGTACTGATTGGTAAATTCAGTCACTCAGCTTCTTAATTCCTGCTAACATATAGACTCACTGATTTTCTATGATTAATTGATTCACTGATTTGGAAGAAAAAACATGAAAACTGAATTGTGTTATGTATATGAAAAATCTGAGAACTGCATTATATTTTACTGATTAGGATGTTTTAATCCTGAGTTTGAACTGAGATTTCCTGAGATGAGCTGTTAGACTGTGATACACTGGGTTGCATTACCTGTCACCTGTTTTCAGTCCACACAAATACCCCACACACAGGTTCTAAAGTATACACACACACCCTCAAATCCTGAGACACACCACAGTTCACACTGCTTGTATTTTTCCTGTCACCTATCTATTCCTGCACATATACAAAACCTGGAGATCATTCCTGAGATGATGTTAAATCTGTAACATGTAACTGAGACACTATTGCACTGTTCTCCTGATACTTCCCTCACCTACATAGGTCCTTTTGTTACAAATCTGGGAACTGATTTTCTTTTTCCATTTCAACTGAATTGTTTTCTTCCCATTTTGCACTGTCACTCTTAACATATTGTATAGGTTCACACATTTCTACACAAAACCTGAAACTAATGTCACAAATATCCTTTTGAATACACTATTTTTGCATTTTCCTGTCACATATTTTACCTGTGAACCCTTAACACACACAGGTACATATCTCTCATATGCACACACACACATTGCTCCTATATATATCCACACACACATATATGCATCCTATATATGTATATATATATATATATATAGATAATTCCTAACCTATATGTGTGTGCAATTATATATATATATATATATATATATATATATATATATATATATATATATATATATATATATATATATGTTTGTATGTATGCCTATGAGTATATACCAATGCCAAACCTAATGTGAATATCTAGATGGTAGAGTAGGATATGGGTATTTCCTATGTATGATAGCTAATGTGCTAGGCACATTTCTATTTGTATATGTGGATATACATATACATTCATATGTGAATAGTGATACATATTCTATATGTGGTATTAGGCCTATGTTGTGTCTGTTAGACTAGTGAGAGCTTAGTTAGGCTTGTTTAGTCTTTTTAGGCCTAGAATAGACTAGTTAGACTAGTTGTAACACCCAGTTTTCCCAAATAAGGGTAATTTTGAAATTTTATGTTTATAATTATTTTAATAATGATATTTAATTCATGATATGATTTTTGGTGATTTTAAATCATTTTAAAATTATTTAAATCAATGACTTGTGGTTTTGACGTTTTGCTAGTGAAACCCTAGAGACTGTTTGACCTAGAGCCTAACCATGTGATTATGATATTTTAATGTCATTTCTCTGCCCTAAGAATATTTTGCATTTGACCTCTTTGAATAATTTTGATATTTATTTTATTATTTATGATATTGTTTTGGGGTTATTTGAGTCGAGTTCGAATTTTATCTCAATCCGACTTGTAACGGAGACCCGGGGTAACTTAGACTCTAGTTGGACCCATGCATTAGTTAGCCATGGCCCACATTTTAATTAATCATGTTAGAAAGATTAGTCATATTCCTAATATTAGGTTAACCATTTAGAGTTTTTTTATTGACCTTTTTACCCCCAAACCCTAACCAAAAATTGTTTTAAACACTTGTAACTAAGGGAGGGGCAAACTTGTAATATTCAATGAGGGGAGATATAACCATTGTGGCCGGCCCTAATAGGACTCCCATCTCATTTCCTTTCTTTGAGAAGTCTTCTTCCCCAAGTGCTCTCAAGCTCTCCCAAGGAAGAAGCCTTTCTCCTTGGATTTTCTCTCCTTTAGGTAATATTTCCTTCTCTTTTATTTCTCTATTTTGCATTTAGGAAGGTTTTAACCATAGGAATGACCCTATTGTTGTGTCCCTATTTTGTGTCCTCTTGTGTCCATTATGTGTCCTTTAGGAATTTCTATTGTATTATTGTTGTGTCTTGTGTTCATGGGAAAAACCCCCAAACTTAGACACACTATATATTTAAAATATTGATTAAATGAATTAATTCATATTAAATCTCAGATTTGAATATGTAGAGATGTGTTCTTGAGTACTTTACATTTTATTCATGTATCTCTTATAGATGTGTTCATGTTACATATATAGATTTGTGTATTAATATATATATATATATATATATATATATAAAAATAAAATATAAATATATATATATATATATATATATATATATAATATATATATATATGTAATGAGAGTGTATCTATATTTATATATGTAATAAATGGTTCATGATGATTATATAATCAAGTTTGTGAGTGGGTTCCTTATATTATTATTGTCATTATTGTTGTGGATAATTAGGATATATATTGTGTATTCTTCTGGCTCAAACTATCTAAATCCGTCATGATTTTATCCACATTTTTAATTTCAGCCCTAACTTAATGTCATAACTTCTAGCTCAAAGCTCGGTTTAATCTCCCATTTTTTTTAAAAAAGTGTATTGAAGTTAGCTTTCCAAAAGAATGTATTAAAAGGCCTAATTCTTTCTGTAACTTTTTAGAGAATTATTTGAGTGTCAGCTGTACGAAAGACAAACGCGCGTTCTCGGTGTTTTCGCGATTCCGGGAGTTTCCGGAAACGAAAATGCAATCCGTTTTGAAGTTTCGAAAAGCTAACACATAGATCTATAACATACTTTTCCTAGATTTTAATTCATGCTGAGTTGGTACAGTATTGATTTTAGTAGGAGTTACTATTCGGCATATGCATTTTGTGCACCCTTATGTATAAATATGTTCTATTTGATTTTAACCCATGTTAATGTATATACATTATTAACTAAATGAGAATGCAAGCATGAGTAAATGGTTAAATAATGATGTATGAGGTATAATATCCTATCTAATGTAAGCATGTATAAGTATGGCTTGTAATGAATATGTAGGTTCCATAGTATGTAATGTATGGTACATATAGTAGTACAAGAGAATAATGATGAATGAATGCAAGCATGAATGTAATATATAATAGATGTAATGCATGTAATATCAAGTTAATGAGATGTAATATTCTATGTTAACACAAATCCTATATTACTCATGTAACCCCTTACACTATATTGACACTATCACACTTGAACTTTGTTCACTACACTTTGACACTCTTTGATATGTATACACTATGTATGCCCATTTAACCCTCACTTGCGCCTTTGCCATGTTCACATACACACACATAGCCTCTTAAATAATTATTTATGAATATAGTTAACTTAGCTATGCATGTATATTATATATATGGTAGCATATTGTATTGTAAATATAAGTTTATAGAGCCATTAAATGCCATGATTATAGACCTAATATTGAATACCAATATATGCATGTGTATATGTAGAGACATGTATAGCTTAAAGTAATAGATTACCTAGTGTATAACTAATGTGAATTCTTGCCTATTTGAGCATTGAATATTGCATGCTATATAGAGTTGGGTGTATGTTGGCTTGTATACCTTGTATTGATGTGTGCTTACTAGGATAGTCTTGGTTAGGCCAAGTAAGACTTGCTGGGTTAGGACATGACCTAGTTTGACCTAGTTTGACAAGTACAGTTGACCAGAGTTGACCAAGGGTTGACTTTGGCCTAATTTGACCTAGATTCATGTAGAATGCATTGTATGCTTTATATTACCCTTCTGGACATGTTGTGACTTATGCTGTTCTAATTAGGAGCCAAACACCTCTCCTCGTACAGTATCTTCACCTTGGACATTCAGATATCAGGCGAGTACATTCTCTGATCATTTCATATCCTGTTTAGAATTATTTTTCTGCTTTAAATTACTTTACTTGATACTGTCATATTGGTCACATGGATTGGTACTATATGGATCTTTTCATGAGATGTTATCCTCCTCGGGATCGGATACTGCATGTTTTATGCGTTTCACGAATCATCAGTATCTCTATGCTTCTTCTGATTTACGAATCGCTTGTGACACATGTACTCTCATGTTCACAGAGCCATCATGAATCACCTTTACGTATCACTCATTTTATGAGCCATATGAAGTTTCACGAATCTTAACATAACTTGAACAGATCCTTGTGTATTTTTGGGGGATGGGAGAGTAGAAATAGACATATGAATATTATCCAAGTAGCTGTAGTCATGAATCCTCTCTCAGCTGTAGTCATGAATCTCCTATGCCATTCACATGTTTATATTTTACTCTGACTCACTAGTCACTGTTAGTTCTCTTTGTATAGTAGATATCTCTATTACAGTTCTCTTTCTCTATTAAATACTGTATTCCTTCAGATCCTGTATCTTACTTTACTGCATGATTATATTTTCTAACCTGCTTGATCTGTTGAGATGTACTGTGCTTGCTCCGTCCTGACTGGACCCGTTGATAAATTTTACAGATAGCCTGTAGGTTGCCTGCTAGCATAGAGGTGATAGTAGAGGTTGCATAGATAGCTAGGGTTTTGTTTATAGTTTATTTTCAGTCATCTTGAGTTGTATTTATGGATTACTGTATTTGAGTTTTGAGATGTATTCTGAGTTTGTATCTTAGACACTTAGACTTCTATCTGTTGTATCTCTTTTCGATTTCATGTTTTATCTATCTTCCTTTATGCTCTACCTTAGATGTGATTGAGTTTACATTCTGCTATGTCACCCCCTTCGGGGAGTATAAACTGTTTAGTCTTATACTGTTAGATGCATTGAGACCTAGGACAGCGTTCTACCACCGCCGACACTGCGGCTCGTAGCTGGGCGTTGTTACGTTCTCGTACCCTAACTCTATGGTACGGGTCATGACACGTTTTTAGTGGTGGCCCATGCAGGTCGAGATTCGCATTAGTGCAATTTCGTAGTAGCGCAACGACTTAGTTGTACTACTACGAGCCTGCTATAGGATATATAAATTAAGATGTTAGGATGAGAGATACTCAATCACTATTAGGATTCCTTGAGAATTCCTGGGATGACCCTTGAGAATCTTATTTTGAATTTCGATTTACACTCATTTTCCTTGTTTTGATTCACCTTTTTCCTTGTTTGAATTTGATTTTGTGGATTCATTGTAGAACTTTGAATCCTGGTATTAGTTTGATTTTGATAAAATTTTGTAGTTGTTATTTAATTTTGTATTTAGATTATCTTTTCAAATCCAAGGTACTCAATCACACTTAGGATTCTTTGAGAGATTTTTGGGACGACCCCTGAGAAACTCATTTTGAACTTCAATTGGAATTCTTTTTCCTCCTGTTTGGATTCACCCTCATTCCTTGCTATTGAATTTAAGCTTGAAGGGCTCCTCTCGTTTGAACCGATAAGAAGGAACATATCTTTATTATTCTTTCTCGTCATTATTCCCTTGCATTCTTATTTACCTCTTATCTTAAACTCTGTCTCATTACATTAATTACCCATATCTTGTCGTCCCTACCAGATGTACTTCGAAACCCTTGAATCTTCGTATCTTTTGCATGGGGAAGGCTAAGAAAGTGACGTAAATGTAGCTCAGAGAAGACGTAACTGGTTTTTTATGATGATTTAAAAATCAAATGTGGAGTGTTCAATATGGAAATTTGAGATAGAAATGTGGTAAAGGTCTCGAATAGAATAAAGAGATGTATACTGCCAATCTGGAAACAATTACATTTAGAGGAATTTGGGATTATGAGATAGTTTATAGGTGTATTCAAAACTAATGAGGATATCAGAGGTCAACCTAGTTTTGAGAACTTAGAAAATCTTGGTTATTGATTCTGGAGAAAACTTTTACTCTGAGGCTATGTAAAAGGTTAGTAATGGAAAAGAGAAGTTAATTGTGTTTTAATAAGGATATTAAACAAGATGTTGCGAGGAAATGACTAGGGATTGAGAGAACACAAAGTTTATGGAAGTTTTGAGATTGTTGTGAAATATTTTAGGAGAATAATTTCAAGGGTGTATGTCGAAGAAAATACGGATTGATTTTATGATGGAAGATAAGTTTTGTAACGCCTTGAGATTTAATTAAATAATACGAGGAGAACAATTTGAACAAGTTCAAGGAATTCGTAAACGGGATTTAGAGATTTTGGGTCAAATTTAAGACAAGGTGAAAGAACTTGGAAATTTAAATAAATGGTTAATGTTGATTCCTAAATGTGAGGGTTATGCTTCACGATGTGTTTTGGAAATCGGGAATTGCCTACGGTAGTCATGGTAAGGGTTTAAGTACAGGTTAAATTTTTATATGGAGACTGTGAGGTAAAGATATGATTGGCAAGTTATGACCAGATGAACTTAAGAGTATCAGAAGCAGATGACTAACTCGATCTTTATTATTTTTGTGCATTAATTACCACCTCTTGAACTCCCACTTTCTAATTGAGATCCTTGACGTTCCTTATCGTGACTTTGATATTCGGAATATAATACTAACTGTTACCCTCCAACAAATCTTATATGCAGACCTAGACGAGCTCACCTTCGTGTAGGTATATCATGTCCCACTAAACCTGTCTTCTTGTACTCTATTATCTTGATATGATTTTCTGGTCAACTGGCTAAACTATAACCTCTACCATTATACTAATTTTTCTTACTTCAATTAGAAATCCAGCCTTGACTCAATTCTTTCGACCCGCATGTGATGGGTTCTGATTGTTTCCTTAGATGCTTACCTTGTACCTTATCTGATTACTTGACCCGTTTGGTTAAGACCTGGACTATATATTCCTTTCATCATTACCACCCTTATATCTTGTGCTGCTAAATTAGCCTTAGTTTTGCAAGCTTATCTAATTTCGAGGTTGGTCATGACATTTTTATGGGTGGCCACCCACTAACATATTGTCTAATCAGAACCGGTACATGATGGTCTGATCAAACTATTTACTTTGGTTCGCTTTTTCATGTATCAATCTCGAGAATAGAGACATAGTTAAACTTGACCCTAGAGTCTCATTCGTGACAGCCTTGACAATTCTCCTTGAAATGTTTTCATCGCCTATGAACCTCGTATTCGTACTCAGTCGAATTAAATTTAATCATGACCTGAACTCCATCATTGGATGCTCGTGCTCATACTTTGATTTCATTAATTTCCTTCTTGTCCAAATCTTGTTTATCCTAAAATTGATCAACTTGGATCGTGTCAAGATAAAAATCTATTTGTGATTTGTTGCGCCTAAATTTTTAATTTTTGCCATTTTATGGAATAGTAACCTTTTAATAATTTCTTAGTTGCTTTAATGACCAATTTTTATATAGGATGGTAACAGCCCTACAACCTTGATGATTGTTGTTCCTTACCTTCCCAATTAGGACACCCTAGATTGTTTGTGTGTTGATACCATAGTACTGTTTTGACCTAGAAGAATAATGCACCAAGGTGAGACTTCCACCGCTACAGTATGCCCTGACCTTGTATACTATTCCTTCAAATTGCATGATTTAGATAATTTTTTTAAGACCTTGATTGTTTGGAAATAGGGATGTCACCCCATTAGTATCAGTTGTTGATATATATAGGTTAGTCCTTGATGTGGGGATGTGTGTCTATAAACATGTAGCTTATGAATTTATGAGAGATTATAGTGTCAGCCTTGATAGGATGTACTAGTCTTTTGGTGGTATAAATGTGTTATGAGAGATATAGGAGCCTATATGTCTTAGTAATGCATCGTTCCTATGGTAAATAGAATGTATTAATAGATGGTTAATAGAAGATAATAGTTTGAGCATACCTATAGCCTATGATCAGTTCCTTTTCATCCTTAGTTAAGACCACTTTAAAATAGGTCCAGTCCCTTGCATATAGGTTCCAGTCCATATTTTTATTGAAGTTCCATTACCGCCGTACAGCAGAGCAGTGTTGGAGGTATTCCTAGATTGACACTATTTAGATGTCTATTTATTATTCAAGTGTTAGGAAGTATTACCTTAGATATTGGGTAGGTTAGAGGCTCTAGAAGGAGTACTATCGATCTTAAATTTCGAGGACAAAATTTTTCTTCTTAGGTGGAAGTTGTAACACCCAGTTTTCCCAAATGGGGTAATTTTCAAATTTCGTGTTTATAATTATTTTAATAATGATATTTAATTCATGATATGATTTTGGTGATTTTAAATTATTTTAAAATTATTTAAATCAATGACTTGTGGTTTTGACGTTTTTGTTAGTGAAACCCTAGAGACTGTTTGACCTAGAGCCTAACCATGTGATTATGATATTTTAATATCATTTCTGGCCTAAAATATTTTGCATTTGACCTCTTTGAATTATTCTGTTATTTATTTATTATTATGATATTATTTTGGGGTTATTTGAGTCGGGTTCGAATTTTATCTCATCCGACTTGTAACGGGGACCCGGGTAACTTAGACTCTAGTTGGACTCATGCATTAGTTAGCCATGGCCCACATTTTAATTAATCATGTTAGAAAGATTAGTCATATTCCTATTATGAGGTTAACCATTTAGAGTTTTTTTATTGACCTTTTACCCCCAAACCCTAACCAAAATTGTTTTAAACACTTGTAACTAAGGGAGGGGCAACTTGTAATATTCAATGAGGGGGATATAACCATTGTGGTCGGCCCTAATAGGACTCCCATCTCATTTCCTTTCTTTGACAAGTCTTCTTCCCCAAGTGCTCTCAAGCTCTCCCAAGGAAGAGCCTTTCTCCTTGGATTTTCTCTCCTTTAGGTAATATTTCCTTCTCTTTTATTTCTCCATTTTTATATTTAGGAAGGTTTTAACCATAGAATGACCCCATTATTTGTAACGCCCCAGTCACAAATACTAGGACTAGGAACGTAGACATGCAGCTATTTTCATAGAAGTATACTCCAATATATGAAACCTCGTTTGGATACATAAGCTGTAAAATACAGTAGAACCATAACTAATCTCATCCACACAGAATAAATGAATAAAAGATCATATAATGAGAATAATTTGTCTTGATACAATATGTTGGGCGGAGACAAATCCACTACAACAAGTAAAGGAAAAAAAATACATGAGAAAAGGTAATAAGTTTTGGCGAGCGAAGCGAAGACGATCCAAGTACAATCATCCTCGAGAAATAGCAACGAACACGGCTAGAGCTAAAGCCCTGCGAAGACAATAACACACACCTGCAAGACACCATGTCCTCAGAGGACGTAACAAGACACATAATAGCATGCCATATAAACTGAATAAATATTGCTCAAATAAATAAGTCATCGAATTTATAACATAGTCCAATACGCACCTACTAAACGAGCGTACCATCCCCCCAACCAAACAGGACAGGAGATGGTAAACTAATTCACGGCGACGTATCTTTCCATGCTATGTATCCAATATGGTATCCGGACCCCAACAAGGTTCATACCTTCTCATCGAAGTTAAGTCACACCTACAACCAAACAAGGATAAGATGTGACGAACTAATCCGCGACAAGATATTGTTCCAAGCCACGGTCAGATACAAGTACCCAAACCAAAAGTACTTGCTCTAACGGATAAAGGTGCCTATCTATTCTAAGTGAAATGTTGTTAAGAACAATCCTTCCTACGCATGGGCCATGGCTAATAGGATCGGCATAGTCCCCCTTTGGGCACTAGAGGCCCCAGCAGTAGATGACGTTCCGCAGAATCGTCAGTGGCCGTCAGTAATTATGGTAATCTGACCAGCGTCTCGGCGGAGCTCACGGGTTACAAAAAGGGAAGTGCATCGAAGCCCATACGCTAAGGAATTGTCCTCCCCTCCAATGCCTACTATGTTGTATCCCACAACAAAACCCCTATCCCGCTAAGTCAACTAACATGCAACCTCTATTAGCGTTATTCCTATCGCGCGGCTTGTACGTACTGGTGGCCAGCCAATCACGCACTTCCGTGTTCTACATCGACACACAACCTCGTGTTACAACATGTCAAGGCCAATGATGCACACAAGATGGTCCCCTTAATTCTAGGTTTAATGTGAGAAAAATAATACATAACAGGAAAAATGAACAGTAAGTTCTAACAGTTATGCCATGTATCACAGTTTATTTTGCATAAAGAAAATGATGAACATGCATGATATGAGCTAAAATACTTAAACAGCGAATGGCAAGGTGTCTTGCCTGGTAGAGCGCCTGGTGGCTGCGAATATCATGGTGGCACGAACTACATTTCGGTGTAACAACTGTACAGGGGACCTCGGATTGTGGCACGATCGTGTCATTGGTCCAGAAGGTCAAATTAGTTAAGTGGACACATGGTAGGCTAGATTTGGTGAAGGCAATGACTTGGTTATGGACAGAAAGATATCTAAAGGATGGTTAAATAATAATAATATATCGTTTATAAAACTTTTCTTAATACAAAATATAGTTTTATTTAGTAAAACGATAATTTAATTACTTGAAATCCAAAAACCGTTCTAGGGAGAAAAATCTAAGTTTTGACAAATACTATTTCTAAGTATAAAAACTATATTTTATATATGACGATATTTAGGTACTAAAAATATTAAGTATTTAGCAGAACTAACTTGTCAAATACATTATATACATAAATTCGAGAAATATTTTAGTGTCAAAATTACCTTAAAATTAGCTAAAAATATTCGTAGAATTTTCTAAATGATAATAATAATGCAGTAATAATTTAGCAAGACAGTAAAATAATGAATTTAACAATATAGTAATATAAGAATAATATAAATAATTAAACAAATAATAATAGTAACAATAAATCTTAATGATAATGATAATGAAAATATTAATACTAATAATAATAATAATCTAATAATATTAAAATAAGACCAATGAACTACTGCAGTAGTTCTTTCGTAACCGTCCACTAAGAAAACAACAAAAAACAAAAAAAAATATAATAAAAAATAAAACACAAGACAGAGCACTGTTGTTGCTCTTATCCCTAGTAAATCAGAAGGAAACAGAAGAAAAATAAAAAAAAATGGGAGAAGAGGGGAGTGACTAGGAGAAGGAGAGTTTGCATCGGAGGGTCGGCGGCTGGACGAGCACGTCGCGCGTCGGGTGACGCATGCGGCAAGGATGAAGAGGGGAGAAGTCGGGTGACGCACGGAGATCGGTGGTCGGCGCGGGCGATGGGAG
Organism: Iris pallida; assembly: GCA_029216955.1. Classification (NCBI taxonomy): domain Eukaryota; kingdom Viridiplantae; phylum Streptophyta; class Magnoliopsida; order Asparagales; family Iridaceae; genus Iris; species Iris pallida. The sequence continues at coordinate 41,002,821 of JANAVB010023800.1, read as the reverse complement.
CTGCGCCTTGCCGGAGAGGGCGCGGCTCGGCGGAGAAGAAGAGATAGCGGCGGTGATGGCGGTCCGGCGGAGACTGGAAGCAAAAGGGGTGGTTCGGCTAGGGCGGCGGACACGATTGATCGTCGCGGGGAGCATGTGCCGGCATGCGGTGGCTCGCAC